>CM044008.1:42266115-42618615 GCA_024085815.1 Flaveria linearis
TAAAAATAGATCGAAATATGGAAAGTGATAGTAAAACTAATGAGATACATATATGCAACAACAAACGCTACAAATAAATTTAATAAAATCATTAGTTGTTTACATTATGTATTTGTACCTCTAGTATGTTCTTCATGTCCTCCTCCTCTCTCTCTCTCTCTTTCTCTACTCTCATCCAAAATGTAAAAATATAGTATGTAAATTTTCATCTCTTCAATTTGCTTACGTATATCTTGGACCTCTTCAAATCAAAAGAAAACCTTTACGTAACTGTAATTTATATACACGTAACCCAAGTTCAAATGGTATCTTGTCACTGTATTACGTATACGTAACTCACTAATCAAAACTATATGAAATACATGTATAAAATAAAAGAATACATGATTCCTTTATTATAAGCATGATATGAAACTGTGCTATAGTTGTTTAAATACAATTTAAATGCCACTAAACAAAGCATAAATTATATTAAAAACAATTATACTTATGTTTGGTAACAATATTGTGTATATGTAACAACAATGTTACGTATATGTAACAACAGCACTGATACATATAAGTAACAATATTGTTCGTCCTCTTCATGGTGATCTTCGCCAAATGAGTTGATAATTGCTTAACTCATCATCATCTTTAATGCATCACCTTTTTTAACCCATCATGGCCATCATCTTCGAGTTTTTCAACTCATATATGTAAGAGTAGTGTTACGTATATGTAATGGTGCATGTGTAACTAAAACAGGATGTGTTACGTATATGTAAAAATATACGTGTAACTAAAACATGACGTGTTACGTATATGTAACCATCTTAAAATTAGGTTATATTTGATGCAATACAAACGGGATATCACCACGCATAAGAAGAAATTATATATACAAAAAATGTTACATGTGTATAAGAGCAGCGTTGCGTATATGTAACTACAGTGTTAGTGCTACATATATCTAACAACAATGTTCGTTTTGTTTAATTATCCACGTTCTTCGTGTTCAACCTATCATCATCTTTGACCATTTTCAAATTCATCGATGATTTCCTTTTGAGTTCATATATCATCCTCTGTTTCAAATCACTACAAAGAGATAAACAAATAGTTGTGAAGCTAAAAAAATCAATTTAACACCCTCGCAAATCACTTATAATGGTTCATCGCCATTTTCTTTGATGAAAAATTTGAAACTAATTATATCCCCATTATATCCCCATTATATTCTTTTCCATTAAATCCAACAAATCAAAGCATTCAATAAATCCACCATCCCACGTAAATGATTAATCATTCTTTAAAAATCTATGACAAAAAAACACTATGCCATTTAATCAAAAGTAGATGAAATACCTTCAATTACACGATAATCGTAACTTGAATGAGTTGATGTATTGCAGAAATATCATGAATTAGATTGCAAACATTGAAATGCACTAAATAATATATGTATCATCAATTTCAACTCAAAGTCGTATGGATAATTGTTTTTGAATATATTGCAATCTTGAAATTTTCTATAACAAACGTTGATGAGTTTAAGAAGAATAAATTATTACCAATTCATGATAAAAAGGAGATAATTATGGGATTTGGTTAAAATCATATAAATACCATAATTAGTTTATATATAAATTACTAAAACACCCTTTAAATTAATAAAATAATAAAGAATAAGAAAATTATGTGATTGGTGGAAATTGGTTTTTTTGATTTTCTACTAAAAGAGCGGTTTTCATTTGATCTCTCTATATATATATATATATATATATATATATATATATATATATATATATATATATATATATATATATATATATATATATATATATATATATATATGTATATATATATGTATATATATATATATATATATGTATGTATATATATATATATATATATATGTATATATATGTATATATATATATATGTGTATATATATGTATATATATGTATATATATGTATATGTATATATATATATATATATGTGTATATAGGGTCAGGATCAATACAGAACCTAAAATAATCTTCAGAACTAAAAGAACTAATCTTAACCATTGATCATTAAATGTTATATTTTTCTAATTATTTATAATAAGGGGCATTTAAGTAATTACACATTTCAATATGGGGAATAAAATCCCATTTTTCACTTCTTCAAATTAGGAAACTATTTTTTTTCTTCTAATCATCTAATTCTTATTGAAAAAACTGATCTCTCTCTTTATCCAATAACAAACTTATCATCAGATCAATCTCTTCACTCACTTGGCTGTGACAATTCCTCGCCATTAACATCTTCATCACCGTATGTATCAATAACATCATTTTTTATATTTTGTTATTCGATTATTACGTGGTTTAATACCATGATGTATATGTACTATCGTCTCTAATTTACACATATGTATATCCCAACACATCTCTAAACATATACAGATTTACATATAAAATCAACAGTACATTTTACGATACAAATACCAGGATGTAAATGTACTATCGTCTCTAATTTACACATATGTATATCCCAACACATCTCTAAACATATACAGATTTACATATATGGAAAATCTATATAACATTGTCTTCTACAACCACATCCATCCCTATACCCTGGCTTAGACTAAATAACCTATTACCAAAATTTAAAAAAATTTAAACGATTCAAATACCAGGATTTATTTATAAAAGCAACAGTACATTTTACGATACAAATACCAGGATGTATATGTACTATCGTCTCTAATTTACACATACGTATATCCCAACACATCTCTAAACATATACAGATTTACATATATGGAAAATCTATATAACATTGTCTTCTACAACCATATCCGTCCCTATACCCTGGCTTAGACTAAATAACCTATTACCAAAATTTAAAAAAATTTAAACGATTCTACACAAGAAAAAACTCATACCCTAAAGATTATACTTTTTTTATACTTCCATTACTCATCATTTTTTCATTATTAACTATATCGCCCAAGAATCCTACCACACACTAGCCCCTTTGGGCATCGCCACAGGTTTACAGATACGTAAATCCAATCTAACGGTCAACAAAGTGTAACTTACCCCTATTTATCAAGAGTAAAATCAAGAACAACATAATCTGAACTCCCTTGTATGATGAATAACCCTTGTTTTCCAAGATGGACCTGTAATCTCCTTTAGAATTGATTTAGACGAAAAGAGAATCAAGAAAAATTTTATTATCCTTTAATTGTGGGAATTTGTTTTTTAGTAACGTAAATTCCATATTTAGAGCAAAATGTATTTTACAATAATGCCCTTATTTTACACTTTAAACCCTTTTATTCACACAAGTATTTACATTTTAAACCCATTTACATAACCACCATTGATCATCAAAATCAATGGCTATAATTGGTTCTTTTGGTTCTCAAATTAATTGTGGTTCTGTAAATATTCTAACCCTATGTGTATATATATATGTATATATATATATATGTATATGTATATATATATGTATATATATGCATATATATATATATGTATATGTATATATATATATGTATATGTATATATATATATATGTATATGTATATATATATGTATATATGTATATATATATGTATATATATATGTATATACATATGTGTGTATATATATATATATGTATAGGATCAGGATCATTACAGAACCATTTTTATTTTCAGAACCAAAAGAACCATTGACTTACATAAATGTAAATTATAAACCATTAGTTTACATAGATGTAAGTTAAACCTGATGATATTTAGTTGTTTTTTATAGTTTATTATTCATATCTGATATACACATATGTAAAACAGGTCAAGTATTACCAGACTTAATATACATTTATGTAAATCAATGGTTCTGTAGTTCTGAAAATAAAAAGTGGTTCTGTAATGATCCTATAGGATCAGGATCATTACAGAACCATTTTTTATTTTCAGAACCAAAAGAACCATTGACTTACATAAATGTAAATTATAAACCATTGGTTTATATAGATGTAAGTTAAACTTAGTGATTTTTAGTTGTTTTTTTATAGGTTATTGTTCATGTCTGATATACACATATGTAAAACAGGTCAAGTATTACCAGACTTAATATACATTTATGTAAATCAATGGTTCTGTAGTTCTGAAAATAAAAAGTGGTTCTGTAATGATCCTAACCCTATATGTATATATATGTATATGTATATATATATATATATATTTATATGGTTTCAATGGAAACTGCATTATAAATGAAAACCAAAAATACAATTTTATAGCCCTTGATTTATTTGATCAATGGTTATGATTAATTGGTGGCATAATTATAATTAGATGAAAAATTAGGGAGTTATTATTACTCATTAAGGGTAGAATAGGAAAACATATTTTTTTAAATATAGAAACAAACCACTATCAAAATAAATTTCTAAGATAACTCTTTTATCTCTCTTATCTTTTTTGTTCCAACATAAACTTATTTATAAACATTACACTAAAATTGTATTTTTTATTTTTAGCAATAGATTGAACGACAATTAGTTTTAATATATTACGCTATGTTATGTATATGTATCTGTTTCTTATGTATATGAAATACTATGATACGTATACGTAACCTAATCAAACTTTAAGTTCACCAAATCAAATCTAAAATTTTATGAGCATTTAATCATGTTATTGATCTTGCTACATAAATTATTTACTTATATGTAATGATAACAAAATATTCCACCAACAAGAATTTTGATTCGAATAACTATATGTAACATTGAGTTACGTATATGTATCAGTGTATATTGTATGAATTGAATGAGTAAGAATATAACCATATGAACATAAACTGAGTTACATATACGTAACCATGTTAAATGATGACCAGTTTTAATATCTAACATTGTGTTACGTATATGTATTAACGTGCTATGTATATAAATCATTGTGTTACGTATATGTAACACAATTTTAAAAGAAGGAACTAAGAGTGAAAAGACCAGGAAGAAGAATTAAGAGCTCAAATGTAATAACAGTGATAATATATTGCTTATGTATATGTATGAGTTACATATATATCTAAGAACTAAGAATCAAAAGACGGAGAAGACGAATTAAGATCTCATATATGTTACATATACGTAAGGCTGATATGTTCTTCATGTACTTGCCCATGCTTTGTTCTTTAATCTCAATCATCTTCCAAGATACATGCATGTAACATAACTTATATGACACATGTTCATCATCTTCCTCTCAATCTTCTTTTCTTGAATGATTTGTTCGAAATACACGAACCATTGATGGTAGAAGTAGGGTGGTGTCGGCGGCCTTTGAATGTGTCTAGGAGTGGCAGACGATGACAAGTAGGTTATATGATGGCGCATAGAGATCGCAAAACGTGGTGGTATGCGATGGCGGAGCTGGTATGTCGTGGCAGCGGGGGTATGAAATGGCGGCTATGGTATGTTGATGGTGGTGATGGTCGAATGCCCTTATTAAAAATCATGGTGGTTTAGTTCTTAACAAGTGAGATAAAGAAGGAATTTGAAATTTCAATTAAGTAGATAATAAATGAATTCAAAAGAATAGATAATTATCAAAATTAAAAGCCTTTTAAATAAAAATAAAAAGATTAAACGAAAAAAAATTGATTGATTGAGAGTGGTTTTTATGATTTTCAATTATAAATGTGGTTTTTATTTGATCCTCTCTCTCTCTCTCTCTCTCTCTCTCTCTCTATATATATATATATATATATATATATATATATATATATATATATATATATTTGTATATATATATATGTGTGTGTGTGTACGTATATATATGTGTGTGTGTATATATATGTGTATATATATATATATATATATATATATGTATGTATGTATATATATATATATATATAACTTCAGCCCCCTAAGGAGATTGGGTACTAGGCAATCGCCCACCCCACCCCCCTTAGGTAAGGGTGTTTAACTCACATATTTGAAAATTTCAAGTAGTGGGTTTCAATATCCGAATTTGTATTCGTATCCGAAATTTTGAATTTGGATTCGGATTTCTGTTAGGATTCTTAAAATATATGTTATGTAACAATTTTATAAAAGTTTAATATTTTTTATTACAAAAAATTTCGGATATCCGAATTTCTTATAAAAGTATCTGAAATTTCTAATTAATATTTATTTTATGATATCTTTTATAAAAATATCCGAAGTTTCCAAAAACACTCTCAGTACCGAATTCGAAATTTCGAATATTTTGAATTCGGTTTCGGATGGAAGTATTTTTGCATACTCCTACCCCCTCAAGGCCGTCCCTGCATCTAATTAGCTTCTAGACCTTATCAAATAGATAGCCACTTGTTTTTTGTATTTATCCTTAAAAAATGCAACCGCATATTACTTGGTTGTTACCTACATGATCGTGGCCTCGCCTTTCATTGGTTTTACGACGAGTTTTGTTATACATGATCATGTTTAATGTTGCTACTCACTTTTGTTAACTACATGATCGTAGTTGTTGGTTAATAGTCATTTAGGTCGATAGTTTATTGCTAAAAACTTTTGAAGAAAACCATAAGTACATTATAATTTCTTTTAGTTTAAAAGTGAAAGTAAATAAGTGCATCAGAATTTTTATTTTTTAAATACATTTCCCTCCTCCGATACATGTATTACGAGACCGGTTATAGTATGAGTTTACCCGAACCAATATTAGTTTGTACATGAACATTGGTTTTGATTGTAATTCTCCTTATTAAATTTCATGATATCCTTGGATCAATGGCTTTTCTCGAGACTAATCAAGAGCCACGTCATCATTACTTTAATAGTATCAACTTTATAATCTTCTGACGTAAAAAGTTTGCAATGTAATTATAAAAAAACTACTGCTTTAAGCCACATGCATCGTACTCTCACACACTTTGCAAAATTAGATAAACAACTATATATATTTATTATTATAATTCAAACATTCTTTCCAAAAACCTTTCAAAATTTAAAAATGATTACATTTCTTTTGCAATTTTATATTTGTAACACCATTCAAAGTGGATTAATTTTTTATTTCTGTCTATATAATTACACTAAAATTATTATCTTTTCTCTCTGCTTTTCAATTAAGTAATATATTTTATACTTTTATCATCACTTTTTTCTTTTTTCTGCACTTACAACCATTTTAAAAAAAAATATTATAAATTTATAGCGATTAAACAGTGATTTTTTAAATATGATAAACGTTATCATTTTCTTTCTTATTGTCTCATAACAATTCAAAACCATTCGCTATAAAAAGAAAATACACTCACACACTTTTATATAGATTACACTGTAAATGCTCTAAGTAATTAAACGCTATAATTAATTATACATACACTTTATGTGCTTATCGTACTCTCCTTTGTAGGAGAAGGTGACTGATTTAAGAGGAATAGTGCCTATCATTCTATCAAGTTGCGAGAATGGTATGATTGGCGATACCGTTATTTTTTTTTATTCAAAACTACTAAAGCATGATGATTTATATATTTGTTTCAATACCTAGCATGTGACAATGTGTATGCTTTCAAACTCTTTATAGCCTTTTTATTTAAAAAATTGTTTTATTTCTTCTATTTTCGTACAAGGATAATTTACCTAGTAGTTAATATGATAAAAACAAACTATAGAGATCCAATACATCGATCACGAGCACCGAAACAAGTTACGGAATGTCAATATTTATCATAAAGTTGAATAAAAGTCCCTAATAAGAACTTACATAAAATACATTAAAACTTCTTCGATATATTTCATGTCATCGAAGAAATACATAACCACTCTCAAAAGGGCAATTTTTACACCACAAATGAGAAAAATTACAAGCTTTCGATGATTTCTACACATCAACCTAACCCAAAAAAAGTAGAATCAATCAAAATATCAATTTGAAATATTTTGGCCTTTTGGGTTAGAGTCATTAAAAAATAAGAAAGATGGTTAAAAAAAAAAAAGGAAAACCACTTCCCCAGAGCCGAAAATCCACATCTCAGAGCCCTCACCCATCAACGAGCTGTACATCGCCCATCGACAGTTGTACCTTTCTCTGGATATCAAAACCATAGCTCTGGAAAAGCAAATCATCCTTAAAAAAAGAGTAGTTGCAAAATTCAAGTATGCAACTTCATCTTCTTGATCCTATTTCTCTTCACTCTCGCCGGAGCCCCAACCGTCATAATATCATTCACCGGAGAATGAGATAATAATAATATTAATCAGCGGAGCATGGAGGTGAGAGATCGGAAAACGACTTCTTCACAGGGGATGGTGAGGCCCATATGGTGATGGAACCCAAACTCCTCTTCCGCATGTCGGAGCAACTGCTGAAACTCAGGGTGAGTCAAGAACGAAATGGGGACGATGTATCTCGTGCGATTCACGCCCACGTACACCGGAAAGTGCCCTTTGGGGACGTCGAACGGGAGGCCGCCGCCGTCGTCGTACCCCTGCTTTTTGCCTAAGCTTGAGCATCTCTTGAGAATCTGCTTTATCAGTGCTGCTTGTGAGAGTCTTGTGGGCTTTTTCATCGCCATTAACGGTCGAGAATTGGGTTCCGACGGTGTGTGGTGGTGGTGGAGTCGCCGGAGATGGTGGTGGTGGTGATGGGGGAGTGAGGGGGTATTTATAGGGGGAATTTTGAACACAAGATTGATATTCTGTATTGGAAGTGTACTCACCGAAAGTATTTTGTTTATTTTTTTCCAAGTATTTTATTTATTATATTACGATGGTTTGATGTTGTATTTTTTATCTATAAAGGATTTAAAATGCTTTTTTTTGGGATTTTTGAACGATTGGTTGGCAGTTTTTCTTTTTAAATTTCTTTTTCTCATTTTGATATATCTCATCTAAGTTTACTGCGCACACAATAATTCGAATTTGTAATCTCATCGATATATAAATATTTTTTGAATTTCTTTAGTAGTCATAGATACTAAAGGTATGATTTAACAAAAGTTGTAGTTGCAGTGTTGTGGTTATATATAACATAACTTAAAATCATTTATTGTTTATATTACTTATATATGTAATCTGATATAATGCCTTAGAGCATCAAAATTATTTTACAAATATAGGTCAATTGGAAAAGATATAATGTTTTGTGGTTACATTGTTTTATCAAATACTTACTAACATTTTCATTCATATTGTAAGACATATTTTTGTTATTTACGTGTATAAGATATAGTGTGTAAAACTAGAGAGAATTTGAAAAACTATAAAAACAAATATATAAAGATTCAAATCTAAATACTGATATAATTGGCTTATGCCTAAATAGATGTACATGAGAATTATGAACGAAAAAGTTATTTCATAAGCATGTCAACGAACTAAAAAGATTAAAATCAAGTTTATTATTAGAGTAAAATGTCATTTTCGTCCATGATATTTTGTTGAATTTGTCATTTCAATTCAAAAATTTTTTTTTTCCATTTCAGTCGCTGTAGTTTACCAAATGTTGCCATTTGCATCCACTCAACTAACTCCGTTAAGTTCTCAGTTAAATATGATGGTTATTTAGTCTTTTTCAACGTCGTAATTATCCAATTTTAATAAAATAATCAATTAATATTTAATTAAAACAGAAAAGCATATGAAGCAACTAGTGAGGCCAGACGTTTCGATTTAAAAGTTTCGATTAACTCTAAATTATGTTGTTCAATTAAGGTCTGGTGTGACATTTCAATTGATATTTAGTGCTTTGTTCAAAAGTGCACCGTTGTTCAATTGATATATATTATTGTCATATTTTGTTTAATTAAGGTCTATTGTTGTCACCTAACATGACAATATCATATCTCAATCAAACAAAGCGTGAGAATAGCAGACCTCAATCCTGTAATAGATCTCAATCGAATAAATGTACATGTTAGAACAAAATATGAAGATTAACTGAATTTCAAAAATATACCCCAATCGAAAAACATGAGTTAGAGTTAATCGAATATTTTAAATCGAATCGTCCGGCCTCACTAGTCTCTTCATATGTTTTTTTTTAATTTTAGTTGAATATTAATTGATTGATTCATTTTAGTTGGATAATTAAAGTTTTAAAAATACTAAAATACCCTCACTAGTCTCTTCATATTTAACGGAAAATTTAACGGAGTTAGTGAAGTGGATGAAAATGGCAATATTTGATAAACTACAGTGACTGAAATTGCAAAAAAAAAAATTGGATTGAAATAACAAATTCAACAAAACGTCAGAAACGAAAATAACATTTTACTCTCATTATTATAATTGTTGTTTCCATTTTCTTTCTTTTTAATTTAGTTTATTTCTCTAAAGAATGAGAAACTTATACAAGATAACTAGTGTGTTTACTTTCAGAAAAAGAAAAAAAGAAAAGAAAACATAAAAACATTATGAAACAAAAGCTAAATATGATAATAGAGACATAGTTTTTGAGGTAGCCATGTGTGGTGAGTGAAGCAAAGGACATAGCATATGTAAGTTCCGATACATAGACAAGGTGGGGACATACCCCATTGGCCTATCTACTATTTGTTTCACATGACTTCTCTCTATCTATCTATCAATCAATTCTATTTGTGATACAATCTTACATTATCATTTTGTTTTTTGAACTTAAATATTAATACAACAATTTGAAATGTAAACAAGCAAAAATATTTACTAAATATCATATTCATGTAGCAGGATTCGGGGATAGAAAGACTATTTCTAAAATGAACTTGGTTTAATTAAGTTGGAGATGCATTTATATCAATTTTTATTGATAGCAACTCACACACATCTAATATAATTATCTTATATATTTAAAAAGAAGTTCAAATAAACAGTAAATTGAGGGTATTTTTGATGTTTTACTATGTGTTTTGGTTACTTGTTTTCTCCTTTAATATGATTTGCATGCCTCATTTCTTGTGCGACCATTTTCTTTCTGCTGGAATATGGCACGATAGTGGTGCTGTGGATTCGATAATGGCGGTGTAGTGGTCTGTCGAACGTCGTTTCATTGGTTCCCTTGGGTTCCGGTGGCGGTGGCGGTGGAGCTTGTTACCGCTCTGCCTCCCCTTTGTGGTTGAGGTGGAGCAGGTGGCGCTCTTGTAGTCGTTGCCAATGTTGATGGCCATCCTTATTGCTCTATTATCTTTGTGTTTCTATGAGCCCTTTTAGGGTTTCAGATTCACCTGTTGTGGTGTTTTGGTTGTTGGCTGTTGATTCCGGTGATTGGGTTTCATTACATGGTCGATGGGTGCGAGGCAGTACCTCGCCATCGTCGGTGGTTGCTAAGTATTCGCTTTTCCATAATGGCTGTGCCGCATAGTCATGGTTAGGGTTTGTTTGCCGCTGGACTTGCGTTATCTGCACGATTTGGTTGTCGTTGGCACTGTGGTTGTTGTAGCCTTGTTTTAGGTCAGTGTTTCATTGTCTTCATACTGATCGAGGATGCTTTTGCACATCTGTTTCTTTATTGTTTTTTGATAGAGCTTTTTGGGGTAACAAAAACATGTATAAACCTTGATTTGTCTGATTTTAGTTGGGTGCGTAAGAGACTAATACGATGTTTTTGAATGTTTGATATGCCTCCCTTTCTGTTATTATTAGGCCGATGATGGTGAGTAGTAGATCGTCTGAGGCATCACTCACATCTCGATCTTCATGTGGTTACGAATTATTGGTTGGGCTTTATTGCATGGCTATGATGATATTAAACGTAATAGATAGATGTTGAAGTAGGTGCAGTCTTGGCGGGGGCAGATTTCGAGGATGGTGGGTTGTTACCCGCAACCCTCTGCAGCCATAATGCTCTCATTCCGTTTATGTTTCTGAGCCTATCGATTTGTGTTATTAGTCGTTCCGCGTTTGTTTTTTATTACAATTTTGAGGCTGTGATGATAACGCATTAATAGTGAGATGTTATAATCCTTAGATTAACCTAACCGCCGCGAAGCGCGGTTTGTTATCTACTACTTTTTATTGAATAACAAGTGTACAACATGACTGCTTCAAACGATAATTGTAATTTAAATTGAGTTTATCTATTTATTTCTTAGCCAGGAACGCACCCCGAATCCATAGGAGAAAACCCACAACAAATAAAACTCTAGCTTAGCCAGAAACATTTTTGTCCGAACGTGGTTGGTTCGACCAAGAGCGAAGACTTTGTTAGACTTGAACCTCTAACCTTTAGCGGAAGGGGCACCATTTAAAATATAAGGATATCATTAGATAATTTTTTTTTTTGCATTTATATCAAATAAGGTTGGGAAATTAGATTTTTATGATCTCACACTTTATTTAGTGGGAGGGATTAATTCAAACATAAAAAATATTTACAAGCACTTCTGTAACATCCAAAAGTTCAATATTTTATATATTTAATTAAATTTAGTGTTCAGTCGCATGCCATATGTGTGAATGAAGCTCAATCGCACGAATGACGGGCGTATGGGTTCAGTCGTACGATTGAGTCGTGCGAATAAGCCAGTCGTGCGATTGAGTATGTCGGCTAAAAATAGGCATGTAGGATAAGCAGGGCGGTAAAAGGGTGTTAAAAGCAGATTTTATCTGCTGTAAACTCATCGCCTTGCTCCTCTGGAACCCAAACACCCTGTTTTTGCCCAATTGATCAAACTAGCTCCGTTTTGGTAAGTTTTGCTTGGTACGGATCGATTCTTGAATATGTTAAGCTGTGTATGTGGTTAAAATTGATCCAAAAACATGTTTTAAATCTGGGTTTTCGTTTAATCTTTCTGTTAAAATTGAAAAGTGAGGGTTCGGATCCTAGTTTTGTGAAGTTTGATGAAATAAGGACCCGAAACGGTTGTAAATGAGGTGTATATGTTCTGTTGTGAATATGGCATAATCTGAGCAGTTAAAACTCGAGTTTTTGGATCAAATATGTCAAGAACACAGCTGCTGATCCGTTTCAGGCGAATGAGCCCAGTCGCATGACCCATTGGTGCGACTGAGTCAATCGCATTGTTCAATCATGCGACTGAAGTTCAGTCGCATGAACCAATCGCACGAATGGAGGTCATTCGCACAAACCCTGTTATAGCTCATTCGCTCCTCTGTCGTATGGTCCATTCGTACGACTAAGTTCAGTCGCATGTTCAGTCGTACGAATGAGTCCAGTCGCATAGCCTTAGTCGTGTGAAGTGGTCAGCTAGGGGAAATTTGACTAAGTTAAGGTTGTTATTTTAGATTTGTTTGAGAAAGAGAAGTTTTAGCTGCCCTAGCGTATTTGGATTGATAACCATTTGTTGGAAACATTAAGGTGAGTTATAATTGCCCTTTTAATGTGTTAATGTCATTTGACAAAATCGGGCACTGGCATGCATATAAATAAACAAAGATGTAAAAATGAGTTGAAAGTGGTAAATTGTGGTGAATGGCGAGGTGGAGGTTTGACCCACCAACTATAGACGGAGGTTTGACCCACCAACTATAGACGGAGGTTTGACCCATCAACGCCAACTATAGACGGAGGTTTGACCCGTCAACGCGCGAGGTGGAGGTTTGACCCACCAAACTATAGACGGAGGTTTAACCCGTCAACGCGCGAGGTGGAGGTTTGACCCACCAAATTAAAATCGATAAAAAGATGTCCATAAATACCTTGTGGGTATTCGATATGCATATCAATACTGAGACGAATAAATGGATTGATGAATGTTTATGAATCATTCGGTGTTGTAACAGTTAATGAGTTGTTATTATTGAAATGTGGTGTACGTTAGAACTCACCAGTTTATCTAATTTTGTGTTTGTTTTCTTATGCATGCCAGGTATTAATAGACGTGTTCGTGGAGGCGCCCCACCGAGTTAGCTTCCGGTTATGGTGTATGATACTGGCCCAAATGTTGGGTTTTGGGAATGATGTATCTGAAATTTAACAAAGTTTTGAAATGTCGGTTAAAGTCTTGTACATATTGTTAACAATGTAAACAGTTTTAATATATAAAATTCCGCTGCGTTTGTAGTCTCTGAGTTGTTATAATAACCCAACTAGTAGCACCCTCCTTATTATATTATTGTTATAAATCTGAGGGTGTTACAAGTTGGTATCAGAGCCTTAGTTAAAGAGATTTGAACAATTAATTGTTTCAAACTTTAACTGAATATATGGGAAGTGCCAGTATCTATAGTCGGAAATGGGGTGAAATATTGTGTGGATGAGTACTTAATTATTAGTGATAATTCAGTCAATTGTTGAATGAAAGTAATTGTTTAAATTGAAGATTTGTATTATGTGTATGTGTGATTCTGTGGTTTAGATAGAGTTAGGAATAAACTGTGAAAGGATAATGAGAAGAGGCAGGATGGTATGAATAAGTAAATAATTGATAACACCTGGCCAATGTTATGAGCAATTTACATTATATGCAGCATCCTGGTATCCCTCATTATTTGATAATGGTTTATTTCTTATCGTAGATGGAGGAAACTGGTAATACAAACCCTAGACTTGAAGCTAGGATCTCAGGTGATGAACTTAAGGCGGCTATAGGTGATGAAGTCGCCCGAGTGTTGCGTACTACTTTACCTGAAATGTTAAGTGACCTTAGGAAAGGTGGTGAATCGTCGTCCCAACCAACTCCTCCACCTGTTATTGTTGAGCCTGTAGTGGAGAAACCAGTGTCATATGAGCATTTTAAGGAATGTGACCCGCCTAAGTTTGAAGGCCAGAAAGATGTAGTAGTAACTTATAAATGGCTATGAGAGATGGAAGCAGCGTTTAAACTTAGTAGATGCAAGGAAGATCAGAAGGTGGGCTTTGCAGTGCATTCTTTTCAAGCAGAAGCCTTGTACTGGTGGGATACAGTGGAACAGGCCATGGGTGAGGCCGCCGTGAGCCAGATGACGTGGGAAACTTTTAAAGCGTTAGTGATAGAAAAGTTCTGTCCGAAAGGCGAGATGGATAAAATTGAGATCAAGTTTTTGCAATTTCAGGCAGGCAGTTTAAGTCATAAAGAGTATACTTCTAGATTTGAAGAAATGGCTCGTTTGGTGCCTCATTTGGTAACTCCTGAGGCAAAGAGAATTACTAGATATATCCAGGGATTACCCCCTAAGGTAAGAATGCTGGTAAGGTCTAATTCTCCTTCTACATACCAAGCCACGGTAAATTTGGCTGCGGACATGTATGAGGAAGTTGCTGAGTCCGAGAAACATGTGATGAAGGAAGAAGTGGTTAGTCGTCAGGAAACTTCACTGAGCTCTAGGCCTATGTATGGACCGAGTGGGCCGCAGAAGAGAAAGTTTAATGCTAGGGGCTTTGTAGGTCCCCCCTCCTCGGTGTAATAGATGTGGGAAGTTTCATAGAGGAGAATGTAGATTGAATCACCCGGCATGTCGTAAATGTGGGAAGCCTGGACATTTCGTTTCCAGATGTCCAGAACTTCGGTGTTATGAATGTGGGGAGATGGGACATATGAAATCTGAATGTCCAAAGTTTAGACCTGGACCGGTCCCTATTCGTGCAGTGGGAGGACCGAGTAAAGCCAGTGCGAGTGGTAGTAGCGGTACTGCGGGGAGAGCATTTGCAATAACCACGGAGGAGGCTAAGGCATTACCAGATGTCGTGTCGGGTACGTTTCTTGTTAATGATGTACCAACTAGAATTTTATTTGATTCGGGGGCTAATAGAAGTTTTATATCAACAAAATTCCATGCCTTAATAAATGTTAAACCATTAAAGCTAGATGTTGCCTTTTCAGTAGAAACTGCCTCTAATGAATTTATAGTTGTTAGTGAGGTAATAGGTGATTGTTTTGTCGAACTAGAAGGTGTCAAATTTCCTGCTAGGTTACATATGATGAAATTAGGAGGTTTTGATGTAGTATTGGGAATGGATTGGTTATCTACGTTTGAGGCTTAGATAATATGCAAAAGAAAGATGATTGTGTTGTGAGCACCAGATGGTAATTTGGTAACGATTTTTGGTGATGATCATAATAGTGTGGTGAAAGTCATATCTATGATTAAGGCTGAGAAATTATTGAGTAGGGGTTGCGAGTCATTTTTGGCATATGTAGTTGATACCGCTAAGAAGATGAAGAAATTAGAAGATGTTCCAGTGGTGTGTGATTTCCCCGATGTATTTCATGAGGATCTACCGGGTATACCTCCTGATAGAGAAATTGAGTTTAGAATTGACTTAGTACCTGAAGCAAAACCTATCTCTAAAACCCCTTATAGACTTGCACCGGCTGAGTTGAAGGAACTTCTGAAGCAATTACAGGAATTATTAGACAAAGGTTTTATTCGACCAAGCACTTCGCCGTGGGGTGCTCCAATTCTGTTTGTAAAGAAGAAAGATGGCAGTTTGAGGATGTGCATAGACTACAGAGAACTAAACAAGCTGACTGTGAAGAATAAATACCCATTACCTCGTATTGATGATTTGTTTGATCAACTCCAAGGTGCTAATTGGTTCTCAAAGATAGATTTTAGATCCGGGTATCATCAGTTAAAGGTGAAAGAAGAGGACATACCAAAAACAGCTTTTCGTACGCGATATGGGCATTATGAATTTTTGGTGATGTCATTCGGATTAGCGAATGCTCCTGCTGCATTTATGGATTTGATGAACAGAGTATGTAAACCGATATTGGATAAATCGGTAATTGTATTTATAGATGACATTTTGATCTATTCTAAGAATGAAGGAGATCATGCTTGTCACATCCGAGAAGTATTGGAAACTTTAAGAAAGAATAAGTTGTATGCAAAATTCTCGAAATGTGAATTTTGGTTAAGAGAAGTGCAATTTTTGGGCCATGTGGTAAATGCGGATAGAATATTGGTGGATCCTGCAAAGATTGAGGCCGTGATGAATTGGGAGATTCCTAAAAGTCCTTCAGAAATTCGTAGTTTCTTAGGACTGGCATGATACTATAGGAGATTCATTCAGGATTTTACTAAACTTGCCTCTCCATTAACGAAGTTAACTCGAAAAGATGTTAAGTATGAATGGAATAAAGAATAGGAAGTTGCTTTTCAAGAACTGAAGAACCGATTAACATAAGCTCCAGTACTGGCCCTACCAGATGGTGTAGATGATTTAGTAATATATTCTGATGCATCATATCAGGGATTGGGGTGTGTTTTAATGCAACGTGGGAGAGTTATTGCTTATGCTTCTAGACAGTTGAAGACCCATGAAGTTAATTACCCAACCCACGATTTAGAACTAGCAGCTGTAGTTTTTGCTCTTAAGATATGGCGACATTACTTATATGGAGTGAGGTGTACTATCTTTACTGATCATAAGAGCCTGAAGTACTTCTTTGAGCAAAAAGATTTGAATATGAGACAAAGGCGATGGTTGGAGTTAATCAAAGATTATGATTATGAAATTTTGTATCACCCTGGGAAAGCAAATGTGGTTGCCGATGCGTTGAGCAGAAAGGAGAAGTACGAACCGATTAAGGTTAAGGCGTATAAACTTGTGATTACTCCTGATTTTATGCAACAGTTGAAGGAAACCCAATTGGAAGCATTAAAAGAAGAAAATATTAAGAGAGAAAGAATGGTTGGTCAAGAAAAATATTTAGAAGAGAATAGTCAGGGTGTTAAAATCAGATTTGGTTGAATGTGGGTTCCGTTGGCTTTAGACGATATGGTACTAGATGAAGCTCACAAATCTAGGTATTCCATTCACCCAGGCATGACTAAGATGTATCAAGATTTAAAGCATGATTATTGGTGGCCAGGGATGAAATTTAATGTGATGTAGTATGTAAATCAATGTTTGACTTGTGCCCAAGTAAAAGCTGAGCATCAGAAACCTTATGGATTATTGCAGCCATTAGCTATTCCAGTTTGGAAGTGGGATGACCTGACTATGGATTTTATAACAAAGTTGCCCCGTACACCAAAAGGTTATGATACTATTTGGGTAGTGGTAGATCAGCTAACTAAGAGTGCTTTATTTCTACCAATACGGGAAACTTACTCGGTGGAAAATTTGGCTGATATCTTTACTAAAGAAATAGTTAGATTGCATGGAGTTCCGAAAAGTATCACGTCTGATAGAGATGCCAGATTTACTTCCAGGTATTGGAGAAAATTTCATGAAGCCATGGGAACTAGACTTTACTTTAGTACAGCTTATCATCTCCAGACAGATGGTCAAAGTGAAAGAACTATTCAGACATTGGAGGATATGCTACGGGCATGTAGTATTGATTTTGGAGGGAGCTGGGATAGTCATCTTCTTTAGCTGAATTTGCATATAATAACAGTTATCAAGCTACCCTTCAGATGTCCCCGTTTGAGATGTTGTACGGAAGAAAGTGCAGAACTCCACTTTATTGGGGAGATATGGGGCAACGTGAATTGGGGAATAGTGAAATAGTTGAAGAAACAATGTCAAAGTTGGAAGTAGTTAAAAATCGTATTAGAGAGGTGAAAAGCAGACAGAAATCATATGCAGACCGTAGAAGGAAACCAATTGAATTTAAAGTTGGGGATTTTGTCTTGTTAAAAGTTTCTCCATGGAAAGGCATTATTCGATTTAGAAAGAGGGGCAAACTAAGTCCACGTTTTATTGGACCTTTCCAAATAGTAGAGAAAGTAGGGTACGTGGCGTATAGGTTGGACTTGCTTAAGAATTAAGTGCTATTCATCCAACCTTCCACGTCTCTTAGTTACGGAAGTGTTTAGCTAATGAAACTCAATATGTACCATTAGATGATATTGAGGTTGATGAGAAGCTTAATTATGTTGAACAACCTGTGGCCATTATGGATCGTAAGGAGAAGAAACTTAGAAATAAAAGCATTAGCTTAGTCCGGGTGCAGTGGGCACATCGCCAAGGATCTGAATCAACCTGGGAACCAGAAGAAGAGATGAGACGAAACTACCCTCATTTGTTTTAGTTAGGTTTCGAGGACGAAACCCTAAATAACGTGGGTAGACTTGTAACATCCAAAAGTTCAATATTTTATATATTTAATTAAATTTAGTGTTCAGTCGCATGCCATATGTGCGAATGAAGCTCAATCGCACGAATGACGGGCGTATGGGTTCAGTCGTACGATTGAGTCGTGCGAATAAGCCAGTCGTGCGATTGAGTATGTCGGCTAAAAATAGACATGTAGGATAAGTAGGGCAGTAAAAGGGTGTTAAAAGCAGATTTTATCTGCTGTAACCTCATCCCCTTGCTCCTCTCGAACCCAAACACCCTGTTTTTGCCCAATTGATCAAACTAGCTCCGTTTTGGTAAGTTTTGCTTGGTACAGATCGATTCTTGAATATGTTAAGCTGTGTATGTGGTTAAAATTGATCCAAAAACATGTTTTAAATCTGGGTTTTCATTTAATCTTTCTGTTAAAATTGAAAAGTGAGGGTTCGGATCCTAGTTTTGTGAAGTTTGATGAAATAAGGACCCGAAACGGTTGTAAATGAGGTGTATATGTTCTGTTGTGAATATGGCATAATCTGAGCAGTTAAAACTCGAGTTTTTGGATCAAATATGTCAAGAACACAGCTGCTGATCCGTTTCAGGCGAATGAGCCCAGTCGCATGACCCATTCGTGCGACTGAGTCAATCACATTGTTCAATCGTGCGACTGAAGTTCAGTCGCATGAACCAATCGCACGAATGGAGGTCATTCGCACAAACCCTGTTATAGCTCATTCGCACCTCTGTCGTATGTTCCATTCGTACGACTAAGTTCAGTTGCATGTTCAGTAGTACGAATGAGTCCAGTCGCATAGCCTTAGTCGTGTGAAGTGGTCAGCTAGGGGAAATTTGACTAAGTTAAGGTTGTTATTTTAGATTTGCTTTGAGAAAGAGAAGTTTTAGCTGCCCTAGCGTATTTGGATTGATAACCACTTGTTGGAAACATTAAGGTGAGTTCTAATTGCCCTTTTAATGTGTTAATGTCATTTGACAATGTTGTTTTGACAAAATCGGGGCACTGGCATGCATATAAATAAACAAAGATGTGAAAATGAGTTGAAAGTGATAAATTGTGGTGAATGGCGAGGTGGAGGTTTGATCCACCAACTATAGACGGAGGTTTGACCCGTCAACGCCAACTATAGACGGAGGTTTGACCCGTCAAAGCGCGAGGTGGAGGTTTGACCCACCAAACTATAGACGGAGGTTTAACCCGTCAACGCACGAGGTGGAGGTTTGACCCACCAAATTAAAATCGATAAAAAGATGTCCATAAATACCTTGTGGGTATTCGATATGCATATCAATACTGAGACGAATAAATGGACTGATGAATGTTTATGAATCATTCGGTGTTGTAACAGTTAATGAGTTGTTATTATTGAAATGTGGTGTACGTTAGAACTCACCAGTTTATCTGATTTTGTGTTTGTTTTCTTATGCATGCCAGGTATTAATAGAAGTGTTCGTGGAGGCGCCCCACCGAGTTAGCTTCCGGTTATGGTGTATGATACTGGCCACAAATGTTGGGTTTTGGGAATGATGTATCTGAAATTTAACAAAGTTTTGAAATGTCGGTTAAAGTCTTGTACATATTGTTAACAATGTAAACAGTTTTAATATATAAAATTCCGCTACGTTTGTAGTCTCTGAGTTGTTATAATAACCCAACTAGTAGCACCCTTCTTATTATATTATTGTTATAAATCTGAGGGTGTTACAACTTCAAACTTTGAGCTTATTTTTGCTCTAACAATCTCTTACTAAAAGTTAAAATTCATTAGTTTTTTTTATGAAATAGGGTCAACTTTGAACTATTTTTCACTTCTCCGCCGCCGCACAATCTATATCAGGTCTGTTTTTCAGTGTCTAAACTCAATCTTCACCTCAAATTTACATCCAACGAGTCAAGTGGTTTAGATTTAAGAGGTGAAGTGCAAAAGTTTCAAATTAACAGATCTGATAGTTGATTTCAACTTTTTATAGTCTTTTTTCAATAAAATTAGTACACGTCATAAAAAAACTAACAGTGTTAACTCTGAATCACTAACAATGTCTATATACATTTACTGATTTGGGATTATTCCCTCCTAATATAAAAAAAAGTTGCGGTTTTTAAAATCCAATAATCCAATTAGGTTTAAGGTTCTTAAAATCAGACCTACTCGATGTATCTGTTCATTCAACTGGTTCGACCAAGAACCAAGGCATAGACGAACCATTTGATTGCTGTGGTCAAACCAAGTCAGTTTGTTCAAATTCGAACAAACAAACAAACAAACAAACAAACCCAGTATATCCCACTCAAGAGTAGGGTCTGGGGAGGGTAGGTGGTGGCAAGTCTTTCCTCTATCCCGATAGGTAGAGAGACCGCTTCCAAAGAGACCCCTTCCAAAGAGACCCCCGGCTCGATAACAGAAGCAATAAAGCTAGGGAATCAACATATAATCAAACATATGATATAAGCTATATGATATATGATATCGTACCTATCATGTACAAATTCGAACATGTTGGTCAAATTCTGGGAACCGCAAACCGTTCAAAATCTCCTGGTTTTATCTTTATTTTCATTTCTTGTTTTTCCCTTAAATTCCCTAAAACTAAGTCATATATTTTGGTTAACTTTTTAATGTTTCGAGTACAACGTTTGAGCTTACTTATGTCGATGATTATTATAAAACTTAAGTATAGTTTGGATGAATAATATATGAACTTTTAAATTAATCATCTTATTTATTTATTAATGTATTTAAGACGAAATTTCAATTTTATTAGATTTTAAAATAGTATGTTGTATATATTTTTATAAATTCTGAATTAGTGATACCTTAGCTGGATTTTTGTTATATAGTTTTTAGTGTTCTAAAATAATATATGAAACAATATTCATCGTCAAACTATTAATTTTTCAAGTTGTGTATTCTTTATCTTTAAATAGTTTTTGTACTGGTCGTTTTGCATATAAAAGTTTGTGGCTAATTGGTTTCTAAGACAGAAGGGAGGAAACGTACGTAGAATTCCTTCTCAATGCTGTAAATTGTAATGACAATCGATTAAACAATTAAGTTATCAAGAACCTTAAGTAAAATAAATTAAACTCTTCATATCTAACATGAATGGTAGACAAGAGAAAAAGAGTTTTCGATTAAGTATTTTATTACGACATGACAACAACCAAGTGCAAAACAAAACATAACTTTACACTGATAAATCAAACCTTGACACAATCAACGATCCCTAAAAGTGTTAGATAGCTATTTATTAAGTGACGGGATATCTATGACTATTTTGATATTAGCATTGTATATTTGTATATATTATTAGAGGATAGTTTGCTATGTATTGATCCCTTTATAGATCGGGATCTTTGTATTTGAATAAATTAAGAAACACGATTACATTCATTGTATCAAGAGCCAACCAAAAACCCTATTTTTTTTTCTTCGCACCTGTCTCCCAGCTATAGCCAATTGTTGTCGCCAATGAGTTTATTTTCCGGTCATCCTCCCATTTTCAGTTGGCAGACAAGCAAGTATCCTTATCCACGCCTGACCATAAGGCATTGCACTTGGTCTATTATGTTGCTAACATCGAGAACAAGATTCGCGCTCTTGATGGGGCAAGATCATCTATTATTTGTGGATTAACTCTTGAAGCTTCACACAAGAGGATACAAGGTTGTTGACCACAATGACAGCACAGTCCTCTGTCATAGAAGACCCAACTTACATTGTGGTCTAATATCAATGCCATCTTCTTTCAATGGATCTATGTTCTTATGCAGATTCAGCTACTTGTTTATTAACAACTTTTCTAAAGGAATTCCTTGGAATCTTTTTTGATTGTATCCTTTAACAAGACTTCATCTTTATCAAACTTCTATTGCTCTTGCCTTTGGGTTTGGCTTTTAAACATTTCTCTTTTGAATTCTAGAACCTCACCGTCGATTGTGTTTTGGAACTCACTTCCTAACCTTGTAGGCATTTCTTTAAACACCTTGTAGTCGCACTTGATTGTTGTACTTTGAGTAGAGTAACACAATTAAAGACCTCATTCTTTATCATGAAACAATACAACTATTTACATGCTGAAGAATAACATTAGTTACATCTATTATAACTAGTTAATAATTAACATATAGGGTTTCATCTACAATTACATCCCGGCCTTCCATTGAAATCTAAAAATTAATTTTGACCCTCCTTTGTAAGATAATCGAAACTGATTTAGTTTTTCATTGTTTCCATTGTCTTGTGATCAACCAATCTAAATACCCTGCTAATTGCTTTTTTAAAGTAAGAAGATCTATTTTTTTCAACTGTCATTTTATCATCAAAATCCAAACATGCTATTAACATTTCTAGAGATGGTTTGCTAGCCAACTTCAAGCTGTGTACACCTTTGACAAATTCTATCAACTTTTATTGTATTTCTATAAGTGATCTTAGTTTGTCTTTCCAATCTATCAATGTTCGCATGATTTCGTCTAATACAGCTTCTAACTACTACAATATCTATATGTGCTCCTTCAGTGTTTCAAAAGTAGTTTAGAATTCTGGTGGTTTCCGTTATATGTTATTTTTTCTGATTTGTTGTTAGTTAGAATAATGGTGATAGATGACCAATCAACTAGAGATCGTTTGCTCTGATACTAATGTCACACAATAAGAAGATAAAATATGAGAAATAGAAAGAGAGAAAGACGATTAAAAGATGGAGAGAGTAACAACTTGATTCATTGTTACATTTAATCTTACTCATTTTCATTTAAGTATAATGTACAACTTCTTAATTTGTAAAGATGGAGAGAGTAACAACTTGATTCATTGTTACATTTAATCTTACTCATTTTCATTTAAGTATAATGTACAACTTCTTAATTTGTATGTTACATGATGGTTCTCCAACTATATATACTTTTGATGTATGTAACATTCATTATTACTGGAGATAATTACAAAAATAATCCCTGTGGTTTATATAAAATAACAGGTTTGGGTACTAAGCAAAAGAAGTAACAAGTTTGAGTACTCCTTAAATTTCTAATAAGTTTGAGTATTAATACTAACAACCGTTAGATTTTCTGTTAAATTCAAGGGTACTTTAGTATTTTCACATTGTAGAATAATTTATGTAAACTAGAGGTACTATTTGTGTAATCTAATTAAAATAACATACACATCGTTGATGCCCTCGTTATCACCACCGCCGCCCACCACCGTCGCCCACCACTGCCGGCCACCACCGCCGGCCACCACCGCTTCACCATTATCATATGGCCCATCTCCGATACCTTTATTATCATCACAATCGGTCATCATCACCAAATCCTCCTTCTCTTTCCTTATAAAACCCTAATCTCCAACCCTATCACTAACCACCAGCCGCCCCCACCATCGCTAGCCATTAAACCACATGTACTGCTTTCTTGTAAGACTCTAAACACATCCATTATCGCCTTCCCCCTTTCGTTAATCGATATCGCTTTTCAATCTTCCCCCACTATCGCCAACCATTGAACCATCTCTACCCCTTTCTTTCTCAATATTGTCCAATCACTTTAGAAGATGACAACGATATCACCCGAGCAGCCGGAGATGGTGATATTGGTGACTGATATTTGTCCCTTTAACGATTTTAGGGTTTTCGATGATGATTTTAGGGCAGGGGTGGTGGTGGATTGAATGGTGTTGATGGTATTAAATAGGAATAGGCACTGACGATGGTGGATTTGAATGGTGGTGGGCAGCGATGGTGGTGGATTGAATGGTGTTGGGCTTGGGCGGTGGCGGTGGTGGATTGAACGATGATGGAATGGAAGTGGAGGATTGAATGGTGGTGGAACGGCGGTGGTGGATTGAAAGGTGGCCCGTATGCCATATCTCTTATTCAATCTTGAAATGCACCATTGGAGGATGGGGCACGAATGAAAACGACGAAAAGTGTGGTGGGCAGTAGTGGTGGAATGAACGGTGGGTGGTGGGCAACAACAGTGGTGGATTGAACGGTGGGTGGTGGGTGGCGACACTAGTGGATTGAATAATGGGTGGTGGTCTGAAAAAGGGATATGATAGTAGGAGGGTGGGTTGGGGTTGGTTATAGTCAATTACACAAATGGTCCCTAAATTAGTAAATCCCTCAAATGGTATTTTGGTCATTTTGTATAAATTTAATAGAAAAATTACAGCAGTTAGTATTAAAACCCAATCTCGTTACAAAACTGAAAACATAATACCCAACCAGTTACTTAAACTCTTAGTACTCAAACTTGCTATTTTGAATAAACCAAATGGACTATTTATGTAATTAACTCTTATTACTCATTATATAAATTATTAAAAATGTCGGGTGGTGAATAATATCACCACCATACTACATACACCATGGTCATGTGTATTTTTGCATCCTTCTTCTTTTATTTATTATTATTATTATTATTATTATTATTATTATTATTATTATTATTATTATTATTATTATTTATATGTTAAAATATGAGTTTTTATAGAATTAAAAGATATAATAAAATACATTTGGTGTAGATTTCAATGAACGCTGAATTATGCGTAATAACGTATAAGTTATTCAAAACACAAACGTAGAAGCTACTAAAGTTGCTAAAGGTTTTAATTTTTTATAGGTTTTTTGTTTTCCACTACAATCTTTTATAAAATATGTTGTTTGATGAAATCCTAATTTACCTTTGTAAGGGGTTTATTTTTATTAATATTTTAACATTAATTTTTCTCAAATTCAAGTTGTTGAAAAGCCCGGGATGAACACTAAGGATATTCAGAACTGGACGAGTTCGAGTACGAGTGGATCAACCCAATAATAATATTATCCTAGATTTGATCCCTGTAAAAATGGCGTCAGAAACAAATCAGGTGAAACAAATGTCTTTTACCATTTATAATATACACTATCGATTGATAGAGAAACTAAATACTGTAAAAGAAAAAAAAGTTATTCATTTATACCTATATATAGTTATTTAAATAAACATTTGGCATCCGACGGATCTAAAACATATAAAACTAATATAGTTTCTTGATTCCACAAATACCAGTATGTACAAAAATATTCTTGAATGTACAAGCAATAGGCATGCTAAGTATGTATGTATTAAATCAATGATGTACAACTATTAATAAATGACGTACAAGATTAAATGCATGACGTACACATAGTTGTACATGGCGTACAAGAATTAATGCCTCTCGTACAAGTATTAACGGTAGGCGTACCGGTATTAAATGCATGATGTACAAGCAGTAATGCGTGATGCAGATATATTAAGGCATAATGTACTAGTATTAGATAGTTGATGCATAAGTAGTAATGCATGGTGCACACGTGTTAAGGAATAATGTACAAGTAGTAGTGCATGGTTCACGCGTGTAAAGGCACGATGTACAAGTACCAAAGGAAGAAAAACAGTTTGAGGTGATTATATAAAGCAAAAACGACAACTAACTGCAAACAGAAAGTGTACTCAAGAGTACAAATGTACAACAGGGTTAGTTTGGTTTTTGTGTAGACTGTTAGGCATGTGACCTCCTACTTTCGTTTTTTTATTAAAAATGTAATTTTAATTATAAATTCAATTTTTCATACAAGATTATTTTATTAATCTATATATGTTTTTTACTTGTATTATTGAGTATTAATAATTTAGTTTTCTTTTTGTCTGTATAGGCGAAACTCAGGGGGATTAATCATTCTTCAAAATTAATATTTTCACTAAAAAGTATTTTTAATAAAATATATTCTTCTAAATTCTATAATATTTATTATTTTATGTAGTCAATTTCGTTTTGATTTTGGATTTTCTAATTGCCCAGGATGGTTTTGTGAATCGAGTATGAAAGTCTCTTTCATATTGAAATACGTTGTTTGTATAAATCGAATAAGGCAAAGCAATTTTGCAAATGACGAGTAAACATTTCAAAGAAATTTTATTGAATAGAACTAAAAAAAAGACTATTATATACATGTTAACTTTTGTAAAACGACTATTAATAAAATTAAAATGGTAAGACATAACAATAATGTAACTCAAATAAACTTTCATGATTTTCCTATCAAACCCTATTCCCACGCTTCCTCTTCACTCTATAGTTATTTCCAGTTTCGATCTTCACCAAGAGGGAAAACTCTCCACATATAAGAATTTAACATTTTTCTGTTGATAAAAACAAAAGTAACTAATTAAAAAAGTTATTAGATAATAATAGCGCTTTCAGAAAACAGGCATGTGCATGACTGGTATATAATATGTGTTGTTAGCAGTTGCTTTTTCTGTTTCTGTCAAATTGTCAGTTTGACCCCCCTCTCATTCATAACTTAACATAAATTGTTATTCTGAATAAAAAGCAGCCGAGAACAATCGATTTATTTCATTACACGCTTCTTTCAAATTTATAATAGTTTGTATCGATATTTATACACACCAAAATTATATATTAACACCTTAAATTTCTATACATGTTTTATAATCCTATATACGTCGTATAGGGGGGTCATGTAACCCTATACGTGACATATGACCCCTCTGATAGCCTCCTGAATTTTTCCTCATAGTCAGTGTCGAAATTTGTTATACGTGTCGTATAGCTCTATATTGTGTCGTATAGGGCTATATGATGCGTATAGCTATCTGACAACCCCCCCTTATTTTTCATTGTTTTCGGTGTTTTCGACCCTATACGCCGCATATGGTGTCATACGAGACGTATAGAGGGTATCGGTTTAATATGAGGTGTCTATATATCAGGACCCATTTATTATTGTTTGTATGATTCTATTTACCAGAATCAAGCGAAAATAATCTGAGTTATCTTTTTCTTTTGATCTCAGAATCTAATTAATATCTCTTTTCTCAACAAATTTATCTCTCCTATCCCGTAACAAACTCCGTATTATCCCCCAACATGCAATGACATGTGCTTGTTAGTTAAAACAAATTATTAAAATGATTCTCAAAGTAAATATAAAATAACTCTAATTCTATGCCTTTTTGCATGTAATAAAAATATGAACATTCCAATATGCATTAGAGAAAAAGAAGAAAAAAAAAAACATAGCCTCGTGTATACAAATTAGGAGCAAGTTCTGATTCATATTGATTTTTCAATGCGAGTTATTAGAAGTTATTTTAGACCATTGATCAGGGTAAAATATAGATGGACGGGTTAGGATTTTTTGTATTTGGACCGCTTCCCGGTTAACCGGCCGATTCATATGGGTCTCGGATTTTTTGCACCGGTTTGGTTCTTAGGCCACCCGGGTCTTGTTGAGTTTCTCCGCTGTGTTCTCATTTTATAAGAAGAAGAGAGCACCTTGGGTTACATACTTTACCAATGTTAGATTCTTTCTTGGTTTCACTATATAGAGAAAGTTTAGCGATGTGGGATACATCAAAGAAGGTTGAAAGCAAGAAAGGATTAGAAAACAAGTTTAAAAATATTCTTGGAGAGATTTGATCTCGAGTACTCTTGGTTAAAACTCACGCACAATTACCAACTCAATTAACGAGATAATTGGGTAATTTTTGTTGCAGGTATTATAATTGTAATCTGGTTGAGACTTCAGATCATGATTTTATGAAAAAGAAAATCCGTATAGACTCGTATACTTTAGTTAAAACATAAGTTTTGCAAGATTTATTTTTTCTAATCAATAATAATATCTAAACTTAATGTATATTTTCTTGAATATTTGCATTATTTTATGAAGTTATTCAGTTCTAAAATTCAGTCCGACCGATCCAACTACTGAACCTTTCAGTTGTCTAGTTCGCTCTACATTGGTGCCCTAGGGTGAGATGCTTATTCCAAGCATTATTGACTGGGTAGGGGATACTTATTATTTATTGTGAGCTTATTTAATTTTCGATAATCGATGCACATTCACATATTTCCATATTTCTTTTTCACAAACAGCATAGATGCGCACCAATGTGAGATGCTCGGTCTGATAAAACATCTGTCCGGTACATCTTGCAGTTGAGTCAGAAGTTCCTTCATTTCGGACGGAGCTAGTCGGCAGGATGCTTTAGCCCCAGGCTAAGCTCCGGGCACTAAATCATCTGGAATTCTATCTCTCCATCTGGTGATACACCCGAAAAGGTCCTCGGTGAAAACATCTAGGAAGTTGACACACCATATGAACGTCCTCTATTCTTAGCGCTGATACACTAGCATTATTGACATATGCCAGATAAGCATCACAACCATGCTTCATGAATTTCTCATCCTTCATCATCAAGATGATCTTTGGCACGCAACAAGCCTTGTCACCATACTGAGACAAGACTACCATCAGAAGCGAGTAGATGAATCATTTTCCTATGACATATGATATTGGCCTCATGAGCAACAAGCTAAGAATCCCTAATATGATGTCAAAACCTCCTAATGTCATAATAAATAACTTAAAAGGAAATCTATGATCCTCGAGCTCTACATAATAGTCATCAACTACCATGGTCATCCTAGTAGATCTCCTTATAACAATTTCTACTTCAAAGGCATTATTTAATCTCTTAGATTTACTTTGTAACATAACATAAAAGGTAGTTGATAGAAAACTCTTGCTAGCACCGGAATTAAATAACACCGAAGTGAGAAATTGGGAACAGGCCTGAAACAACATCTTGTTCAACTTTAGCCTTTTCCCTTGACACGGTGTAGGCCCATTTCGTGCCTTTGGCTTCTCAATCATCTTCTTGTCATTGGTTTTGCTAGGGCTAGCATTTACCATCTTTGGTCTTCTACAAGCACTTCCCTTATGAGCTATATCTCCATAACTATAACACCTGGGCCTTTTAGGGCAATCCAAGAGTAATACCCAGACTGTCTACAACGATAGAATATATGGGTTCTGGCTTTATGTTCCACAGTGTATAAGCAATTACATCTCCTGCAGACATCTGCCCCTTCCACTTTAGTTCTCTTTTCCTGGCATACAGTCTTAGACTTCACAAACTTATATTGCGTTGTAATCCACTTTCTTTTTGGTTCACTAATCACAACCTCTTCTCTATTATATCATCACAAACAATCTTTTCTAGTTCCACCACGGATTTGAATGTCGAAGGTTTGTGAACATTCACATGCATACGAACCTCCAGTGGCAACCCTTACACATAGCACTTGATTATTCTCTACTTAGTACCCACCAGATTTAGCACTAATCGTACTAACTCATTAAACTTGGTGGTGTATTCACGATGAGTCATATCGCCGGTCTTTAGTCCTAAAAATCCAGTCTTAACCCTATCGATCTCATTCTACCGGTAAAACTTGTTGATAACCATCTGCTTCAAATCCTCCCAACCCATCTTCTTCATATTCTTCTTGGTTTATGCTTCACAATCATCCTCTAGTGTAGCGCTTTAGATACAAATAAATGAGCAGCAAACTTAAAGGCCTGATCAACTTGGCACTCACTGACATCAAAGACCGCTTCCATCTCAGCAACCCACTAACAAGTGGTGATTGCGTCTTTTTCCCATCAATTGTTGGAGGGTTACATCCCTTAAAGGCCCTGTACGTACATCCCTTAGAAGGCTCTTTGTCAGATTCATCTTCGTCAGTAATTTCTAGATTTGCGGTGCCCTTATTACGGTCATCCTTACTTCCTTCACTTGACTTTTCTTTCAATCCGCTAGTTTTTTCCTTAACGACATTCTTGAATGCCCTAGCTAGACTTAAAGGAATGGTAGCATGAGGAACTTGATGAACTTTGTTGGCTATTGTTTCTTGAACTGGGGATTGCAAATTGAACCCCGCTTCTTCATTACCCTTGTAATTTCCAGTCTTGGGGTTTTCTTGGTTAGACGCCTATGCTAGTGGCTGGTGTATCATTAGCATGACCTTCACATGAACCACCTATAACACCTCTTCTACCAGCCATTCTACAAGACACGAAACAATAATACCGTCATTCAAGGTAATAGTTTAGGTCATGACAAGTATAGTAAGTTTCTAGTTATAATGGCCAGTTGTGATTAGCTACTCATTTTACTTCTAATGTTATCAGGAATGCTCGAATCTTGTTATTACTATTGGTCCTATTTATAGTTTAAGATCAGGTATCAGGAATGCTCGAATCTCTCAAACTATGACCCTGATATCAACTTGTAAGGCTTTGTTTCCAGGCAATCTCACAGTTGCTTTCATACACATAACCTTAATTCTTAAACTATAAATTTTAATAAATTAAGCAAAAGAAATATAAAATTTAGTTAACGCACAAGTCATGATAAACTAAACTTTTACATCACATTGATGACATAATTAAAATTTGAAATCAAGATGATAGTCTTTGATCCGGGAGCTCCTTCATGCCCATTCATCATCCACTAGCTACACTTGGATTTACCTAACATGCATACTAAATATCAAAGTTGCTGAGTAAATTCTAGTTTTAATTTAGAACATTTTGACATAAGTCATTTGAAACCTTTGATGAATGCCACATTAAAACATATCATAGAATATCATAAAATCCGATTAGCAGATCTATAACTTTGAAAACATAACTTGCCTAGCTAGTGAACACCATCATGGGAAGCATACCATAATCACACCATGAAACTATACAAGGCAAGATGTTACAGGTATAGAGCTAGCTAATATAACCATTTAATGCACTTAAGCAAGGCAAGCTGATACGAGCACAGAGCAAGCTAATATAACCATGCAGTGCACTTAAGCAAAGCAAGTTGGTATGAGCATAGAGCAAGCTAATATAACCATGTAGTACAGTTAAGTAAAGAAAACTGATATGAGCATGGAGCAAGCTAATATAACCATGCATTGTGCTAATCAAAACAAACTGGGCAGGAGAACGGAGCAAGCTAATATAACCATGCGATATGCTAAACAAAGCAAGCTATTGTATGCACAAGGCAAGACTAGGAAAAAAGTAAAGCATATTGGAATTATTTTTTATCTCTTTGACTTTGATTATTAGAAAAAGGCATAATTAAGCACAAATTCCTCCCAGGCATGAACAGGATGTGAAAATAAGGGAAATATCTCAGATATGGTGCATGCGCGTGTAAGTTAATCGATACGGATGACTATCGATGAATGAGAGTGACTTACAACCAATGCGGGTGAGCACTGGTCTTTATTGGTTAAGTATTACGTTAATGCGTATGGTTTGCTTAAATCCAGGGAAAGATGAATGCAGCTGAAAAGTGGGTAATAGTGAATGTGACTAAGGAAACAACTATAGGTAACAGTGAATGCTGCTAGGTAAACAAATACGGGTAATAGTAGGCGAATTAATGGGTCAATATAGATAAAGAAGTGAAATGCAGGCAACAATATTGCGGATGAACTTTTGCTTGTGAAGCAGTCAATATGGATAGGAAGGTCAAGGCGAGTAACGGTTCAGTAGCAGTATGTTTGCTATTTTGGTTACAAGGGAAATCAAGCAAAGTTATACTATTGACTCATTTGAAAATCATTAGAACATTGATATGTAACATAGGGTCCTTACATAGACTTTTAAAAATACTTTAGAATTAACATAACATGAACCATAGATATAAAGTTTACAACTTTACAGTTTAAAACATCAGATCTATACGTAAACTTGTTTAAACATGTATATCATCCCCTAAATTAGTAAAAAAACATAAAAGTGAGGATCTAGAACTCACTTGCTATTGATAAAGAGCAATTCTCAACACTCGAGATCCACACTCCTAACGTAAATATGAGAACTTTATCATAAGATTTTGATTCAAATATAAATATGGATGAAGATCTATGCCCGTTGATGATGAAAGAGACGTAAAGCCTTACCTTTTATGTGAAAACCAAGCTTTCTCTCACTAGAATAATTTCTCTCCCTCCTAACCGAAAGTTGCATGCAAAGCTTACCAAAATATGAAAGAGACGGCTAAGGTCCTTAATATACCAAAACATTAGGATATTATTTACATTAACCCTGTTTGCACTTTCTACAGTTTATTTTAAATATAGTTTGGCCCCTTCTTTACTTTTGAAAATTAAGATGAACCACTAAATTATTTTAATGTGAAAGTTGGTATTCGATTTACGAATCTCTGCAATTTTGTCACTCAAACTTTATATAAACGTGTATATATTGGAAATATAGTTCTATGTTTAACTAATATTTTATAACATGTGTTTGCATAGGCATGTAAACATAAATTACATTTACAATATACTTTTATCTATTAACTTTGTAATTTTTTATGGGCTTGTTTACTGAGAGACCCCAACTTTTTAAATCAACACCCGGCCACCCTATACACGGCATATGGGTCCATACGTCGCGTATAGGGCAAAGAAACATTCCTGACATCGACCTGTTAGACGAGGTGTCATTCTGATGTCGGCGGAGGCTATACGCAACGTATGGACCCATATGCCACGTATGGCTTTATTTTTTTTCTTAACTCGGCGTATACGCATGTGACACCTATACGCCGACATCGGAATGACCCATACGATATAAGTAACAGATGAATGGTGCAACACTCCCGACTCTTGCCACGTCCCATGATGGATGTGGTGATCATCCAATATAAGTAACATATGAAAGGATCTCTAATGCTAGTGACCCTGCCCTTAGTCTTCTGAAACGAACATCAGGCAATCTGAGGCCACCAATCTTTCAATCGACTCTCGTTAATCTCAATAATACCCTTAGTGAATAGAGTGTAACAGTCTCTGGCTCATAGTAAAGTCTCGAGAGAATAACAAACTACTCTATGGATATCTGATATGGATGTCCACACGACCTAAACGAAATCTCAGAACGCTCATCGTCCTTCTCCATCTCATTAGGAAAAATATAAGTAAATGTGGATAAAAAATCCACCATCAACTCTAGGTAAGAAGGCAAGAACGCGGTCTCAAACAAACGACTCCATAGCGTATCATCTCCGATGATACCAGCAAGTCTATCGCGTTTTCCGAGCTAGGCTATTACCCCAGTTGACGGCTTTTTGATGGCCGATCTTTGTCACACCCTCAAAATCCATGTGCGGGGTTTTACCGCAAGGCGTGTGAAAAAACGGGGATCCCAGTCATTAATTACTTAGAACGATACTATATGCAACGTCTAAATAAAATGCAGTCAGAGTTTAAAACTGAAAACTGTGCGGAAACGTTTGTAAGTAAATCAAATCCAAGGTACTTAAAATATAACATTGGCAAAAACACGCACCAAACCATTATTTAAAAGTTATAAATAATAAAACAAATGTCTTGACACAATAAGAAACTTTGCAAAGCATGCTGGGCTGTGATGTGCTTTTACTGGCAATCAAAGTTGTCGACCTGAGAATAGCATACTAAAAGAGTCAACACAATGGTTGATGAGTTCAAGAGTTTGCGTTTAACATAAACAGTAATAGTTATAAAACATAAGATGTGCATTGAATTAGATAGCTAATCTAGATTCAACAAGTAATAACAATAGCGGTTTTGTGATCGAAGCGAACATGTGTTTCTTTTGTTTGCCTCCCATCACAACCTACCAAGTTATGATGATGTTTGTGTTTAGGACAATATTGCACCCGTTTGACCTCGAGTCGCATTGGTGGGGCTTGTCAGGCCCAGTAGTACTACCCATCATTTCGCGCTAGTTACCAATAATAACGATCTGAAAATGTGAGGACTTTGAAGGTAAATTACACTATGTTACACTATACACAACTTACAACAGTAATGCGTTTGTAAGCAAGTATGCTATCTCCCCCAAAAGAGAGAGTGTTTAAAAGTGGGGCATGAACTCACCTGGTACGTAACGAACGATAATAAAAGCTAGCATTGAGCGGAAAGAAAACCTTTAGAGGTTACCTAGAACACACAAGTACATAAGTACGTGTACACAGAAAAACTTAACAACCCTAGGTGCTCAATAAACATGTTGACCCAAGGTTTTAAAAAACAACACTCATTTGACCTAGTGCCCGGGAATGTTGATTAGTCACCCTAGCTAGAATTTAAATCCTAATTGAAACAATTAGTATGGGTGCCCCTACACCCAAATAATTTTTGGATTATACATACATTATCATGCAAGACATCAACTAATTAAAAACCTTTACCACCTAAAATACTACACTACACAATAAACTAACACTACATAATATTATTTACAATAAAAATTTAAATCAAAACTACACTACAAGACAACTTACGGCCGCCCCCTTACCCCCAATGAACACTCTTGTTCACCACTTCACTCTACCTCTCCTCTTGACCACTACAACCACATGCAAACTCACATCACTCACCATTCATCCATCTCTCTCTCTCTCTTGAAAATTCTCTACAGAAGAACACTCTCCCAAACCAAAAATTCTCTCCATTTTCAGCTCCTAACCAAGGACAACATCATCGGCCAGCCTCAAAACCGCAAGAAGGAGGAGCTTTGTGAACTTTTGGATGCATGATTCCACTTTGATCGACCTCTCCAGCCTTTGTTCGAGATTCTCCAGCCTTGTCCAAGAGGTTTTAGGCCATCCACAACTCACTACACATTCCAAACCGTTAGTTACATCAAGTGTAAGCTCCATGTGTCGGTTTTGGTTATTTCTCAAGTTTGTCTTCATTTTTCACTCAAAAACCTTACCATATCTTGTTCTAACAGAAGTTTGCTGCTAACACCTTGTCTTGGAGAGCTTTTCACGTTCTTGAAGGTATCCTACAAGTATAGCATGTCCATCTATAGGTGTAACACGAGTTACACCTAGAAAACCCTCTTTTTGGGTGATTCTCACCATCTAACTTTTTCGTCTTGAAACCCCGTGAAGCAAGACATGTAAACTGCTTTTTAATGGTTCATGAAACTTTTAATAACCTGTTTTAAATGTTACAAATGGGTATACACTATGAATGGGAGGTTATAGCATAAAAAACACCTTGAAAATCCTTCTTTCTACAAGTAACAACACACCTTAATCACTTGTTTGAAAACCCTCTCAAGAAAGGGTCATAAACTGCTCAAAAATAAGTTTTAGACACCCCAACAATCTGATTTCTAAGTTAGATGAAGTTTTGGTAATGGTTAAACTCAAGTTACAATGATTTACACATGTGTAATGGTCGGTTATGACATTTTCTATATATTTGAAGTCTATGGATGTGTAGAACAACTAGGCCACGATTTGGGACTGAAATTTCAGAAGGTTTTGATGAATATTAAGAGTGTTAATAATGTTTAATCTCTGGAATAAGGGACATGTTGTGTTTAGACTCATTTTATTCACTTTCGGGACCCGAAAACATGGTAAAACTACTTAAAAACAAGAGAGCTTAGGATATAAACTTTTTAAAGAGAATTCCAGGTTCTTTAAGGATTAATAAAGTGTTCTGGAGTCAATGAGAAATTTTGCTGGTCAAAAGGTAATTTAAATGGATTTTTAAGTGAAAACGAGTACTAACCGAGAGATGTTTTTAAGGAAAATCTAAGAAAAATGAGTATAAAGTTAGAAATTATAAAAACCATATTATTTCAGTAGGATAAATGATAAAATAACTTATAAAGTAGAAAGGTTGGTGAAACAAGCTTTTAAAATGGTCAAACTCGGTTAAAAACGCGTTTTAACGGTTTAAATGTAAAAACGAGTCTTTCCACTACTAGAGGAAAATTTTGGTGATTTAAAAGGTAGGAAACTTATAAAAATGCCTTTTAAAAAGTTAACTACTGGTCCAGGACTCAAAAACATGAAAACTCATAGGTAACCATTTAAGACCCTTCGGTTTTACCGTAACCGGGAACATTAAGCGCGTAATTAATAAACCTAGCACATAATCTGAAAATTTAGGTATATGTTATTAAAAATAAGTTAGCTTAAGGTCATGAACCTGATTTTTGACTAAAAATGTCATCTAATACAAGAAACCAAACTTAAGGGTAGAAACTGTCAATTTTGAAACTTCAGAGGCTAAACTGTAAAATTTTGCCAAACCTCACAACCGAATCAAATGACCCTCTTAGTCACTTGAATAGCATATTTACCATATACTCTTGACTTAATAATGTAAAAATCCTTGATTCCATGAGAAACCTTGACTTTCCATAAAAGGAAACTTTTTATGCAAACCTAATCGAATCAAAGCCGAATCTGACCAACTAAGACTTAGACACTCTTGTTGCACGTTAAATAGGTTTAGAGCAGTATCTATCCACTTAATATATTCATGTTAGGGTGCTAGACTTGAGATATTCCCGGCACACGAAGAGTTTCTTTTGCTTAATATCTAAGGTGAGTTCTAGTGATCCCCTTTTACTTACTGTTTTTGGGATGAAACATGCTCTGTTGTTTTATGAACTATGATTGTGCTTTACTTGATGCTTGTATGTGGGACTTATGGATACCTGCTGATACTTATATCATGATCATTAATTCTTTTGTGAACCGCTTGTTTTATGTGGATAGATCTATTTGGGGAATCCCCCACACACAATGGCTCCCGCCACAGGGAGGTACCCCACTGAGATCCTGAGGGATCGTATGTAGCATGTAACAGGTTTTTATTAAGAAACTATGGTGAACTATCCTGGCAGGTATGGTTCACTGTTTTGAGGCTTGGTTCCTTCCTTTGGGAATATCCGGTTAAACGCAAGTTTAGAAGAGGCCAACCGAGGACCGAGTGCAGGGTTGATTGTGACACCCTACAAAGATTGATACTACAAATGATGCTTTTAAAATCAAATGAGATTTTTCATAAGCTTTTACACTTGATGCTAAACTTTTAAATATGGACTTCAAGAGTCCCTTTTGTTGTTTTTAAATTTTAAGCACTTGAATTCACCAACTTTTTAGTTGACACTACTTTCTTTTGAGCATGTTTCAGGTAACCCGTGAAGACTCTTAGCTATTATGGAAGACTTAGACTCAACCCCCGAGACCATGGCATTTGCTTGTGTGACCAAAATTATGATTTGAACAATGATGGAAAATGTTGACCCAATGACTATTTGATTTATGTTGAACTATGTAAACATTTGGGGCTGGATCTGTTTCCAGCCCGATGTCTTTTAAAACTTTAAAATGCCATGTGATGTTCTCTCCTTTTGAGCTCCTATATTGGTTTGTTTCCGCTGCCATGTACATTGTTGCTAGTCTGTGACGTCCCACCCTACCTGGGCCCGGGGTGTGACAGATTGGTATCAGAGCCAAAGGTTGTAGAGAAGTCGGGAATACCATAGTAGACCCTAGACTACAACCCTGATACCCTAGTACTGTCCTTGTGGGAAAGTGTTGGAATGATCGGGTTGGGTAAATTGATGATTACACTTGATCAACGTAATCATGAGTTTACCGGACACATAATTTCCATCACGAACCTCTAAGTTATGTTTGGGCTTTTCTGTTTAATACCGGTGAACTTTGAAACTTATTATGACTGGGGATTTGAAATGGATTCTTTTTTTTTGATGAACATTTTACCTGACATTATTTTGAGAAACAATTGATTCTAATATCATTGATAAGGAATACATAGAGATTCCTGATACTAATGCCATCACTTGTACTATGAGTATAATATTATTAGTAAGACTATCATGAGCTATGAGAAACCAAATTACCCATGATGTCTTTTTACAGGAAAATAAACGATGGCTGATAAGGGAAAAGCACCTGCTTACCCTACTGAGAGCAGTGCACCAACGGGGGACACCAAGATGGCAAAACCGCGCACTGAGTATGAGGAATACCTTAGGAGGTGTGGACACCCGGGATGGATATCCGTCACGTCAGAGGACACTGAAGCTTCCAAGGACTCTTCTTCGACGACACCTTCCAGGAGCCGGACGCGCTCCCACTCGCCGCATGTTGCCGCTCCGTCCCACTCACCTATCCCGCCTATTGGGAATAGGGGAGCACGCACCATCACTCGTCCACGCAAGAGTGCTAGGCCTGGACCTTCAGTTTCATTTAGGATGCCACCTCTTCCTCCACCATCGGTTAGGACTCCTATACCCGCACCACCGTCGTTCGAGCCACTCCGACGCCACCCACAGGAGGAGCCCTGGATGCCTCCGAGGCACAGCATGTATGACGGCCCTAGAGTACTGGCAGGGGATAGGTACTCCCAATCCAGCCGCCGAGCAAGTGACGTAGGACCCACTGATGCAGCACTGGAGGAGCTCTTGAGGACTGTCCGTCGCCACGAGCTGACTCTTCAGCACGCTACCCGGACCTCCCAGTCTGCTCAATTCCAGGCTATGATGGCTTCACATGGGGTGCAGAGGTTGGAGCAGGAACAGAAGAAGAAGAGCTCTGAATGGATGGGATGGCTGAAAAAGAAGTGGATGTGAAGGGGACATGTGGAAGGAGGAAGAATATCTGTCTTGAACAGTTGAAGGAAACAATCTTATCGTTATCTGACACTATTATTATTATTATTCATGGGGGTGATGGCACCTTCCAAATTGTAAGAGCTAGACTCTGATACTATTGACTTTGTCCTATTTTAAACTGATTGCTATGATACAATGCTGTTGAAACATTTATGATTATCTACCATGTGTTGTGTATTTCATGGTGTTGGGCCATGCTATTCTTGATGACTGTTTAAGCTGTTTAAATTAGTAATCTGTGAGAAATTGGAAGGTTGTGTACAATTATATACCGTATTCTCCCCTCATATAGAGGGAGCCTTGTAGGGAATTGATGCATAGATTGTTTGAAACAAATTATGAGATGCTAAAACGACTTTATCTGTGATACTATCAGAATGCCTACCAGAAGAGGGACACGTATCGGGAGACAAGGAGCCTACCGAGGTCGTCATGAAGGAGCAAGGCGAACCAGAAATCAACCTCCTAATCCTCCAGAGACTCCCATCGGGGGGAATGCTAACCCAGGGAATGACGAGAGGATAGCAAATTGTGAAGTCACTGGATCGATGAACATCCGAGCACGTTCTTGACGGAACGATAAACAACCAAAAGATAAACAATAACACGAACAATAATCGAATGATTTTATTGATAAAACATAACGATTTTAAGCTCGTTACAACTTAAGAATCAAGACTTTTGGCAAGGGGAGATCGAGCATGATCTCCCCTCTCATCCGGCAACGCCTGGGCGCCAAGAACCCTATCAAAAACCCTTAGGTTTCTACACATTGAAACTGGTATATATAGGCCTCGGCCCATATTAGATGCGACTGGGCCAATTCGTGCGATTGGACCATACGTATGGTTCAATCGTACGACTGGACCATTCTTATGGCTCAGTCTTACGAATGCCCCAATCGCATCTCTCAGTCGCACGACTGGTCCATTAGCATGGCTCAGTCGTACGACTGAGTCTCATTCGCATATGTTCCTGCGAATGACCCAGTTTCATGTGTTTACAAGGTGTATAACATTAAGTCTAGACTATTCGTCAAGCGACGGACACACTATATATGACAATATATGCTCCAACAAATTTCCCCTTGGACGTTGCTTGCGAATAGTAGATAACACCTCCTACAATCTTCAGTCAATCTTTGCTCTGGTTTCCAATAGAATCAAACGAACAACCATATTAGCCAACATTGCCGATCCGTCAGGTTACTACCATATCCCTGAAAATGAATTTAGGCACAATAGCTTCCGTTTACTTTGCAGAACACTATCATAGCAGCAAGATTCCCCATATGACTGATTTTTCCAGATAATGACATGACCAGTTTTCCATTACTTCAATCTTCACACAGTCTAACCTGTTTAACATTAATAACTGTCGAAATTCCCCCTCACGTTCAGCATATCCCAATATATATACATTGTGCTCTCCTGTCGTCTTTATACGATGTATTGGGCAAAAGGTTGAAGGTTCGAATCCACAGCTGACAATATCAAACAAATCAGCACGCACGAAGATTCATCATCAGAAACCTGTTCACATCATCACTTTCTGATTGCGTCTTCAATTTCTCTATACATGGATTCCCCCTAAGAATGAGAATCCTCTCTGTGCGGATAAATATAACTTGATTGGCCCATAAATAGTCAGATGCTCCTGACTACCCCACAAATTCAGCACCGACAGCTGACATTTTCTCTTTTCTCTTTCGTGTTCTAACAACATTCACCGATTCTGGAAGTCCAACGAATAATGGGGTATCCATCGAACTTGTTTGACATAAGAAACTCAGGGTGAATGTGCTTTGCTCATCCTCAACTCTTGCATAGACTCTCCAGGACAATCTTCACTATTGACCCGAACATGAACCGAAAATGACCCGATAATTTTCCCAAAAAAAATTATTTTACCAAAATTTTTCAGAAGCCTTCCCAACTGATAAAAATGGTTTAGGGAAAAATTCGTGCAAGAAGCTGTTCCAGACTTTTTTTTTTGGTCTGGTACACAGCTCATTCGTGCGACTGAAACAGACGAATGAAGACATACGTGCGAATGGGTGATTCGTGCGAATGGACACTCCGAATGGTTCAGTAGTACGAATGGATAACACGAATGGGTCAGTCGGGCGACTGAAGTACACGAAAGGGTCAGTCGTGCGACTGAAGGTTCATTCGTACGAATGGACATACAAGTGGTTCAGTCGTGCGAATGAGGCCCAGACGCATGGCCCAGTCACATGAACGGGTCTGAACGCAGAAAACCAGATCTGCAGCCGCCACAAGGCTGAAAAACCCTAATCCGATGATTTGGACGAGACACAGCACAATAATTGTACCACCGGATTCGTTTTTATGATCTGAAGAAGATTCCGAGTCTGCTTTTAACAAATAAACATCACGCGCAATGAGATTTGAGCAAAACAAGATGAACACGAAGAACACGAAGTGTGTTTAACGTCAAAGAACTAAACTTTGATCCAGAAATCAAGAGCTCGGGTTGCTATAATGATTGTTAGATCATACTAGCAGTAACCTGGCTCTGATACCAATTGTGAAGTCTCTGGATCGATGAACATCCGAGCACGTTCTTGACGGAAGGATAAACAACCAAAAGATAAACAATAACACGAACAATAATCGAATGATTTTATTGATAAAACATAACGATTTTAAGCTCGTCACAACTTAAGAATCAAGACTTTTGGCAAAGGGAGATCGAGCATGATCTCCCCTCTCATCCGGCAGCGCCTGGGTGCCAGGAACCCTATCAAAAACCCTTAGGTTTCTACACATTGAAACTGGTATATATAGGCCTCGGCCCATATTAGATGCGACTGGGCCCATTCGTGCGATTGGACCATACGTATGGTTCAATCGTACGACTGGACCATTCTTATGGCTCAGTCTTACGAATGCCCCAATTGCATCTCTCAGTCGCACGACTGGTCCATTAGCATGGCTCAGTCGTACGACTGAGTCTCATTCGCATATGCTCCTACGAATGACCCAGTTTCATGTGTTTACAAGGTGTATAACATTAAGCCTAGACTATTCGTCAAGCAACGGACACACTATATATGACAATATATGCTCCAACAGAATCAGTTAGTACTCCGTACATACACGGTCCTAACACTGTCCATTATAGCAGTAGGTTTCTCAACATAATTCAATTTATCATCCACTTCTATATCATCTAAAGGTACGTATGCATTTTCATCAGCTAAACACTTGCGGAACTGTGATACGTAAAAAGTTGGGTGGATTCCTTGCAACTGATCGGGTAATTCTAGTTTATAGGCTACTTCTCCAATTCGTTCTATAATTCTAAACGGTCCTATAAAACGAGGACTTAGCTTTCCCTTCTTTCTGAATCTGATAATTCCCTTCCAAGGTGATACTTTCAACATAACTCTGTCTCCTACTTCAAACTCTATATGCCTTCGCCTTTTATCTTCATAAGACTTTTGTCGATCTTGAGCCGCTTTAAACTGAGCTTTGATCTGATCCAACTTCTCATTTGTAGCCTGTACAATTTCCAAACTATCCAACTCTTTCTGCCCAATTTCTCCCCAACATATCGGACTCCTGCACTTTCTGCCATATAACATCTCATAAGGGGCTCTCCCAATTGTGGAATAAACAAACAAACAAACCAATTGTGGAATGATAACTGTTATTGTAGGAGAATTCAACTAATGGCAAATGACTATCCCAGCTACCACCAAAGTCTATAACACAAGCCCGCAACATATCCTCAACTGTTTGGATAGTCCTTTCAGTCAACCCATCAGTTTCTGGGTGAAAAGATGTACTGTGTAATAAACGTGTACCCATATCTTCATGAAATTTTCTCCAAAACCTCGAAGTAAAACGTGTATCCCTATCTGACACAATAGATAACGGCACTCCATGACGAGCAATAATTTCTCGAATAAACAGTTCTGCTAACTTCTCAGAGTTATACGTTTCCTTGATTGGTAAGAAATTCCCGCTACGTGTCAATCTATCTACTATGACCCAAATGGTATTATAACCTTTAGCTGTACGCGGAAGCTTAGTTATGAAATCTATTGTCAACTCCTCCTACTTCCATTTTGGAATCTCTAAAGGTTGAAGCTTACCATATGGCTTTTGATGCTCAGCTTTGACCTGAAGACACGTCAAACACCTATTCACATACTGCATCACATTAAACTTCATACCGGGCCACCAATATTCTTGTTTCAAATCTTTATACATCTTAGTAGCACCAGGATGTATAGAGTATCTGGAATTATGAGCTTCGTCTAGCACTAACTCTCTCATCTTAATCGGAACCCATATACGACCACATTTTGTCTTAACCCCAAAACTATTTTCTTCCTGATCTTTTGTTTGACCTTTCATTCATTCTCGTTTCACGTTTTCCTCCTTTAATGCTTCTAATTGAGCTTCCCGTAATTGATGCATAAAATCTGGGGTTATCACTAACTTATATGACTTAACTCGAATCGGAGGGTTAACTCGAATCGGAGGGTGTTCATTCTTTCTGCTTAACGCGTCAGCAACCACATTTGCTTTACGAGGATGGTAAAGTATTTCACAGTCATAATCTTTCACAAATTCTAACCATCTCCGTTGATGCATGTTTAATTCTTTTTAATCAAAGAAATATTTCAAACTCTTATGATCCGTATAAATCATACATTTCATCCCATATAAGTAATGCCTCCATATCTTCAAGGCAAATACCACTGCTGCCAATTCCAGATCATGCGTTGGATAATTCTTTTCATGGTCTTTCAACTGTCTAAAAGCATAAGCTATTACTCGTCCCCTCTGCATCAATACACAACCTAAACCTTGATACGAAGCATCTGAATAAATTACCAAATCTTCATTTCCATCTGGCAACGACAACATTGGTGACCGAGTTAATTTCCGCTTCAGTTCTTGAAATGCATTTTCTTGTTCTGGTCCCCATACGTATTCTTCATTCTTTCTTGTCAGCTTCGTTAACGGGGATGCAATTTTGGCAAAATCCTGAATAAATCTTCTATAATAACCAGCCAGACCCAAGAAACTACGGATTTTAGATGGCGTCTTTGGACGACTCCACTTCATTACTGTTTCAATCTTTACAGGATCTACTAAAATACCTTCTGCATTGATCACATGTCCTAAAAACTATACTTCCCGCAACCAAAACTCACACTTAGAAAATTTTGCACAAAGCTTTTCTCTTCTTAACCTTTCCAACACTTCATGAAGATGGCAGGCGTGATCTCCCTCATTCTTTGAATAGATCAGTATGTCATCAATAAACACAATTACTGATAGATCTAACATTGGCTTACACTCTCTATTCATCAAATCCATAAAAGCAGCAGATGCATTTGTTAACCCAAAAGACATAACCAAAAATTCATAGTGACCATAACGTGTGCGAAACGTTGTCTTAGGTATATCTTCTTCTTTGACTTTCAGCTGATGATAACCCGAACGGAGATCTATCTTAGAAAACCAACTGGCTCCCTGTAACTGATCAAACAAATCATCTATTCGTGGAAGTGGATACTTATTCTTTACCGTCAACTTGTTTAATTCTCTGTAATCAATACACATACGCATACTCCCATCTTTCTTCTTTACAAACAACACTGGAGCACCCCACGGGGAAGAGCTGGGTCTAATAAAACCTCTTTCTAGCAAATCTTCAATTTGCTTCATTAGTTCCTTCAACTCCGATGGAGCTAGTCTATAAGGTGACTTGGCAACTGGCTTAGCACCCGGAACTAAATCAATTCTAAACTCAACTTCACGATCTGGAGGAATACCCGGTAATTCTTCTGGAAACACATCTATAAAATCTCTAACCACAGGAATGTCCTCTATCTTTTTCACAGGCTTTTGAGAATTGATCACATATACTAAATAAGATGCACACCCGCGGCTTATTAACTTGTCAGCTTTCATTATGGATACTATCTTTACAGTTGACTCTTCTCTATCGCCATATACATAAATCGTTTTCCCATCCGGCGCTCTCAATTGAATCAGTTTCTTATTACATACAATATGAGCTTCATAGTTCACCAACCAATCCATACCCAAAACTACATCAAACCCTCCTAACACCATAGGGTATAGTTTAACAGGCAATCTATATCCTTCTAATTCAATAAAACAACCCTCAATCGTACTACTAATTATCACAGATCTATCATTAGCAGTTTCCACTAAAGGCTGCCTCTAAAGGTCGAATTTCACATGCAAGCATAGGGCAAAAATTAATAGATACGAAACTTCCACTTGCACTAGAATCAAATAACACATTAGCTGGAATCCCATTAACTAGAAACGTACCTGAAACAACATCTGGCAAAGCTTTAGCCTCACTAGCTGATATAGAATATGCTCGCCCCTTAGCCATACTCGACCCTTCTCCTGACCCTTTCATCGATCTAACTGGTTCAGGCTTTCTAACTGCTGACTTTGGACATTCACTTCGAATATGCCCCGTTTCCCCATATTCATAACACCTACGAAGACCTTCCCCAAACTCATTAGCATAATGTCCTAACTTTCCACATTTAAACAAGTCCTACTACCAATCATACATTCACCCTTATGCAGCCTACCACATTTCCCGCAACGTGGCAGCTCATTTCTGACATTCCTTTGGAATTGACCCCTTCCAAACCTACCCTTCTTCTGGAAACTTAGATTCTCAAATCTTCTCTGTACTGCAGGTTCTTCACGTTTCCTTTTACTTTCATCAGGAGCAACATCACTACCGTAAACTTCTTGATACATATCTGCAACTAAGTTTACTGTCAACTGGTAACTACTTGGAACAGATGATCTAACCAACTTTCTAACCTCCTGAGGCAACCCCTGGGTATACCTCAAGATTTTCTTCTCTTCAAGAACCACCAAATGAGGCACCAACCGAGTCATTTCTTCAAACTTAGACGTGTATTCCCTATGGCACATATTACCTGCCTGAAACTGCAGGAAATTCATCTCTATTCGATCCATCTCACCTTTCGGACAAAACTTATCCGACACTAACTTTCTAAATTCAGGCCACAACATTTTGTCAGTAGCCTCCTCTCCTAACGTTTGGATAATCATATCCCACCAGTACAGAGCCTCACCTACAAACGAGTGGGCTGCAAACTTCACTTTTTGACCCTCCCTACACTCACTCAACTTAACCACGGCTTCCATTTCACGAAGCCATTTATAGGTGGCTACCATATCCATAGCCCCAGAAAATTATGGAGGATTACATTCTTTAAACTGACTATACGTAACTCCCTTTTTCTCACTAGACCTCTCAGTTTTATCAACATTCCTATTCTCATCAGGTCTAGCTACATTCAAGGCCTTATGAACCTCCTCAGCAATTGCATCACGAAATTGCTGTCTCGTCATACTGAGCACCTCTATGCTTTCATCAACATTTCTTTCCGAGGTTCCACCTTGCATTCTTTCACTCTCCCTATCAGCCATAACCTATTAAAATGAGGTCAGGATTATTTGGTATTCGCATGTAAGTATATAACCAGAATACTATAAGTAAAGTAAATTACTAATAATGTTGGCCAAGTACTATTAGTTGTTTACTTTACTTTTACTATCCTCGTTATTCCTTCTCATGTTCGTCCCATCACCTTCTCTTGTTTTAATAAACTATTCTATCTTGCTATCCCTGCTGGCATATCTATTCTCTAGTTAAAGTCTAGTTATTAAGATACTAGATCCCTTTAACTACTGCTCTGATACCAACCTGTGACGCCCTAAACCCGGGAGGATACCGGAGGCGCGCCACATAGTTGGATTAATATTTTAAACACAAATCAGAGCGTTCTGTTTACAGCGGAAGACTAAACATCATTACATATTAACCCAACTTTTAAAAACATTTTTACATGTCACAACCTTTACATAAACATCCATTTTACATTATTACACATGGCTTCTATCCTATGCCAGCAATCGCCTTAGGATAGCATCCTGATCCAACTCAAGCTTGTTTTCCTCTATTACTAGAGGATCCTTCCTTACCTAGCACACATATAACACACTCAAAACATCAGATAAGCTGGTGAGTTCTAAATTTTTATTAAAACATTAACATCATCTCATTACCTACAAAAATCATATTTATATTGGCAATATAATAAAATCAACTTTATCTTTACTTTGTCCCACCGGACTCGTCCCACCGGACGTCAGTTTCCCACATCCAGAAACTGTCAGTTTCCCACATCTAGAAACTGTCAGTTTCCCACATCTAGAAACTGTAATTATTATCTCTCATCCAGTAGGATTCCAATTTAATCATCTAGGGTCATCACCACAAGATGTTCACAAAGCTGAGTGATCGTCATCACTCCTTCTCACTGTACAGTCTACACACACAGGCATCTTACCCTAACTGGCCTGTTGAGATCTACATCACATCAAAATAATTTCTTTACTTATTGCTAATATAATCACATTAATTTATACACACCACACATTCCTTCTTTTAGCACCAGTTTTAATATATTTTCATCTGTCTTTACACCCTATCTGACCCATTGGAATCATTACCATCATGTAATGATTAACAATGTTCAGATAATTATTCATTACCCCCAACTTTACCCTAACAGCCTCACAAGCTGTTAGAAATGTATAAACATCATTATCACAGTTCTGGTGCTAAAACATTCAATTCATTTATCATCATACGTGTGCTAGCCCAAATGTTAAAACCAAACATTTGAAAAGGGCTTAGAACTCACCTTATTAACTTTCTCATGACAATCTACACAATCCACGTACACGAGATAACTAGTCCTTCTTCTAATCAAGGTATATCTAAAGCAATAAACCTTGATTCAGTAAACTATTCTCAAACAGAGCTTCTATGCGAACGAACACTTATGCGAATGAGCACTCATGCGACTGGACCTATGCGGATGAACATTAATGCGGATGAGTATCCAATCATGCGAATGGACCCCATGTGACTGAACCAGATGTTTGAATCATGTGACTGAACCTCCAGTCGTACGGCTGACCATTCATTCGCATGACTGGGTCCTCATTCGTGCATAGTGATCATTCGTCTTTATTTGGTCTTCTAACCAGGCGACTGGGTTCTCAGTCGCACGACTGAACCTTTTATTTGCACTCAGTCGCACAACTAGAGTCTCATTCGCACGACTGAGGCATGCGACTGGGCCCATTCGTCTGAAACGGATCAGCAACTGTGTTCTTGACGTTTTTGATCCAAACTTACTCAAAATTTGAGTTTTAACCATCCAAATCATGTCATATTCAAAACAGATCATATACACATCGTTTACAATGGTTTCGGATCATTATTTTATCAAAACTTCATAAAAACTCGGATCCGAATTCCCGGATTTTAGCTTAGAAAAGAACCAGACCAAATTAATGATTTAAACGTGTTATTGGATCAGTTTCAATCATATACACAGCTTATAATATAGTAGAATTGATCTGTGACATTCAAAACTTACCAAAACAGAGTTAGCTTAGTCGATTTGGCAAGAACAGGGGTGTTTGAGTGTAAAAGGAACAAGAGATTGAATATGATGCAGATAGAAATCTGCTTTTAAACCCTCTTAACCACCTTACTTATCCCTACCTTCATTCTAACCGCCTCACACTCAGTCGCACGACTGAACCATTCGCACGACTGAACCATTCGCACGACTGAATCGTGCGACTGAAGCCCATATGCCCATGATTCGTGCGATTGAATCTCAGTCGCACGCAAGGGGTGCGACTGAAGTTCATTCGCATGCAAGTCATGCGACTGAACACCAATCTTAACAAATAAACTCAACTTAATTAATTAAATATAACTATAATACAATTACAAGTCCGGATTTAGAAACCGGATGTTACATACCAACATCGGGGTGTACTAATCAATGAACCCTCAAAACCTACTTTCTTTTCTAACAAAATCAACCAAACCTAAGTACCTAACTAATCAGCCATCGTAAAACAGACACACGATGAGGAATCTGTGGAAGTCATTTCATTTTCTTGATCAATAGCCTCCATTCACACAAAACTAATAGAAAAAGTTAAATTAAGTTAGTAGAAAATATATAAAGTATGATAAATTTTCAAATAAAGGATACTTAACAAAGTTTAAGTACAATATCTATAATTTTAAGGCAAATTGGATTTTACTAATCCAAACTATTATTCAGTGGCCGATAATAATCCATACATTTGATTTGACCAATAACAATCCTAACTTCATTTTTATTACCAATAATAATCCCAATAAAATAATTACTAAAAATTTACGCTTGATTTCGAATCTATTTCGTCTATAATAATGAATATGAACGAAAAAAAAAATATAAAAGCTAAATTAAGTATAAAATAAGTACAAAGCGAGTGTGAATGTATGATGACTATACTACCAGGACTATCGTTTGTAATAACAACTATATGTGGGATGATTATAGGCAAAATCAATAGTATAGATTATTATCGGCCAATTAGTAATAATTTTGATTATTAAAATTTAAATTGTCTAATTTTAAAAATACTTAAAATACAAAATTTGTAATTTACTCTATAAATTAACTATGCAACTTAAAATATTAATTATGGAACCTTTGTTTATAATTTCACAACCATTGTTTATAATTTCTCAGCCTTTGTTTATGATTCTCGTAAACATGATTACCTACATTATTTTTTTTGAAAGGTGACTGTCTCAGCGGAAATCCTTTACCTTGACAACCCGGTCCACACCAGTTCGAGTCCCCCCCTGCCTTTGGCCGGACAGGGGATGTGGACTAACTGGTACCAACAGAGCCCCTTAGGGCCCCGAACCGGTGTGGGAAAGCCTTTCGGGCAGGAACCCCACATATTGTGGGTAAACCTTCCCCCCCTCAGGATCGAACCGGTGACCTTTGGCCAGCCGAGCTCTATCCCTCACCGAGGTGGCCACCAGGGCAAGCCCTGATGGTTGATTACCTACATTATATGCATTGGGCATTGATAATTTTATAAAAAAGATCTCATCCTTTTTAAGAAAGGTATAGCTATACTATAATTAAAATTAAAAAAAAAAAAAAAAAAAAAAAAAATAAATTTTTCAAGATTTTATGATTCTTTTAAAATCAATTTTACACTCAAGATTTTAGCCGTAAAAAAATCAATTTTTCACTTTATCTGATTTGATGTGCATGTGACATGCCTCTTAAATTGTAATCATTAGTTCTCTTGATTAATGGTTTAAATTTAGTCGATATATTTCACATAAAACTTAAACTTTATATATACAAAATGGTTCAAATAAAAAGTGTTTACTTCAATTTTAGTAGGTCTAGAAAGAAATTTTAACTATCAATTTTTAAATTAATAGTTGATATCAAATTATAAAAAAAAGTTTATTAAAATAGTATTTTAGGCATGACTGCTTTCGTTGATTTTTTTTAAGTTCCACCACTTTTATAAAACATTCATAACTTTTTATATAAAACATTATTATTTTTTATTATAAAAAATACACCATAAAATCAAAAGTTTTTTATCTTTAAAATGAGAAGAACATCGTTATAAAAAAATTATATATTTCAATTCATATGATTTCTACTGGTTATTGTGTTTTTTGTATAGTTTATTATGTATTTTGTGAGTTATTGCGTTTTTTTTCTAAATACTATTTTATTTTTTTAAATGATAAATTCTAAAAACTTAATGGTGAAATAGCATTGTTATGTACTTTTGGTGGGTAAAATACAATGATTAAATAACAACTAATTTATCTAAAACATTAAAAATAATGGCAAAAAAATAAGACAAAATGATATAAAACGTAAAACAAAATTATTAAACGTCTCATTGTGTTTTTCTGGTAGTCATTATGTTTCCTAAATACTATGTCTTTTGAGAAACATATTGGTATCATAATATTATTTTATACTTCTAATTGTAAAATACAATAATAAAATAATAATAAACTTAGGTAATATATATAAACAATGCCAACAATAATATGAAACGATTTGAAAATATAAAACACAATAAGAATACTTATAACAAATGATGTAAAATATTTTATACAATGATCTGAAATATTTAACACAATAATTTGACGTATTCGACACAATAACCTGACTTATTTGACAAAATAAGCAAAATGCCCCCATTTCTGAAAAACAATAAAAGAAAACTTGTAAAGTTTAAAATTTTTGTTTTAGTTTTTCGATTAAATACTTTTTGCTATTGTCAAAACGCCCTAATTTCTAAAATAAACCTTTACTATATAACGAGTAATATGCTATATTGCTATTATCCTAAGACCATGATCCCGTCACGTAGGCCCATTAGTTATTACTCCATTGTGTACCAAAAGCATAACATTTCCAAAGATGTTTCAATACTTTATTATTCGATCAAGCTTTTAGATTCTATTTTTGTATATATTTGATTTAGTCGATGTTGTTTTGACAAACAATAATATACATTAATAGTCAATTAAATTTCATATTACTTAAAATTCATTAAACCTGCAGAATTTTAAATACATATAATGCTATTTTTATTTCGAATACAAACCACACAATTCCTTCTGACCCATCTCTTTGAGAAACTGCATATCACATGCTATACAATATCTGTCGATGTCTAGAATTTAAAATATACTTTAATAACTTTTATGTTAAAAATAACACTTTCGATTCTTATTGAAAAAAATATTACTCAACCTTTTGGTGGTTTAGTATCTTCTATTAAATTTGTAATTCTTTTTTCCTAAATAGAGCATAGGTCATGATAAAATAAATATTAGAGTAAATTACCATTTGCATCCCTGATGTTTGTTTATTTTAACCACTTACATCCCTGCGGTTTCAAAATTACCATCAGCCCCCTAACGTTTTATTTTTATTTCCATTTGAGTCCATAGCACTAACATCGTTAGATTTTTCCGTTAATTTTTATAAAATGACTAAAATACCCTTATTAATTATATAAAATACCCCCATCCCACCCTTCTAACCCCATCACCATCCCCAATTCTTCTTCATCTTCAACATTAAAACTTCAAACCCAAATCACTGATTCAAAGCTCTTCTTCTAAATAATGGCGATCGATTTTGTCAGAATTCAAACTGTAGAACACCTCAATCGCATGTTTCGGTTGAAAATCATGATTTTGGAGTGTCTGATAGCTTCAATCGAGCTTTCTTCGCCTTGATTCGCAGCGGTAACGCTTGCTTCCGTCGTGCTCTGCCTTCGTCCTCCGCCAATCGTTAGCTCCGCACCTAATCAAAGCTCATATAACAACGCGACTGAGCATCAAACATGTCATGATTTGGAATCGAACTGCTGGCAAATCAAACAATCTGGTGGAGGAATTAAGGAGCGAGAGGGGGATGGAGGGGTTGAGGTTTGAGGCTTGTGAAGGTTTAGAGCCGGCGGTGGCTCTGGGGGATGTGGTGAGCTGTGCGACGGACTCTGAAACACCGTTGGTCTTGGGCGCATCTGGATTTGGTGGGGTCGTATAAGCCGTCGACGAGGGAGTGATGATGAGGCTCTGAAGAAAGGGAGGGGGTTTTTGTTAACAGTGAGGCGGCGGTGATGGAGGCCGGATATTGGTCGGAGCATTTGAGAGAGGTGTGATGGAGAAAGATGAAATTGAAGGGGATCTGGTGGAGTTGATCAAATGGGGGAAGATTAGGAGGAGAGATGAATAGTGAAAAGAGAGTGTGAGGGGCTGTGGTGGTAGCGATGAAGGATGTGGAGGTGGTGACGAGTGGCTGTCGTGGTGGTGATGAGGGTTGTGGAGGTGGTGTTGAAGGTTGTGGATATGGTGATGAGGTTGTGGTGGTGGTGATAAGTGTGTTGGTAATGGTAATGAAGAAGAAGATGATGAACGGGTGCTATAAGTTTTTTTTATTTATTAAATTTTAAGGGTAGTTTAGTATTTTCAACAATAACTTTAACAGAAGAACTAACAGTGTTAGTTATTTTGACTCAAATTGGAATAAAAATAAAATGACAGACACTCAAATGAAGATAACATAAAACTTCAGGGGGCAGATGGTAATTTTGAAACTATAGGGATGCAAACGGATAAAATGAAAAAACGTCAGGGATGCAAATGGTAATTTACTCTAAATATTATAATTTAATTTTTTTGAAGCAATGTTAAAGCATTCCACATAAATGTCGGTTTGAATTTGAATTTATTTTAAAAAATACTATATTCTTTTGTTATTGATATAAGAAAGTTATTATTTGTCAAATTTGATTTATATATTTATTTATAAGAACATATACTTTAATGAAAAATCACCGTTGGAGTAGGAGGCATGGGCCATGTAGGAGGAGCAACGACAACCACCTGCTTGATCTGTGGAGTTGCACCTTGGCCCAACATGTTGGGCCTCAAATGCAATAATTCACATCGTGACCAACTGTAAAATGCCCAAATTGTCCCCCTCCCTCTACAGTCTACCCTACCACACTAGATGAGAACTTAGTAGTGTTATATTCTGATGCCTCGTATCTCGAACTAGGATGCGTCTTAATGCAATGAAGAAAGATGATAGTCTATGCTTCACTGCAGTTAAAGACCTATGAGGTTAATTATCCTACTCATGACTTGGAACTTGCCTATCCCGTTCTATAGGATAATATACATTCATACTAGTTTAATTTTAGACTATATTATTACAGAAGTTATAAATCTGTACTGTTGTTTTTGAGTTGGTTTTTAGCATATATATAAATATTGATGGATGTATAAGTATAAATCATGAGTAATGTAATTTTCTTTTCTTTGCCCGCAAACGCACTTTATACGTCTATTTTACACCCTTCTATACGTCTATTTTACACCCATTCTATTTCTAAAACAACAATCTTAAAGTAGAAGATTTGAACATACAATCATTTGGTTGGAAAATACACCATTTTACCATCACGATTTTCTATTGGTACAATTATTTAATTATCTGGCTCTAGGTTCTAAGCTTTACACACACCAATTGATCGAACTCAGAAGACATTAGCAAGACAACTTGTTAGGTCGGGACACTCATGTTGAAATAACACACATGTTATGCATTAAGTTGTTATCCATTTACTATGAAAATAACATCTGATTGTTGAAAGAAGATCAAGAACTTGAATCTTGTATCGTGGGTGAATCAAAACTCTCCAAGATGATTAAATGGTCTAGAGTGTATGACAATAATTTGTTGTCATGTTTACAAACGTATAATGAATTCCAACAACTCACATGAACTTGAAAAGAGTAATCATAAATAAAGACAAAGACATAACATTATACGTGTTTCGAGGAAGAGAGAGTTAAATATATTATAGTTTTTAGAGTAAATTACGCTTTTCGTCCCTGTGGTTTGGTGGTTATAACCATTTTCATCCAATAGTTTAAAAACGCCCGATTTAACCACTATGGTTTAAGATTTGTCACAATTAAGTCCAAACCGTTAACTCCATCCAATTTCTCCGTTAATTTTTTAGAGAAAGACCAAAATACCCTTGGACTAAAACTGTTACTATAAGACACACACACACACACACACACACACACACACACACACATATATATATATATATATCACTCTCCTTTCTCGGATTCAACCCTCGAATCGCCAACACGATCTCACGTCGAGAGTGATCCAGGTAGATCAGGTACGGTGGGGCTCGACCTAGGGTTTCATCGTACGTCACTCGTTTGATGACATAATCGGGGTTCAGTCGGTACCCGCCGGGGGGTGTGAATTTGGGGCGGTGGAGGTTGGGCTCATAGACGGCCAGGACTAGGCGGCAGAGGTGGAGGACGGCGGCGAACTCTGCGGCGGTGGCCGACGGCCAGGTGGCGCTGTCGTCGGAGCCGATGTAGGTGCAGCGGCGCCAGAGCCACCGGAGGCAGTCGATGGCGACACACACCCCGCAGAATCATCCTCGACCGTAACCTTAACCCCAATCACCTGTCGACCGAACACCTCTCCACCCCCAAATCACCTTCGCCGGCGACAACACCAATCGACCATCTTCGACCATAACCGACACCTTACCATAATCATCTTCGGTCCACCTTCGAACATCATCAATCGACAGCCACCTGTGAACCAACAAACCAGAATCGAACCTCCAATCACCTGCAAACAGCCAATCACCTGTGCAACACCATCGACCGCAACCGCAATCTTCTTCCCTTGTCGAACTTCGAACTCCATCAAAGAACCCTAATCTTTGAAATCTTTAACCGAAATCATAGATTTTGGGTTCACAGAGAGAAAATCGAGAGTGAGAGTAGAGAAAAACATCGGCGATTGAGCTGCGATTGAGCTTTGATTGGTGTTGTGGTGGTGCGATGGTGGTGTGGAAAGCTGTAAAATCGTGAACATAGTGGCTAGAAGGTGGTGGTGGAGGCGGTAAAAGGAGGGGAGGAGGAGGGGGAGGGGTGGACGACTTTGTCGCTAGTGAAGTGATAGAGATTGTAGAAGGGTGGTGATGGTGGATGGTGCGGTGGTGGCATGGGGATGGCGGCGGTGGCAGGGGATGGTGGCGGTGGCAAGGGGATGGTGGTGGTGGCAAGGTGTGTGGATATATTTATATATGTACATTTTTTTTACATATAAGACCAAGGGTAATTTTGTCTTTTTACATCCACTTAACAGAAAAAATGCATGGCCGTTAGTGTTCTGGACTTAATTGTGACAAATCTTAAACCATAGTGGTTAAATCGGGCGTTTTTAAACTATTGGATGAAAATGGTTATAACCACCAAACCACAGGGACGAAAAACGAAATTTACTCTAGTTTTTAACAATTTTGAGTGTTAAATATATTCATTTTAACACATGTAATAAAATTCATGATATCTAAAAAGAGTTCCATGAATTACAAATGAAAATTAGTAACAATGTCAAACATAACATCCAAAGGGGAAGGCGGTATGTACATGTAGGGCTGCAAATGAACCGAACGAACACGAACAATGCCTTGTTCATGTTCATTCATTAAGAAATAAACTTATTAATGAACTGTTCACGAACACTTATCGAACGGATTTCCTTTTTCGTGTTCGTTCATTAAGGAAATGAACATGTTCATAAACTGTTCACGAACACTTACCGAACGCAAACGGACACCAACAAGATCAAACGAAAACAAACAAATGTTCATGAATATGACGAACACAAAGAAGTCTATGAACATAAACAAATATGAATTATCACATATTTATTTTAGAATAGAATAAGCATTTTCATCACAAAATTTATCAAAAAATAAATAAACACGTAATATAAATATTCAAAAACACTTGACATGATTGTCATAAAAATAACTAACACAAAAATTAAGAACATAATAGAACAGATTAACGAACATAAACGAATATAAACGAACACATTATCGAATGTTCACGAACATAAATGAACAAATACAACTTGTGTTCATGTTAGTTCGTTTAGTTTCGTTCGTTTAATTAAACGAACAAAATTGTTTTGTTCGTGTTTATTCATTTACTAAATGAACGAACATAAAAGAACTTCTCGCCGAACAGTTCACAAACTGTTTACTGAAAGTTCAGTTCGTTTGTAACCATGCACATGGGTAAATATGATGGTGATGATGGTCACCTGATCATCTATGCAGTAGTTACCTAGATCAATTTAAGATGAAACGAAGCCGATAAACACAAACAGTGAAGACGAAGATTGAACATGGTAACCAAATGCAAAGACAAAGTCATATAGAAAATTATGTTCCTTAACACGTTACATGTAGCCAAATCGACCAGCTCCGTATATATAAATATACATAATCTATAACATCTAATAATATAAGATTGCTTTTGCCACTTGTCTTTCTCTTAACCTATTTTTTTAGCATTTGTCATTTTTCTAGACATCAACACATTATTTTTCCTTCCGAAAGGGTATTGTAGTAATTAAAATACTCATACAAATTTCTCTCTCTTATTAAAAATAATTTTATTAATTGCTATATTTCTCCCTTTTATCTATTTTTTTAAAAATCAAACTATCTTTTTTTTAAAAATAGATGTTATAAGGAAATTCGAAATCACATCTTTTAACTAAAATCTAAATAATAAAAAACTAAAATTTTATATAATATGGAATTCACTAAAACACTAAACCTTTTGTAACTATAATATTTTTAAATCTTTTTTTTTTAAAATATAAAACAGGTGAAATTTTTAGAAAACAGTCTTATTAAAACAACTAGAATAATTACAAACCAGATTTTTTAAAACAAGATTTATTTATAAAAAATATCTTTTTTGAAGAAATCTTAAAACGAATATTTAAAAATAAAACTAGTTAGATAAGTGGGTTAAAAAATAGTATAATTGTTTTATTTATCGAAGTACTACGTATATATAATGTTAATTATATTTTACATTAAAATATTATAATGTAACTTTTCGTGTTTATTACTAACTATTATATGTTTAATTAATGGGGTTTAGCATATCCATCTAATTTAAAAAATAAAATAAGCGTGAAATAATTGTAACCTCATTATACTTACTTTCTGATGTCTCTATATTCTTAATAATAATATTAAATATTGACAATATTACTCATATCATTTTCAAATTAAAAAAATATATAATTTAATAGATAAAAAACCTATTTTTTATTAAAAATACATTTTTTAAAACACAAAAATTTTATAAAATACAGAACACAACAATTTTTTTTATCATTTTTTGTAAAACAAAATATTTAACAATCACAATTTTTTTTTATAAAATAAAAGTTTAAGAAAAATACATTATTATTTATTTACTTAAAGTAACTATATATACGTAATTATAATCATATTTTATCTTCAAACATAATTTTGTAATGCATAAAATTTTAATTACTAATTATTTAATATTTTATTTATTTAATCTGTGTAATACACGAGAACTAGCCTAGTATAATATAAGCTAATTGAATTATATAATTGTAACACCACCCTAATTCAAGTAGCATAATATATCTATAAAACTATAACCCTCTATTCTTTATATAGAAAATTATGTTCCTTAACATGACTACTGTAGTAAAAATATCAAAAGTATGTTTTGCTTGGTTAAAATTTCAATTTTTGGCTAGACCAGCTTGTATTTATTATTAATATTTTTATGAAATGAAAGTCAATTTTAAAATGTTTAGTCTTATTATGATATACAAGATTGACATAAATTGATAAAACGATTAAGTTTTTACAGAATAATTTACAATAAATTCACATCACTTTTTATTCATTCACAATATTTAAAGAGCCAGATAGCTTCACATAATCACATGTAACATTACATAAAACCCTATATTCAACTTTCGTACTCAACGTGATTCTACCCATTGTTTATTACTTCCAGCAAAATAAAATACCATCCCAGAATATAGAAAAACAAGTAACCAACCTTAGTTTTTGTTACATTTTGCTCAATAAGAAGTCACATAATATTCTTACGTTTTGTAAATGACAAAGCCTTTTCATTTGAATGTTTAAGAACCTAAGGGCATGAATAATTCAATTTTAAAGCATGTATTACTCAACAAATGAATCACATATGACATATCTTGTTAAAATAATATAGATCAACTTTCCAGCTAACTTTTTGATGCTCTTATATATTTCCAACACATCATGTATGACTATTATCTATGTTATAAACTACTAAATTTCGTTTAAGACGAGTAGCAGTTGGCTTAGATCCTAACATTTCATATTCATACAATAAACAAAAGATAATGTTTCCTTTGAGAAAAAATAAAAATTTAAGAATTGAAGAAAGACTTTATACTCCTATATCACCATCATTCCCAAATAGTACAATATTATCAACATATATTAAGAGAGCAATAAAACTTTATAATAAGATTTTACAAATAAGGAGTAATCGTTAACGCTTTGAACAAATTTTATTTCCTAGATACTAGTCGGTTTTTCATACTACTTTTCATGAAGCTTATTCTAGACCATATAGAAATTTTACCAATCTGCATACTTTTGTTTCATTATTTAGCAAAGGAATTACAATCAAGCAATGACATATGTACATCTTCATTTCAGTTTCCATATAGAAAAACAAGATTTATATCTAACTAATATAGATTGAAACGTTTACTAATACCCAAACCTTTACTGCAATTCAAACATATCAAACAGCAAATGGTGACCATATTAACCGCAAGAGAAAAGGGTTCATCAAAATCTATCCCATTCTATTGACTACAAACCTTGGCAAAAATTATTGTCCTATACCTTTCAATTTGCTCATTTGCTTTATATTTGATTTTACAAACCATTTGCATTTTATTGCTTTTCTGTTTGGTGGAACATCAAATAAACATCATGCACTACTTTTGTTTAAGTCTTCCATTCTATCATTCATGGCTATCACCATTTGTATCTTTAACAACCACTTTAAAAGTTTTTAGTTTGCAAATTTTGTCAAGTTTACTTATAATTTACAAGAAACTTTCATGTTGTACGGCTGAATAATAAACCACCTTTTCATGCCCCATGTTTAACCTTACCTTCGATCACATACAGGGAATTTTCTCATAAAACTGGTTGTGGTTTTTCATTCATTCACCAAAGGAATTACATGAGAATAAATAGAGTTGAGAACCTATATCCTAGGTTGTTAGTTCCTTCATCTTAGGAACAAACTAAAAGCATAAATAAAAAGATAAAGATGGAGGAAAAGATAAACATAGACTAAACCATAGACTAAATCAAATAGGTCTCCTTTACTCCCCCTCAAGCTGGACGGTGAAGATCTCGAACACCCAGCTTGTCAAGTAACGCACGTAAAGGTTGAGCACCCAAAGGTTTGGTGAGGAGGTCCGCAATTTGCTGTTTGCTAGAAACAAGAAGAGGCAGGATTTCATTGGAGTCGACCCGTTCGCGAACAAAATAGCAATCCATTTCCACATGTTTAGTTCGCTCGTGAAACACTGGGTTGTTTGCAATATGTCGAGCAGCTTGATTGTCACAATAAAGAGGTGTTGCATCCGTGAGTTCAATTTGAAGATCTCGAAGGAGCCATCGCATCCAGAGAACTTCACTAACCGTGGTAGCCATGGCGCGATACTCGGCTTCGGCGGAGGAACGTGAGACAACCGATTGTTTCTTTGTTTTCCAGGACACTGGGGCACCCCCTAAAAGCAGCAAGTAACCGGTTCTGGAGCGCCGTGTATAAGGGCACCCTAACCAATCAGCGTCACAATAAGCAACAAGATTCAAACCACCACTTTTAGGAATGAAAACACCCTGGCCAGGAGTGGATTTTATGTACCGTAGCACACGAAGGACTGCATTCATATGATCGTCTCTTGGGTCCGAAACAAACTGACTAAGAACATTAACCGCATAAGCGATGTCGGGGCGCGTGGCTTGTAGATACAATAATCTCCCAATGAGGCGCCTATAGACAGAAGCATCAACTCTATGGCTTTCAGAACAGTGGTCAAGTTTTAGGTTTTGTTCCATGGGAAAGGCACTCGGTCGACACCCAAGCTGACCACAATCTGTCAAAATATCCATGGAGTACTTGTGTTGGCTCAGAACTACCCCATCTTGAGTTCGTGCAACCTCAATGCCCAAAAAGTACTTCAGGGGACCAAGGTCTTTAATGCTAAAGTTAGAGTGCAAATGAGACTTGGTTTGCTCGATCATGTCGACATCATCACCGGTGATGACCACGTCATCAACATAAATTAAAATGGCAACAAATTTTCCATTCTTTTTGTGGGTAAAGAGCGAGTGGTCAGCGTTCGACTGCTTATACCCGATGTGTAACAACGAAACGGTGAACTTTGGTACCAAGAGCGTGAGGCTTGCTTTAGTCCATATAAGGACTTCCTTAGCCGACAGACTCGAGTATCATTTGTACGTGCGAAACCTTGTGGCACCTTCATGTAGACTTCTTCTTCCAAGTCACCATGTAGAAATGCGTTATTTACGTCAAGCTGGTGTAACACCCAACTTCTTTTAACCGCAACGGTAATGAGGGTACGAAGAGTTACAAGTTTTGCAACCGGAGCAAACGTGTCGTGGTAGTCAACTCCTTCAATTTGTGTGAAGCCCCTTGCCACGAGCGGGCTTTGTAACGTTCGATCTCGCCATTAGGTTTGTATTTAACTTTATAAACCCATTTGGAATCAATTGCTCGTTTGCCTTCGGGCAAGGGTTCCAACGTCCAAGTTGCGTTTTCTTCGAGTGCCGTGACCTCTCGTTGCATGGCGTCTCGCCACTTTGCATCCTGCATGGCCTCCTTAAAGGAGCTCGGCTCATTAATGGAGGTAATGGCCGCTAGAAAAGCCTTGTGAGATGGTGAAAAATTATCATAAGAAACATAATTGGAAAGGGGATGTACCGTAGAAGAAGCTTGATTAGGCACGGGTTTTGCATGGTCGACGGAGGGTGGTAGCGTGACGTTGTAATCTTGGAGCCGTGACGGGGGCACTCTAGTTCTTGTAGGTCTTGGGGTTTGAGACTCGAAGGAGGCTGCTCAATATCAAGGGAGGTTGTTGTTTGACTATCGTCTGTGAAGGTTGTCGAATCATTCGGGTCTGTGGAAGCATTGGTTTCAGTTGGTGGGTCGAGACCCACTGGTCCAATATCTTCATCACGGTGTGTTTCCGATTCTTGGTTGTCATCATGCACCTGTCCCATCGGAACGTCAAATATTTCAATGCTTGGATGTCGGGACTTTAGGTCGGCAAAGGGAAAGTTAGTTTCAATGAACTTGACATCGCGAGAGACTGCCATTTTGCTATGTTCGATGTCGAGTATTTTGAAGCCTTTTGTTCCTTGTGGGTATCCCATGAAAATTCCTGGTCTCCCCCTGAATTCAAACTTGTCGCCTCCTGTTGTTATGCTATTATAGTAGGCCAAACAACCCAGGGTTCTCATGTGGTCATAGTCCGGTTTCCTTTTAAAGACTAGTTCATACGGTGTTTGGTTTTGTATAACTTTGGACGGAAGGCGATTAATGATGTATGTTGCCGTCTCTATACACTCTCCCCAAAAACGTTTCGGAATACTCGCTTGAAACATGAGAGACCGAGCGATTTCGAGGAGGTGTCGATGTTTTCGCTCAACCACCCCATTTTGTTGAGGGGTGTGAGGGCATGTGGTTTCTAGTAAAATACCTTCACGGGCATAAAACTGCTTCATTCGATTGGAAGTAAATTCACCTCCATTATCGCTTCGGATCCGTTTGATTGGTTTAGAAAATTGAGTTTTAATCATGGTTTGAAAGTTTATTAGACAATCACCTGCTTCACTTTTGTGCTTGATAAGGTAGACCCAAACAGCCCTACTAAAATCGTCAACAATGGTTAAGAAAAAGTTGGCATGGGTCGTTGATGCCTTACGGTATTTGCCCCAAATATCACAGTGAATCAACTCAAAACATTCATTAGTCTTAATAGAACTTTTAGGAAAGGAGTTCGTGTATGTTTGGCTTTAACACATGAATCACATAAATTGTCTTTGAAACGAAAAGAGACATTCTTTAAAAAATCAATATGCGATAACTTTGAATCGGAAGCGTGACCTAGTCTTGAATGCCAGATCTTGGCATCAACTTTAGCTGCCATAGCCATGGCCTTCCTTTCTTGCGCCACCATTCCCATCCGATACAAACCTTGAATGCATCTGCCCATGCCAATCAACCTCTTCGAGTGTAAGTCCTGCATTACACAAAAGTCCGGAAAGAAGCTTACTACACATTGCAATTCCTTTGATAATCTACTAACTGAAAGCAAATTGCAATTAAAATTTGGAACATATAGGACTTCATTAATTTTGTTTCCACCAATTAGAGTGCAATTCCCCTTTGCTTCTACCGGTATATTATCACCATTCGGTATCATGACGGGTGCCTCTCGTGTGGTTCGAGTCCTATTTTCTAGAGACTCCAGTTTGTGGACAATGTGTTCGGTTGAACCCGAATCCACGATCCAGTCATCAATTTTATCATGCTTACCTGCCATATTGGCCTTACGAGTACCTTCACCTTCACGGTTTTGTTCGTTGTCGGTGAAGTGTTTCATAAGAGCCTGGTATTGGGCATCACTCAATCCTGCTAAGATGGGTTCGGTCTCGATGTGGGCTGCCTTTGGTTTCACCTTTTCCAACCTCCCTTTGTGTGGCCACCATTCGGGGTAGCCTATCAGTTTGAAGCAGCCCTCTCGTTTGTGACCTTCTCTACCGCAATGGGTACAACGATCAACTTCTGCCGCGACATTTTGTTTAGATTCCTTTGGAACCCCTTTGTTGCTTCGTTGAAAATTAGGAGTGGATCACGTCGTCCTTGAGTCTTGAACGCAGCCGGCTGTGCTTGAGATCCCTTTGCCATAGTGATCTGCCTTTGTTGTTCTTCTTCCGAAGCAAGACGATACGTCTCTCCAAGAGTGGGAGTGGGTTTGATAGAAAGTACGTGCGTCCTTATTACCGAGAAATCCGCATCGAGTCCCATCAAGAACTCATATAATCGTTCCTTTCCTTTGAAATCGTTAAGCCTTTTCCCTATGTCGCATGAACAATTTCCACATGTACATTGTGGAATCGGCAACACCGACTGTATCTCGTCCCAAATGCCACGTAGCTTTGTGTAGTAGGCTGAGACCGACGATCCGTTTTGATGAGTGATTGAGAGAGATTGCTTTAATTCATAAGCTCGAGGGGCGCTTTCTTTCCCGAATCTTTCTTTCAGGTCCTTCCATATTTCTGAGGAGGTGTTGGCATATTTCACGCTCCCCCTTATGTCTTTATCCATCGCTGTTGTGAGCCATCCAATGATCATGGCATCGCAGCGCATCCACTGCATGTGATTTTCTGATGTCTTCTCCGGTTTAGGGATCGTTCCGTCTACGAATCCCATCTTATTCTTCGCGAACAGGAAGTTCGCCATCTCCTTGGCCCAATCGCTGTAGTTGCCATCGGTTAGGGGTTCATTTACGTGCAACTGTTTCGGTAAATCGGAAGGGTGTATATAGTAGGGTGAGTTGGCGTCGATGGCATCATTCTTGCTGCCACCGACCTGTTGTTGTTTATCTCCAGCCATGTGGCTTGATCGGGTTTCGGGTGGTGAGCGGTGGTTCTATAGAACCTGCTCTGATACCATCATAAAACTGGTTGTGGTTTTTCATTCATTCACCAAAGGAATTACATGAGAATAAATAGAGTTGAGAACCTATATCCTAGGTTGTTAGTTCCTTCATCTTAGGAACAAACTAAAAGCATAAATATAAAAGATAAAGATGGAGGAAAAGATAAACATAGACTAAACCATAGACTAAATCAAATAGGTCTCCTTTATTTTCTAGGTAGATTAGACGTAGCATGCTTCCTTCAACAATTCTTCATTTACAGATTTAGAGCAACCATGTAAAACTAATTGAAAATATATATGTATCATTCTCTGCTTGTAACTTACTTGTTACTTTCTATGGTGCGCATAGGTCTTTAGAACCAATTCAACCCATTTATTTTTTAACTTATGATCACTCAAAGAAATGGCTTTCAGGTCATCTTTACTTGTGATAAACCTCACAAGAAACAAAGATGAATGAGAGGATTCAAATTTAAAGTTAAATTTTAATACATTCAACACTTGACTAGATAGGTAACCTAACCTAAAACGTTATAAGTTTTTAATGCCTTTACTTGAACTACTACTATTACACACCTTGAATGGTCTACATTTATCATTAACTGAATACAGGACATGTACTTTTTTTTGAACAGGAGAGGACTTCGAACCTGACGATCTATCGGGACTGGTTACCCTGGACCTATCTGACAGTCGCAAGTCATACCCCCCAGATGCGCAGGAACCGGATTGAATCCCTAAACACTCGCCCCCCCATCAGGATTGAACCCGGGATGAAACTCCGAGCCAAACCCTCATTGGATACCGCCAAAGTTAAATGGGGAGGGTGAGATTTGAGGCTGGGTCACTTAGTACACCAGGCCAACCCTTTAACTACTCCACCACTTACATCATTGGCAAAGGACATCTACTTGTTTACCAATCCTTAAAACACGTTTAACTTTAAATCCTGAAGATAGAATCTAAATTCATCAAATAAGAAAATCACCTGCTAACCAACCTGTTAACAAACACAAAAGATTCACATTATATTATGGTATAACTAACGCATCAAAAAATGTAATATTCCCATCGAACTAGCAAACACGTTTTTTTTATTTTGTAAAAGGGCTGTTGGGATGTTTAATTATAACACCCCACCCTATTATCAAGTAAACATGCATAATTGATACAACGGAAGTTATAAATCTTTCATACTTCAATCTATATATGTATTACAATAGAGTATAATCTCAAGCTCTTAAATATCTCATCACTAGTTACATGTGATAGTATACTCAACATGAGCTATTATTAGTGAACTCATCATAACCATTTATAAGCCACATTGATGGTTTTGCATACATAATATGAGTTATAATATTTGGGCCAATAGCCATAATGCCTTCCCTACTTTCACAAAAACTACTTGCTATGGACTTGTCAACACTTCTAACCATCAAATGAGTACAGGAACGTGTTTTGTTGTGTACGGGACACCCTTGTCCTTATCCAGCTTGTTCAACACACCCCATTAAGCATATAAGGAGCTACACGTACCTCTATCGAACTATGCATAAAGTAGCATTCACTTTAATTACTAGTATAGTTAGGATGAGAATATTATCATAGTACAAACACCTATATAACTCGTCCTAGCTTTAGTGTTACTATGTTCTTATTTTTTGTGATTTTATGATAATGGCAGTTAAAAGTAAGTGTTAAAAATATAATATCTGATAATCCGAATAAAAAATTTTGGATTAGATTTCAGATATCCGGACGGATATCTGAATTATAAAAAAACATGTATTCTTATAATTTTTATAACAATCTAATATTTCTTTAAAAAAAGTTTTCGGATATCCAAAGTTTTTATAAAAATATCCGAAATACCTGAAGATATCCGAAATTTATAATTAATATTTATTATTAAATAACTTTATAAAAATATTTCGCTTGATTCGGGTATACGAATATCTGGAAATTCTCAACACAATATCAGAGTCCGAATTCGAAATTTTGGATGGATATTTCATATTAGGATTCGGTTTTGGATACAGATAAATTTTAACACCCCTAGTTACAAGTGCAATTAACTCATACTTATCATTAGCTTAGGCATAATAGTAATTATAAATAGGGTTAAGGGGTGAGTTTAAGCACACCGCATGTGTTTCTATTGTTTTTCTCATGCTAGCATTGTCATGTAACTAAAGAGACCAAATAGCGATCTATTTTTTTTAGTTCAAGTGCCTCGGAGTCTAGTTGGATATTGATTCAATTTTGTTCGGGTGATTGTTGTTTTAGGCTTTTACTCGTTTTACCGGATCTAGAAAATAGAACGTTGATACATGGTGTCTCGTTTTGGCCGTCGTCACTTGCGATAGTATAAAACCTTAAAACCCCCTATGGTTTTGTTTATTGATTATTTTGTTTGCATATATAGTCCGGATGGCCGGATGGGTGATCTAGGGTTTTAGTTTGTATGTAATTATGATGCAGCTAAAGTTTCAAACCTGTGTACGAATCTCAACATAGTATTAAGTTATTAATACTACCATTATCTTATTATTGAAAAATAATCTAAACTAATTACTTCATTGGTCAAAGTAAGAGTGTAACGACTCCTTTGGGGCTGCATTTTAAGTTGTTAAAGGAAGATTCATCAAAGTCAACAGTGGATGGAAAAGATTATAAGCGTTCCATATGCTAGTGTTGTGAGAAGTTTGATATACCTTATATTTTGTACCATAATGACATTACAGTTTGGTGAGCAGGTTTTTGAGTAATCCTGGTAAGTGACATTGGGATGATATAAAATAGATACTTAGGCATGCATCTAAATCATATAAGAGAAATTGGATTGGTGTTTGGTAAATAGCCTAATGCAACTAATATTGTCGAATGTTTTATAGATGTTGATTTCGCTAAAGATTTGGACAAAGGCACATCTATGTGTGGTAGTTTTGTAAGTTGCAAGTCTACTTACAACATGTATTATCTTCACCATGGAAGAGTATGTTGCTCTTACTATGGCTGTGAAGGAAGGTATTTGGCTTAGAGGTATTGTGATAAGGTTAGAAATAAATGAAATATGTTGATAAAGTGAGGCATTACATTTGTCTAAAACCAAAATGTTTCATGAGAGAACTAAGCATATTAATGTTAAGTTGCATTTTATTAGAGAACTTGTGAACTCTAAAGTATTTAAACTTGAATATGTTGATACAGTGGAGAATGCAGTTGATATGCGTACTAAAGTTGCATGTTTCAAAATAAAATAGTTGTTTGGGATTGTTGGATCGTTGATAGTGTTAAAAACCTTGTGACTTAACATAAAGATGGAGATTGTTAATAGTTATACTAAAGTCATAAGTTTTTGTAAAGTAATGAAGACAACAGTATCTATCAAGCTCAAGTTTGTGTTGTTTGTAACTACATACCAAACATAGTTAAAAGGGTAGTCGTTTAATTTTGTTTTAGTTTGTTATATAAGCTGGATTAGGTATAAAAGGGAATTATAAGTTGTTATGCGAAAAAGATCATTCATTGTAATCGTTTCACTTTTTTGTTCAATAAAAGTCCAAAGAATCATTTGGCTATTCATTGTATTCTTGTTGTTAATCTCTTAGGTTTTGATTAATTGATTCCACTCAAAATCAACAACACTACCATCAAGTAAAACACGTACTAATATATTTTTAAGCATCTTATTGCTTTATGTGTTGGCAACACGGGACACATTTTGTGTAATTAAACATAGTAACATTATTATTGGCTCTTTAGGATCGATTAGACTCTTTGATTGATAATTGAATATGAATATGATACTTGAGAGAATTTGATAAACAATATACGTATGATTATGAATGTTGATGATGATGATGATACAATGTTTACACACTCTTGACACATATATATATATACCCTACATGATAGTTAACAACTTTACATTTGACATCCTAAACCCTTAAACATACATACACTTTACATACTTAGATACTAAGTTAACTTCCTACTAATTACATAAATGACCCACTAGTTTAACTTATACTTAGACACATATGTATTTGGATTAAGATAATTATATTTTCAACATTCCCCCCTAATTTCTTAATCCATGTCTTCAACATCTTCTTCTTTGATCTCTTGAACTTTCTCTTTAACACGAACAAGCTTTCCTTTGTCTTCATATTTCTTTTTATTATAATCTTCTTCAACTTGTGTTAATAAGAGAACTGGATCTTCATCTTCCATTATGAGATATGATTCTTCTTCTTTATGTTTTGGTTTAGGACATTCTGCTGCATAGTGTCCTTGATCACTACAATTATAACATCTTATCTTACTTTTATCAAATGTGGATTTGTCTTGATTCCTTGGATATCTTTTCCTTCCTTCATAGTTATCATCATTTTCTTTAGAGTTCTCATGTGATATAGTTTCTCCTCTCTCTTCTTGTTTAAATCTACCACGGCCTCGACCACGTGATGAATGATAACTACCTCTTCCACGACTTGACTTGTTTTCTTGACGGGTGAACAAAGCTTTTCTTGATTGTCCACTTGACCTTCATTCAATGGATTTGTTCTTTCTTCAAATGCTTTTAGTCTTCCAATTGTTTCATCTAGAGTTGTTGCTTCTAAATTTACGAACTGTTCAATTGTTGCTACGATTTGGAAAAACCTTTTAGGTACAGAGCTTAGGAGTTTTCATACTAAAGTTGGTTGATCAAACGTTGATCCCAGACCACTTGCTCTAGTCACGATACTATTAAGCTTTAAGGTGAATGAATCAATAGTGTCTTCTCCTTTCATCCTTAGTAACTCAAATTCAGTTTTGAGTGTTTGAAGACGTGCTTTTTGTACTCGATCCACACCTACATGTCTTGTTTTAAGTGCATCCCAAATTTCTTTTGCACTTTCATATTTTGCAACTTGTAATGTCATATCTTCGGGTAATGCTTGAATAAATATGCAATTGATATCATATTCTTCTTTTCATCGGGTTACGTATTAGCATTAGGCTCTATCATTTCCCATAATCCATTTGCCTTAAGTATGGTTTTCATGCGAATTGACCATATAGTGTAGTTTGTTGATTTCAAAACAAGACATTGGAATTGAGAAAATGAATTCACATCTTTATGTATTATCATTGCATTTTTGTTGGTTCCTGTCGACGATTCTTCTGTCATCTTGACGTCGGTTTTCTTCTACCAAACTTGATTTCTCAAAATATAACTTTCTTGAAAATGTAATCCTTTAACTTTGAATCTCTAACTTATTGTGACGTAACCAACGAAAAATACTCGTTTTTTCAATCTCCTTTGGACACGGTTTCTTTCTTGAATCCTTTGACTTTCTTGAATAAAGAAATTCTCACAATTTCTTTTGATCTTCACTTTAATTTGAATAATAATTTACACAAACAAATTGAATGTAAGGAAATATTTAATTTTCCTTTTCTGGTGGTTTTCGTCCACTTACTTTTCCCTTTGACCTTTTATTCTTTTCTTGAAACCCCTTTTCTTTCTTTTTCAACTTTCAAACTTAATCCAAATTAGGGCTTAAAACTTTCTTCCTTTCTCAAAACTTACAGACATTTACTTTTCTCTGATTTTGGTTCGCAAGCAAGCATGCAACCACTCTATTCTTCTTCTGATTCACGGGTGATGACAACAAGAAGTAGATCACTTCAATTTCAATTGGTCCTCAACTTCTTCTCGATCTGTAAGGACAGCGGCGACAACAACCCTTCAACCGGTTTCAATTCTCCTTTCTGTGTCTCTGTGTTCTAACAATCAATAGGGAGACTTTCACTCAATTGGCGGCAAAGATGTCTTTCTCTTTGGCAACCACAACACAACCGGTATGTTTTCCTTTCTTCACTCTCTGAATTCGATTTTTCTGAATCAAATTTGTCTGAATCGACTTTAGGTTTCTATGAAATCGATTTGACTGAATCGACTTGTTGTTCTGAATCGATTTGTCCTCTGAATCGATTTGTTCTCTTTAAATTCTGAATCAATTTGCTTTCTTCTTCTCTACAATTGGCCTGAATCGATTTGGCACTTATCAATTTTTACACCGCTGAATCGATTTAACGGAATCGATTTGGTGTTGTCTCTCTTTTTGAATCGATTTGATGAATCGATTTGGTTTTTCTTTGATTCGTTCACACTGAAATCAAAATCACAACGCGGAATCGATTATCTGATTGATTTGTTGCTTCTTCGATTGGATTGTTCTTGTATTCTGCAATCGGTCTGAATTGATTTATCACTGAATCAATTTTAACAATGCTGAATCGATTATCGGATCGATTTGTTGTTATCGGAATCGTTTTAACTCTTCTGAAACGATTTGTATGAATCGATTTGCTCCTGAATCGATTTAACAACACGAAATCGATTATCCTGATCGATTTGTTGTCCTCTGAATCGTTTGGGTCTTCTGAAACGATTTTGGTTTTCTGATTGCAGTTTCAAGAACAAGTCACTGATTAGATTCAAGCCTTAGGCTCTGATACTAATTGTTGGCCCTTTAGGATCGATTAGGCTCTTGATTGATGATTGAATATGAATATAGAATTTGATAAACAATATACGTATGATTATGAATGTTGATGATGATCATACAATGTTTACACACTATTGACACATATATATACCCTACATGATAGTTAATAACTTTACATTTGACATCCTAAACCCTTAAACATACATACACTTTATATACTTAGATACTAAGTTAACTTCCTACTAAATACATAAATGACCTACTAGTTTAACTTATACTTAAACACACATGTATTTGGATTAAGATAATTATATTTTCAACAATTATAAATCAATCTCTTTAATTTTGAAATATATACATTTACTATTGGTTGTTGTGAATAAATATTTTTTTTATTTTGTTATATACGGGATTTCGTGGCATCGCATAGATAAAATACCTAGTTTGTTTTATCTACTGCACTAATATTGCTTTGGGCTTCATGGAAGACATTTTTTGATAATTTTGTAATAAGAAACAACTGGAATTAATTTCACCCAAAGAAGAATTACAATAGCTTTATAACACACTTTAAAACCATTTAAAAGGCTTCGAGTTTCCTTTGATTAAGGAATCCTAATTATTAAGGACGTACATACGTAAGATATAATCAAACACTTTATTTAACATTACATATTTTCACTTCAAGATTTTTCTTGCATTGATTTAGTGGTGGCGGGCATAGTACCGGTGGCGGCGGGGGTGGTGGGCATGGCTTTTTGATAGGTGGTGGTGGTGGTGGTGGACATGGCTTTCCAGCTGGAGGTGTCTTTATAGTAGGTGGAGAAGGATGCACTATTGGTGGGTGAGATGGTGGTTTAGTGGTTGGTGGTGGAGGATATACTATCGGTGGATGAGGTGGTGGTTTGTGACGGGTGGTGGTGGTGATGGTTTTGTTACCGGTGGTGGTGGTGGTGGTGGTGGTGATGCATAGAGTGGAAAAAGTGGTGGAAAAGTCATCGGTGGCATGGGATGACTAGGTGGAAATAAAATAGGTGGTATTACCACCGGTGGAAACATAGTAGGTGGTTTTGGCCACAAAGGTGGATGTATAAATGGTGGATTAACGATTGGTGGATGAACAAATGGTGGTTTAACAATGGGTGGATGCACAAATGGTGGTTTTGGAACATAGGGTGGTTTAACTATCGGTGGATGTACAAAGGGTGGGTTAACAATCGGTGGGTGAACAAATGGTGGCTTTGGAATATACGGTGGTTTTCCGATAGGTGGATGTACAATTGGTGGCTTTGGAACATAAGGTGGTTTAACCGTGGTGGATGTACGACGGGTGGCTTTGGAATATATGGTGGTTTAACGACAGGAGGATGTACATAAGGTGGTTTAACGGTGGGTGGAGTGGTGATCGGTGGTTTTGGAACATATGGTGGCGGCTTAACCACCGGTGGTGACGGTGGAGGTTTGACAATAACTGGTGGGAGGTGTGGTGGTTTAGTAGGTGGAGATGGTGGTTCACATGTGGGACAAGCGAGTGATATGATAAGTGTATCTAGGTTTAAAAGTAAGACCGCAAAAGTAGTCCATTGTAGCTTTCCCATATTGGGCAAGAGTCTTTTAAGTGATTATTGACTGAAGCCCTGGAGCTTTTTTATACATGCATGACCACTCAATGATTGAAATATAATCAAAGTAAATGTTTGAAAATTGATATGAAAGAGATGGTGATTTATCATATCTTAGAAAGAGATAAATTTTGGTCCGTACACTGTTTGAATCTTAAAGTTATCGTATCATGAAATGAGGGTATAATATCGTTATCATATTACTTAACTATATCACTCTTCTTATTGTTTTAAATTTGATGCTAATTAAAACTTGGTTCTAGAGATGGATATCATTTCAACACTTTAGTATTGTTTGGTTGAATGTCATTTGGTGCTACTATATACATGTAGTTAATATTCAATTGGGATGATAGTATTCACGAATAAAATAAAATTTTAAGAAAAACTAGCTTATCAAAGAAAATAAGATTATAAAATAATGTTTATGAGTTTCGTTATAGTAGCGAAGAACGTTGGATTTTTCTAGGTTATGTTTTTATCTCAAGTTTATACGTAAGGTACAAAGAGGCCTAAGTTGTTAGTAATTAGAGAAAACTAGTGGTTATGACGCTCGTATTATGATGGAGGCGTATGATAACATAAAAACTAATATTAAAACACAATCGAAAAAACCGTGTATTGGAGGGACGTAAAACCATTAAAAAACTAACATTAAAATGTTGTGGGGAATTTACACGTTGAAGAAGACATTGAAACCGATGATCTGCCCGTTGAAGCCGTTTATAACACACATTTATTTATGAAAAACGAAACTCTAACGTCGATAGTAGTTGTATATATATGATTTGTTTAAAAACAATCCATTGTGTTATATTTTTATTTGAAAGATAGAAATCGAATCATGTAAATGAAAAAATAAATTAACTAAAAGTTAGAGCATATGTACATGACCATTAAGCATAGATATACAACACTACTATGCATAAAGAGTTGGTAATAATTATTATTTAAATATATTTAGTCTAGATCAACGTTGTTGAAAGGCTGAATTCTTAAAATTAAAGTTAAACGTAAAAGTAATTATATAATTTTTAAAATGAGCATAATATCTCTAATCACAAAAGATTTGTCTTTAGCTAAAATACAAACAAATAATTTGTGAATACTCCCTCAGAGATACAAATATATCATTAATTTTACAATAGAAGGTTTTCAAAGAGCTGTTACATATAGACGATCATAAGCTACTAATTTAGTAGAGAGTTCATCCACTGGCATTCATGATGTCCTCTAAAAACGAGTAGCGTGGAGTCGTGGAGACGCACTAATATCAATGGAGAATATGAGTCTGTTTAGAGGGATCATGCCTATTGTTGATGACTATGAATGTGAGTGCTTGTTTCTTACATCATATACTTGATTTAGTTCAAATTTATTTGATATCATTAGAATGTATCTAATGTGTCCCCGACGAGTCATTAGTCTGAATACTTAACGCCCAAAGTATGGCGACATTGATCTTCAAAACTTCAGAGCAACAACATTTGAACGTTCCAGCAGCTTGAGTAAATGCATGTGTTAGATCAGCCATGATACGTGAAGCATACAACATCTATAGAAGATTTACTGATCAAGTTGTAGTTGCATGGTATAAGGATAGCAACACGGTTACTTAATATAGAGAAGAAAAACATAAGCTTTATATTCTCATAGAAGCCTTTTGTACACATGTAAAATATCCATTAAAATGATAAACACTCCATACGGTAAGGATTTATAAATTCCTTGTATGACAGAATTTATAAAATTTATTTCATTTTGAGTTCGTTTATTTCTTAAATAAGTGGATATGATTATAATTTATACTCTAATTCTGTTAGATTAAGTCATATATTCACACTACATATAGACATATCATTGAACTCATGTGTCTTCGGTGTTTGGCTTCCCTTCATATTATTCATTTATTTTGCATCAAGTAATAACGTTACATAATTCTAATAATATAGACAAATTAAGTTGGTTTAGCTGAAAACGACTTCGTAACTAAATATATTATCCCCCATTTCATGCCGACAAAGATTAGATTTCTAACATGACATTAAAATCAAATTGTAGGTGAAAGAATCAACAAAAGAAGACTTTTGTCCATAAATTTGTACAAATTAGGATCTATTTTTCTTTGATTGAAGGTGACACGACAATCATTCAAAGTGAATTGGTTTACAGCTTATGACCGACAAGATTTTGGATATGGATGTTTTTTCTCTTAATATTTTTTATGGCATGTTGTATACATATACGCATCACCTTCTTTTAATCCAAGTTTACACTAAATGTCTGAATTTGTTTTCTTCTAGAAAATTTGCCATTTCATATCCGGTTAATGTTTTGCAGATATTTGTATATATTCAAATAACATGAGTTAAATAATATTTACAAAATCTGTCACAATTTTTTATTTTATTAAAAATAAAATATATTGCTTTTAATAAATTGTTATTAAAATATCATTATATTATTGTAGGGTATCCAAAAACTCGGATCCGGAGATCACAAATAATACTTGACCCGTAATCATGGTTGCTATATTCGCTAGGCGTTAACAGGTCGATCGAGTAGGGAGTTGCGAGTATTCGGCATATGCTGAGAGTACTCGGATAATACTCGAATGTAGTAAATTATAAAAAAAGTTATTTTTTGGGAAATTCAAAAGTATCAAATATCATAAACTTACTAATTTATAAAAGGAATACGTAAATATTAACATAATTTAAAAGGATACATCTTCAGATACTCATATATTTCAAAAAGTAGTATCCATTCCTTAATATTATAGGTGCATTAATAATTTAATTATCATATTTCAAGTTATATTGATGAAAAAAATAAAATTCCAAAGAAAAAAAACGGGGAAAAATGGTGAAAAATAGCGAAAGTCCAGTTGGCTGAGTTGGACAAGTTGAGCCGAGTTGGCCGAGTTTGACCGATTCTAAGTAATATTGACCAAGTTGATGAAAGTCGCTTTGGCACCATGCTGAGTACCGATTACTCGCCGAGTACTTAGCCGCGTAGGTCGAGTTTTACTACACTGCCTGTAATAGAGCACATACACGTGCCCTACATCTAACACATTATGATTATCACCAATCCTAACCGTTGATGTGACACACACCCCATCGTATGAGGGGTACACCCAACTTACATAACAAACTATTTGGGACCACTCCTATAATCATATATGATATTTTTACATGCATCATAGAAGGTGATATATACGAGTAAGAAAGATTGATTACCCATACATAAATCTCCCTAATTCTCTCATCTTATCTAAAACCTTTTTCCGGTAACCATTACTTGTTCTCTTGCTGGAGGTTTGTTACAATAAGACATTCCTCTCTGTATGACGCATTAACAAGTGGTGTTTGACTATGTGTAGGCTTCGAGTAGAGGAATTAGACTTGGCGAATTGAAGTTCTACCAGAGCAATCATGATTTATGTAGGACTCGCGTATACATTGGCGCCATCCGTGTTAGATTTGTAACGATGGTTGTTTAACACTCATCATTCTCCATCACTCTCATGGCAGGCATACTAAAGGATTTTATTCACAAACCTCTAGAAAGAATAGTCGTTAATGATGAAAGTAGTGATAGTGGAGACATTGTTATACTCCAAGGAAAATGATCCGGTGTCACATCGATTGGAAACACAGCTCAACCCTTATTGTCACATCTAGCCCTTCTGTAATTTTCCCTACCTTAACACCCTCATACCCATTCAATGTTTACTATTCAGCCCTCAAGCTCTAATTTCCCGCTAACTTTCCCTCCCCTTTCATTCTCATCTTCTTTGGTATAACTAACACCTTCCACACCACCCTCGAACTTGTACACTTCTTTAGCATCATGTCCTCCTCTGTTTCCCCCATCACCATAACTCTTGAGCAATAATAATTCAGGCATGGCAAGAGCACTAGGCATAGGAGTTGAAGTTGGCTGAACTCCGAAAACAACTATCTTATAAATAATCCATCTTAGTAATATCAGTTGGACCTTGTAGAGTTAAATTAGCCACACCTTTGGACTTCACTAAACCATACAAAAATATCATGTAGTTTCTCAATCCCAATTCATCCGAGAAATTGCATCGGCCAGTTCTGAGCCTAGCTCCAAATTCTATCCACAGTAAGGAAAATGATGCAACGACAGATCCAGATAATCATATTAATTTTTTGTTAGCATTGGGGTGTAAATCAATGGACCCCCCTGTATGGTGTCATGTGTTTGTCCAGACATTAATCAAAGTTGTACGCTTGTGGCTTGACAGCCTCTGAGTGAGAAGTGTGGGTAATTTTGAGGAACTGTTACGTAACTTTTTGCAACAATTTAGTCAGCAATGACTTTATACAAAAGATAAAATCCAGATGCTACACATACGAAGGAAGGATGGTGAATAATCGAATATTTCATCACCTGATACAATAGGAAAAGTGCAGGATCGTTACAAGTCACTCAACATATTGGTTCTTTCTTAAACTTTTGATTACACTCAAATGATGAAACAGAATCCTCTAAGAGTTGATAGTAATATATTAAGTAAGCAAGACACAAGAATAAGTTTTCAAGACTTGTATATATTAATTCTCAACTTAAAGATTACAAGACTCTTACATGCATGCTTTGATAAGCTTACAATGAGAACTATATACTATTATCTACAACTGTTATACTTGAAAAACCAGCTGGAAAATACAACTAGACAAAATACTACAGTTGCTAGAAGTATGTTAACTAAGATAAAGTATTATCCTAGTATTAGGTAGTCATGACAAGTCCATGACTTACCTTTTGTCACCAACTAAGTATGGTAAATGTACTAATCTATGATGGACGAACAGTGGATAAAGTAAGGTCAAACATATCTGTATAGAGAAGCTCCATGCAGTCTGTCAGTAAAGTAGTTGACTTTACTGACAGAAACCTTACTTTTGTCTATTAGTCACAGTTGATTCTTCCGAAGGTAAGTGTACTTCGGAAGACATGAAGTCTTCTGATTTCACTTTGGCTTCGGAAGGAACAACTTCTTCTAAATCAGCTGCTCCTTGTCTTGGTCTTCATGATACTTTCGAAGAGTAACTCTCTTTGAAAGTTCTTCTTACTTGGCTTCGGAAGAGTCTTGACTTAGGTTCGGAAATGCAGTATTGTCTTCAGAATCTAGTAGATGTACCTATGCCGCCAGCCTCATAGATGCTACCAAAACTCTCCTTATGTTTCTTCTCCAATGCCTTCCTGATCACAGCCATAATCTTTACATCTTTCTCTCGGTTCTCCTTAGTAAATGTTAGTAGCATTTGAAACAACAGTCTTTCCTGGTTAAGACATCAAGTCTGTCACCATGAATAACATGAATCCGTTGGTGATCTCCTCTGTATAGAGTAAGGTGATGGGTGTTAGAGTCATACACCCATCAAGCTATAGGCTCCAAAGCTAGATCTTGAACCATCTGTAGAAAGGCTTGACCTTTTACAGAGGCTTCAGCATCAGTGGCAGCTTGAGCTCTTCTTTTCAACACTGCTTCCCTCTTGAGTATGCTTCCAGATGAGAGAAGCAACAAGAGAGTTGGATGGGCTGGAGAGTGGTAACCCAGCTAGATTATTTATATCAATCTGTTAGAGTGTAGCAGAGATGGTGTATCTAACTGGTTTGTTTCCCCACTCTCTCTCACCAGCTGAAGGCATCTGAAGGCTCATGAACCTCCACTGGACTATAGGGCTCCTTGGCACTTGAGGAGTAGTTGGAAAGTTTTCTATCTTCCTATTATCCAGTAGAGTCACCAGTCTTCTTCTCAGCTTCTTCTCCTTGTCATTCAGGTCATGTCTATTGAGGGAAAGAAAAGTGAGACATTGGTCTAGGGTTGTTGCAGGGAGATCCAGGAGAGCTTCCATTAAGAGAAGATTGACTAAGTCATCAACATATCTCAGTTCGATCAGGTCTTCATCCCAAGAGAAGTAACTTAACCTAGTACATTGGTTGAGTCCCTCTTGAATCTCCTCAAACTCCTGTACAGTCAGGGGTCTTAGTTATTTTGAGGATGGTTAGGTTGTTGGTTTAGTTTTGGGTATGGTTTTAAGTTTCAAAGTTGTTGGTGGTGGTGGTGGTTTAGATATTTATGGTGTGGGTTATGAGGTGGTTGAAGGGACTAGTTCAGGGGTGAAGGGTTGATCAACAGGTTCAGGTTTTACAGGGAAGGGTGTTGGTGATTTAGTGGTTTGTGGGAGTGGAGTTTGTTTGGGTTTAAGAGTAGGATTTGGTTTGGGTGTGGGTTTGGTGGCCATCCTCTTACTTGTAGTTTTCCATTGAACCTCCTGCTGGCTCCCCATTCGAATGTCAGTCTGTATGTCACTGACATGTCATTGGAGATTCTTCGTAGCCATTGATCCTACTTTCCTGGCTGAGAAGCCATGAGCTTTCAGATAGAACTTCATCCAGTCCCTATCATCAGCTTGTTTGGCAGTTAGCTCCTCAGCCTTCTCCTTCTTCTCATTCCCTCTCAGCTTTTCCCTGTCAGCCCTCTTCCTTTCCTCATGATTTTATCCTGTTCTTGTTTAAAGAAGAACATGATAGTATCAAACTCATGAGCGGCCAGCTCTTCTTCCTTATATCCCCTAGAGCAGAGGAATGCTATCTTCTCTGCTCTCACCTTGGCCTGAGCCTTGGTCTTATCATCCTCTTTCTTCTTCCTTCTCTCCTCCTCCTTTGCCAACCTTGCTACTTCTGCTCTCTCCTTTTGCAGCAAGGTTTTCTTCTTTAAGTTGACAAGATCCTCATAGGGGAGTAGAAGAATTCTTCATTTTTGATCCTAAGGTTGAGGATGCCCTTCTTTTGTTGGCAAAGTGCTCATAAGCAGCTTCTATTTCGGTTGCTGCCTTTCTACTGTTAGCCAGCAGCTTCTCAGAGTCCACTTTTCCTTTCTTCTTTAGCTTCTCCAGTCTGTATTCCTCCTCTAGCTCTTCAGCTGTCAACTTCCTCTTTCCTTTAGGGTCTGAGGAAGCTGATGGCTTAGGAGACTCAGGTTGGATGGTTCAGGCTGGCTGGGTAGAGGAGAGATGGTGGCAGAGAGGTTTACTATTACTTCCGTGACTTCAACCTCAGCCTCGAAAGAAGTTTCCATGGCTTCAAAAGTAGATTTGATAGCCTCGGAAGTAGATAGTAAGCCTTCTTCAGAAGGAATTTCATTGGCTTTGGAAGAGATTTCCTTAGCCTCGGAAGAGATTTCCTTGGCCTCGGAAGTAACTTCCTTGGCCCGGAAGTAACTTTACTATCTGGCCCTTCTAAGTCAGGTGGTGGGCCATCAGTTTGTGCTTCCCCTTCAAAGTTAATCTCAGGTTTCACACTCCTTTAGGTTGACCAACACCTTTCCCAGAGGTAGAAAGTCCAGTTAACCTTTGAAGCTCTTCAGCTCCAAAGTAAGTAAGAGTATGATTAGGAAGTGAATGTTCAGATGGGGACTTCATCAGAAACTGGTCTACAAGATTGATAGAAGTCCTGGGTTCCATCTAAACAGAAGAGATTGGCTCTGGAAGGGTATGTACAAGGGAAGCTAGGATAGAGGAGGTGACTCCAAGAGGAGGGGTTGTGGCAATAGTAGGCTACATAAGGGTTGATGTCTGCTCCAAAGAGTGAGCATCCATCTTCCCTAAGGTGGTACCAGCTCCATAGAATGAGCAGATACTCCCTCAGCAGTTGTTTGATCCTGCAAATTCTCCCCCTTTTTGGTAGCATCATCCTGAGAGTCAGATGAGCTAGAGGAAGAGCATGCAGAGACCTGGATCTATACATTCCTAATAGATATCTCTATCTGTTTCTCAGCTTGTTGGGCCTTGAGAGCCTTAATATCAAGTTGCTGAGTGGCAGATCTACTTTCTAAAATCCTAACCTGAGATTCCAGATTTGAGATTTTAAGGAGTAGATACTTGATGGTAAGTTGCATACTACCCTTATCCTTATTGTAGGAATCATCAGGAGATGAGATAACATACCTAGTATGCTCATCCTCACCACCTGATGTGGTTTCTTGGCACCCAAGGTTCCTCTGCTGATCCATGTCTCCTTCAGAAACATGGACTTGCAAAGTTGCCATGGATAGAGTTTGATTGATGTTACCACTGTGCTGAGGGACTAATGAAGCATCCTCAGTAGTGGCAGCTCTATCCACATGAATCCCCTCCACATCTGTGGGACTCACCTCGGTACTTTCTTCCGGATGTGGGCTGAATATCACGGGCTGCATAGGGCTCTGTTGATCAAAAGAGTGGTGAGAAGGATCAACTTCACTGCCCTGATGCAACATGATATTCTCATCAGGACGGGTTAAAAGGTCAAGGAAAGATTCAGCAAATATATCTAATGACCCGGGACCTTAGTCAGCACCTAAGGATTCCGCTACATCAGCAGTGAATTCTAAGATGTGGCTGTCCCTTTTAGGCTGCTCGGGAGAGTGTTGTGACTCAACCTGAGGGCTTAAGGCTGGTTAGTGGGCTCGTCTGGTTAAGACTGAGGAGACTCAACCATGACATTAAGGTCTATGTAGGAGGAAGTTGAGACCTTAGACTGAGTGGGATCCCATGTTTCCACTCTAGTCTTTTTGGGTTGAACAGAGGGGGCTTGATCAATCAGAGTAGATTGATCAAGGGTTCGTTTTGCGCGTCTATGATAAGTAAGCTGTATGGGACGACGGATAATGGGTAAGACTGGTAAGGGTTCATCACCTACTGGGTTGGCAGGGATGTCACCATGAGCCATTGGCTCAAACATACCTTGGGGCAGATCAGTAAACCTACCAGTGAAATTGGCTAAAACCTTCTTTAAAATCTTGAAGATACCAGGCTTCATGTTAGGAATCGACAGTGGTTGACCAAGTTATGGTCGGTCCTGGTCCAACTCACAGTTTATAAAGTGTTGGATGAACAGGGATACATGAAGAAAGAATCCCTAATTAGATTGCTGATTAGGTTTGTAAGGTTATTAGTAAGGCTGATGCAACCCAAACACTCAAAAGTCTCTCCTGCATGCATGCACAAGTGTACTGAAGTGGAATGCTTCGGAAGTTTCACACTGCCTTAGAAATTATTCTAAGTGTGAAATCATCCGAAGCCAAGACCAATATCTTCCGAAGCCAAAGATGAAGTCTTCCAAAGCTTCAAGGAGAAAGTCTTCTGAAGCCAACTATTGAAGACAGATTTCTTTCAAAGACTTTTATATTACATGCTTTATTTCATGTACTTTTTACCTAAAGCTGAACCACTTTCCGATACCACTCTGATAAGTCACCAAGAGGATGTGGCACCACAAGAACCTCAGGTAGACAAAGAGAAGGTAGGATCAATATGATCAACTACCTGAGTGCCACAGGCCTTTATCAAGCTGATACACTTCTTCCCTACCTTTTCACTACATTGAGTTTGAGTACCTCAAACAACTTGAACTTGATGTAGCCAAAGAAAGAAAGATCACCAAAAGGAAGTTAAGGGAAGAAGCCGTAAAATCAAGAGCCATCATCCATAAAAACTTGAAAAAGTCTGCTGATAGGCAGAAGATGATGAGCTTCTTGAAGTTGTATGGATTCTCCGGAAAGAGACTTGGTCCCATGTATCTATCCACCATGGATGAGCATATCAGGGTAATCAAGTAGAAGATCCTAAGAGGTGAACTTGTTGACTTACACTCCCCACCAAGTCAGGTCCCTCAGGAAGTGGAGTTAAGGTTTAAAAACCTAAGACAACACAACCTGAACTTCCTGCTGAACCTCAGCAAGCTTCCACTTCTGATCCACAACATGGATCTGTCCCCTCTCAATCTTAACCTGTGAGAGAAGAAGACCCACTGAGAAAGACAAAGAAGATCAATCAGTTGCTGTAGGCCAGTCTTCTTAGTTAAAAAGTTCAAAGAGGAGGAAAAGGATGGTTTCCAAACCAAAGGCAAAGAAGAAGAAGAAGAAGGAAACATCCACCTCCAAACCTCAGGATGAGTCAGAACATCCTGAGGATGTGCAACAAGAGGATGCTCCACCAACTCCAATTCAAGCAGCTCCTCTGGCATCAAGAAGACCCATCTTATCTTGGACATACACCACAAATCTAGAAAGATGGCATGTCATAAGAGATCAAGGTGTTGAACATGTCTACACATGGCAGAATATGTTCAATCTACCTCTGCATGATCTCTTTGACATGAGAAGATACTATGAGAGTCTGAGTGATCCTGATCATCTCATGAAGAAAGGGATGGTCATCATTATAATGAGGACGGTCAACATCTGAAGTCTTCAAGTGTTTTGGTAACATCAGCCTAGGGGGAGTTTGTAAGGTTATTAGTAAGGCAGATGCAACCTGTTGGACCAAAAGAACCAATGAGCCAAGATCAGGAAAACCTCTAAGTCCCACATGACATACAACAACTGCTGAAGGCTTCATCAGCAGTTTGACAAAGACTGAAGACCAACAGCTGAAGATCAAGATCTGAAGAACAACAGCTGAAGATCCCAAGTACTGAAGACAAGTGCTGAAGATCAACAACTGAAGAACTGAAGAACTGAAGATCAACAACTGATGCACAAAGTCTGAAGACAATGACTGAAGACATCAGCTGATGACAACTACTGAAGTCATCAGCTGATGAATCATCTGAAGACCAAAGTCTGAAGACCAAAGTGCTGAAGCTTCAGAGTTTATCACAACAGCTGAAGAAGTCTTCTTCAGTTATTGTGATGGTTTTACTTTTCAGTTGTTTTATATTTCTCCTTTTCAGTAGTTTGTACAATAGCTGAAGAGTTTGTTCTTCAGCTGTTATAGTTCAGTAGTTGTAAACGACTGAAGAGTTTGTTCTTCAGTCATTGTAGCTTTTCAGTAGTTTCCTTTTCAGTACTTGTAATAAGTAGAACACAGCTTTTGTAAGAAGATGTCAGCTGTTTGACATCTTCAGTAGTTAAGTGTTTATTTCAGTAGTTTGTTAATAACGGTTTGATGTCACTATCAGTGACATCAGCCTACGTCATTCTTCCTCTATAAAAGGAAGATGACCTAATTGTAATCCTTGCCGAAACGTGTGAGCAAAAAGAATATTACCTTTTTGGCAGACTTGTTTTCTCTCTCTATATTTACTGTTACATGCAAAATCCTTTTATGTTCTTGTAGTAATTGCTAATCCTCGTGCTCAATCCGTTGCGAATACAACCTAATTAATCAAACTAGAGGCTGAGATCCTGTCAAATGGTATCAGAGCAGGTTAATCATTAATCGATTTCATCATTGATCATTGAAACTGCTCTTTTGATCTCTACGTTTGATCGAATTAGCAATTTGCAAGAATTAGCTATAGAGATTGAGATTCTGCTATTTCGGGCAGTTAAACTTGAGGTTCTCTGTGGTTTTGAGCTACATTTGTTTTGTTAAACTTGATTTTTGACTAAAAACTGAGATGTCGACACCAACGAACGATCCTCACAATACTGGTTCCTCTACCAAGCCTCCGATGCTTGTGAGGAACGAGTATAACGTATGGCAGCGTCGTATGCTTCATCACTTGTCTATCAACAGTTCTGGTTGTTGGAAGTCAGTGGTGCATGGACCGCACATGCCTATGGTGAGCATTCCTGAATCAAATGAACAGGTTCCGAAGAAACCTGATCAATATTCGGACGAAGATCTTAAACTGTTCGAGATTGATGCTAAAGCCCATGGAATTTTAGCTATGGCAATTCCAAATGAGATCTATTCAGGGCTTCTGCATCATGAAACTGCTCATGATCTCTGGGTTGCTCTGAAGGAACAATTCGGAGGAACCAATGAGGTCTTAGCAAACACAAGGGAAATCCTCGCCCAACAATATGAGACATTCTCTCATAGGAAGGGTGAGACTCTGACTCAGCAGTATGAGCGGTTCTCATGTTTGATCTCTGAGCTGAAGATGGTCAAACAAGAGTACTCTAATAGCCAGATGAACAACAGGTTCCTCAGATCACTGCCTGAGAGATGGGACACTTATACCATTGTCCTACGCTCCAGTGCAAATCTGGATACTCTATCTCTCACCCAACTTCATGGGAAACTGCTCATATTTGAGAGAGAGATAGAGCAAAAGAGGAAGTTGTCCACCTCTGGGAAGCTTACTGATGACTTTGTCAATGGCAATACTACCTTGATAGGTCAGGAGTCGGAATATGCTGCATCAGAAAGTTCTTATGATGAGCATATTGATTTCTCTACCAACTCTGAACAGGCTTTTGTTGGTGTTAATAGTAGTTCAGGAGGCAGCAGTGATAATCTGTGTTTTCTGATGGAGGACTTGAAGGGAATTCCAGATGATGATCTGGAAGAGATGGATATTTTGAGTCAAATGGCAATGATAAATATCAGATCTCAAAAGTTCTACAAGAGAACTGGCAGGAAATTTCCTGGTCTCTCTGGCAAAACCAAAGTTGGTTTGACAAGAGCAAATTGAGGTGTCACAAGTGCCAGAGGCTTGGACACTTTGCTAGAGAGTGTAGATCATCTGGATCTAACTCATCTGCACCCTTTGTGACTTTTCCAAGCAATAGCTCACAGCACAGAGGGCAACATTCCTCAAGTTCTGGCCATCCATCACCAGCACAGGCATCACCTGCTTACTTTGTGCCTCAGGGTCATATGCCATACCCATACCCCTGCTACTATGTGCCTCAGTCCAGTCAAGCTCAAGCACCTTCTGCTCAGCCACCACATGCTCTTCCTGAGCCTCAATCTTCCCAATCTCATCATCAACCCCAACCTCAACAACACAACTTCTTCACCCCAGGAGTTGTTGACTGGAGTAGTCTGCCAGATGATCTATCTGGTCAGGATCAACTATTCCAAGGTGCTGGTCAACATGGTGGTGATAATCCATTTGGTAATCTTGCTCTAATGGCCTTTAAGTCTGCTGATAGGTCATCATCCAATGCTTCCTCACAGGTATCTTCTGAGGCCAAAGCCAAGCTTTGTTCTGATTCATGCATAGCAACATTTGCTTCTATTAGAGAAACAAATGTAGCTTTAATAGATAAAAACCTTGTGCTAGAGCATACAATTTCCAAAAAGAAAGCTGAATTTGAGGCTGTGATTAATGATAAAAATGATGAGATTTATAAGCTTAAATGCCAAATCAAAGAGGATAAGGCTAGGGAAGAGGTACTTCTAGAGAAGTACAGAGACCTCAAAGAAACTCTTGCAACCACCCAGGTAGAGTGTGATCGATGGGTGCAATCTTGCAAGGGTTTTGAAATGCTTCTTAGTAAGCAATCAGCTTCCAATGTGAAGTTTGGCATTGGTTATAATCACACTGCCCCTCCATAGATTTACTCCAAGAGCAGAAGTAGAATCTGATAGAGAGAGTAATAACCAATCCTTCTCATCATGTGACCTACTATCTTCTGATTCAGCATCCTCAGAGATAGAAGTCAGCATTAACTCCTGCCAAAACCAATCAGCTGATGCTACAACAGCTGATGGTTCAAATGCTGACTGTCACATGATCAAAAAGTTGATCAACTCAGGTGTTGTCTTTGGAAGTACTGAAAGTACTGGAGAGCAAATGATAACACCTGAAGTTCAAACCTCAACTACTGCCAGCAACGAAAAGAATACTGTAGTAGAAAAGGTTTGAAGACAACTAAAGAGGATGTCAGGAAAGCAGGTACTACAAGGAAGAAAACTGCTACTACTGATAGCAAACAGCTGAAGAACAAGTCTTCAGCAGTTTCATCCTCTTCAGTTGATGATCAACATAAGATGAAGAAGAAGCCATGTGAGATATGTGGTTTGTTCAATCATCTTACTGATGATGCTGGTACAAAAGGGGTTCCAAACTCAAACAAAAAGAGAAAATTAAAGAGCATATGAATACAATGAAAAATGAGTTTGAGACCAAGTTTGTACTAGCAACATCAAAGCCTGAATTCCCTAAGCCCAAAGCTAAATCTAAAAAGAAGGTAGGGGTTACTCAGGCAACAGCTGAGGTTGCTCAAAAAAAAATGGTGCAACCCAGGAATCCATCACCAGCAAGCCCAATGTGTCTGAAGAGCTGAAAGATTTATCACAAAGTCAGACACAACTGGTGATGATGGTTCAACATCTAATGGGAAGAGTCAACCATTTAGATGCTCCTGTGTTGAAACCACAGAAAAGGAAATCCAAGCCAAAGGGTTCCTCGTCTACACCATCTCCTTCATCTCAGGCTGTCACATAACACACCAGTTAGTGTTGCACCTGTTGTTGAGAACAGACCCAAAACCAAAAAGGTTTGGGTCTCCAAAACTAACTAACTTGTTTTTACGGTTGTAGGGTTCTTCAACATGCCAAAGAAGCATCTGGTATGTAGACAGTGGAGGATCTATGCACATGACAGGAAGCAGATCCCTTCTTAATGACTACTCTCAAGGAAAGAAGGGATTTGTCTCCTTTGGCAATGATTCAAAGGGTTACATCATCGGAAAAGGCTTTGTTTCCAATGGAGAAATAAGTTTGATGATGTCAACCATGTGGAGAATCTCAAGTACAATCTCTTGAGTGTCAGTCAAATGTGTGATAAAGGCCATGTTGCCCTTTTCACAAGCCAGAACTGTCGGATTCTGTCATCCAAAGTTCTGAGTTTGATTGACAAGGTGTTGGATGAACATACTCTCCTGAAGGCCAACAGGACAGGAAGAGTATATGCCTTAGATCTTTCAAGAAAATTGATCTAAAAGGCCATCCTTGCCTATTCTCCAAGGCCAATCCTCAAGAGTCTACTCTATGGCATAGAAGGCTGGGGCATGTTAATTTCAAGAACATGAATCAGCTGATAAGCCATGGTTTAGTAAGAGGATTGCCATTGAAGGAGTTCAAGTGTGAAGACAACTGCACTGCGTGCTTAAAGGGAAAACAACACAAAGTTTCATTTCCTTCAATAGAAGAACCAAAGTCCACTGCCTGCTTGCAGCTCCTGCACATGGATCTCTTTGGTCCTGTCAGAGTGATGAGCATGGCAAAGAAGAAATATTGCCTGGTAATTGTGGATGATTACTCCAGGTTGTATGGACTTTCTTCTTGCACTCCAAGGATGAAGCAGCCAAGGCAATAATGAACTTTGTGTTATTTGTGGAGAAGCAGTATTCCTGCAGGTCAAGTGTGTGAGGAGTGACAATGGAACAGAGTTTAGAAACCACACACTTGATGACTTCTACCTGTCTAAGGGAATTAAAAGGCATTTCAGTATTCCCAGAACTCCTGAACAGAATGGAGTGGTCGAGAGAAAGAACAGGACTCTTATTGAAGCTGCAAGGTCAATGCTGGCTGACTCAGGATTGCCACTGACCTTTTGGGCTGAAGCTGTCAATACAGCTTGCTATGTGCAAAATAGAGTATTAGTAAATAAGAGGTTGATGAAGACTCCTTATGAAGTACTTATCATTTGGCCCCTCTGATTTCTTTCTTTAAAGCCTTTGGGTGTCCTTGTTTCATTCTCAACACTAGCAATCCACTCCAGAAGTTTGCTAGTAAGGTGGATGCAGGGTATTTGTTGGCTATTCATCAACTTGCAAGGCATACATAGTTTCAACTGTAGGACAAAGATGGTTGCAGAAACTCTGCACGTCAAGTTCAATGAATCTCCAAAGGACAAGATTCCACAAAACCCTGTGGAGTTGTTTGATCTGGACATACTGCAATATGTTCCTTATCAACCTCCAGCTGTTGAGCTTGTCAACAGTTCTCCACCTGGTGGTACTGATGATGATGTAGCCAGTACTCACCTTTTCAGGTTTAGTGACAACCTGCCTGAGTCCACTAAACCTGATGCTCCTGTAGCTTCAGCAGCCCCATCCACAACAAATGCTGATGAGATTTCTGCATGCTCTACTTCATTTGAGCTGCCATCTCCTACATGGTTTCAAGAATATTCATCACCATCTGTTGTTGCTGAAAGTCCTACAAACACTTGCACTGATATTATAGTATATCAAGAGCTGAAGAATCACCCCACATCTCAAATCATAGGTGATATCAATGCTGGAGTTTCAACCAGGAGTCAATTGTCCAATTTCTGCTTCTATGCTCTCTTTATCAGTCAGCAAGAGCCAAAGAACTATCATGTTGCACTCAGAGACAATGGATGGGTTGAAGCAATGCAGCTTGAGCTTCTTCAGTTCAAGAAACAGCAAGTGTGGGAGCTTGTTCCTTTGCCCCAAGGGAAGTGTGCAATAGGCACTAAATGGGTTTTCAGGAACAAAACAGATGAAAAGGGCCAAATAGTTAAGAACAAGGCCAGGCTGGTTGTCCAGGGGTTTGCACAAGAGGAAGGCATCGATTATGATGAAAACTTTGCCCTGTAGCCAGGCTGGAGGCAATTAGATTGTTCTTAGCTTATGCTGCCTTTCACAGTCTTAAGGTTTATCAAATGGATGTCAAAAGTGCCTTCTTATATGGTAAAATAAAAGAGGAAGTTTATGTGTGTCAACCACCAGGCTTTGAGGACAATAAACATCCTGATTGGGTATATAAGCTTGATAAGGCTCTTTATGGGCTGAAACAAGCTCCTAGAGCCTGGTACGAGACATTATCAACTTTTCTTCTCCACAATAAGTTCACTAGAGGCACCATTGATAAAACCTTATTCATTAAGACTGTGGGACAGCATAAGCTCCTTGTTCAAATTTATGTAGATGACATCATCTTTGCATCCTCTGATCCAAAGTTGTGTGATGATTTTACAATGCTCATGAAGCAAAAGTTTGAAATGAGTGCTATGGGTGAATTACAGTTCTTTCTAGGTTTGCAAATCAAACAAAGGGATGATGGAATCTTTATCCATCAGTCTAAATACACCAAAGAATTGTTGAATAAGTTTGATTTACAAACCTGTAAGCCCTGTTCTACTCCATGAGCAGCATCACACAACTGGATGTAGATCAGAAAGGTAAAGCGGTTGATGAAACCCTTTACAGATGTATGATTGGGTCCTGATGTACCTAACAGCTTCTAGACCAGACATCATGTTTGCAACACGTGCCTGTGCTAGATTTCAGGCTGCACCTAAAGAATCCCATTTGATTGCAGTCAAAAGGATCTTTAGATATCTGCAAGGTACCCAATCACTAGGTCTTTGGTATTCAACTGGGCATTCTTGCAAATTAGTTGCTTTCTCTGATAGTGACTATGCAGGATGCAAAGTCACCAGAAAATCCACTTCTGGTGGTTGCCAATTCCTAGGCAATTGTTTAGTTTCTTGGCAGAGTAAGAAACAAACATCAATTGCAACATCCACTGCTGAAGCTGAGTACATTGCTGCTGCAAGTTGCTCTGGTGTACTTCAGATACTCTGGATTATGGCATTATAGAGACTAAGACTCCATTATTAATGGATAGTGCTTCAGCTCTTTGTATTGTTAAAAATCCAGTCCAGCACTCTAGGACCAAACATATAGAGATCAGACATCATTTTATTAGGGATTGCTATGAAAAAGGTCTGATTGATCCAAAGTTTGTGCCTAGTGCTGATGAGCTTGCAGATATATTTACTAAGCCTCTAGATAGTGCCACATTTCAAAACTTGGTACTAAGGCTTGGTATGCTGCAGCTAGAATAATTTGACCAATACTGATGCTCTCAGTTCACAAGTACTGATGAGCATTAGTATGCAAAGGTCAATTATAAGTACTGATGAGTAATTGAGTCTTAGTATTTTCACAACTACTGAAGACTAAAATGCTTCAAAGTACTGATGTATATTATTTATTGCAAAACAACTAATGTAGTGAGGTGGATTACAACTACTGATGTATAATTTTCAAACAAATAAGTACTGAAGAACAAATTTTGGTCACAAGTACTGATGTGTAATCTTTCACATAAGTACTGAAGACAATTTGTTTACCAGCTCTGAAGAAAATCTCATCAGCACTTGTGAACATCTGATCACAAGAGCTGAAGACATAAATATTCACAAGAGCTGAAGGGCCAATGAAACATATGAAAGTCCCAAAGAGCTGATGAGTAAATGTGGAGGTCGGTGAAACAACTAAATTGACGGAAACAGCTGATAACTTTACTCTTCAGCTGATACCAACATTTGCTGTTTCATACTCAAACAACTGAAGGACAAAACCATGTCTTCAGTAGTTTCACAACTACTGATGACTAACTCCAAGTCCTCAGTTGTTTACAACAACTGAAGCAAAACCATGTCTTCAGTAGTTACAACTACTGATGTCAGTTTACAACTACTGAAGGCTAACACCAAGTCTTCAGTTGTTACAACGTCTGAAGATGAAAACCATGTCTTCAGTAGTTTATAACTACTGATGACTAACAACAAGTCTTCATCGTTTACAACATCTGAAGGACAAAACCAAGGTTTCAGTAGTTTCCTCTACTGAAGACTAACACCAAGTCCTCAGATGTTACAACCACTGAAGGTTAAAACCACGTCATCAGTAGTTTCAACAACTGATGACTAACACCAAAACCTTCAGTAGTTTTCTTTCAACCTTTGCCATACCCTATAAATACCCAACCTTCAGAGCTTTTCATTCTCACTTGACCTAACTTTCAAAAACCTCTGAAACTTCCAAATACACCATTAATGGCGGCCATGCAAATCAAACCTCGACACAACTGTGTCGCACATCTCACTAAATTGCCATTCTGGTCAAAGTTCCACAATGCCGTCGATCTGATGAACGACTCACCATACCAAACGGCCTTCTTACTCAACCCCACCATATATTCCGATTCATTAGCACAGTTCTGGACGAACATAACCGTTCAAACCGGAGAGAACGATAGCGAAGTCTCTCTCCGGTCGTCCGTGAACAACCATCCGGTGGTTATCACTCCAGCTATATTCGACAAACCCTAAAGCTGGAGGATGCCACCTTCCCTACCAACTACCCCAAAGGTGCCCTTGATCTCTGTTTCACCAATGACTATCAGGGTGACCTTCTGCCTCAACCTTGTTGAAGAAACATTTTCCAGATCCCCAACGACTCATCTTCCATATGGTGAATGTGTGTCTGGCCCCCAAAACATCTTCATGGGACCAGATGTCACAAGGTGGCAACAGGTATTGTATTCCATCCTTGAAAAACAACCTTTGAACTTCACTGAAATAATATTTTTGGAAATCAAAGATATGGCCACAAAACTTGTTTCAAACCGTTGGATCTTGTATCCTCGGTTCATTATGGCCATCATCGAGAACCAGCTTAATGCTGAGGGACTTGTTGGCACTGGGTCCCTGCCATGGTTGTTTCTAGCTGAGGTATACTCCAGGCACAACACCGACCAAACCCTAAAACAGGCTGCCAAGCTGCGAAAACCCACGCAGCTGGAACCCACAGCTTCCTCCTCACAATCCAAAGTCCCCACCAAACCCAAAACCAAAAGAAAACCCAAAAGGCTACTCAGGGAGATGAGTCCCCTGAGGATGCCCCTGCAACACAAATGCAGGAAGTGACTGCTGGCCAGATTCTCCCAGCAGTCACCACGACTCCACCTACCACAAATGCACAGGTTTTCTCTCAACAGGAGCCTGATGCAACCACTTCAGGGGCTACCACACATCTGGAGTCTTTCTCACTTGAGGAGACTGCCATGAAATGCACACTCCTCCCCATGTGCACACTGCTTCAAGCCCATCTCACTGAAACCGAAGAGAGTGGTGGACCCAAGTATTGATGGGAACCCACAACACCGAGAATCACATGTCATATCTCCAAGTGTGGCCACGGAGATAAGGCAATCTGGTGAGGCTGCCACTTCCCCTGCATCAACATATGAGCAGGAAGAAGCTGGTACCAGCAATAAGACCTCACCAGAGGCAACTGCCGATGATGGATCCAATCCAGAGGCTGGAAGTCCCCAGAACCAAGAAAAAGGGGCACATGCAACTACTGAGCCACACTCAGTGCATGTACATCCTGACACTGTCAGGAGGTCAGGTGATTCAGTGCAAACTGATGATGACTTGAGCTTCTTCTACGATGTAGTGCTCAAAACACTATCCTAGAGGATGAGGTAAGCAGACTCAAAGAGCTGCTTGCCAAAATGTCTCAGGATAGAAGTCCATCTGCCACCATTGACCCACAGATGGCACCTTCACCCGAAGGTCTCAAATACACTCAGCCACTCCCACAAACTCAGCCACCTGCCTCTGCTTCTGGTACTAGTTCTCAGGAATAGAACCCTCCTGAGCAATTAGTTGCTATCTTCAAACAATCCCTGCCTCTCATCACACCTATAATTACAGACATTGTGATGTAAACCATTGATGAGAGGCTTCCCTCACAATACAGCCCATGGTGGAAGCTGCTGTGGCCAAAACACTTGCTGATGGTCAAACCCCAACCAGTGCACCCAAAAAGGGGGAGACATCAGTGCAAACTAAGAGGAAGAGGGTAGAAGAAGAGAAAGAAGTAGGGAGAGAGGGGGAAAATGAGAGGGAGAGACTGAGGAGACTGAGAGGGTGAAGGAGAAGGAGAAGGTGAGGGAGGAGAGAGCTAAACCGATTACTATGGCTGAAATCCAAAAGGATTTTCATGTCACTACACAAAGAAGCGAGGAGAAAAGGAGGGAGAGAAGGGAGAGAAGGTAGAGGTGGATACTGATCTAGCAGCCCTTGTCAAGGAGGTTGATGCTGAGCATAGCCGATCAATGGACTCTGTCATTGATCAGCTGTTCAGGCAAGGCTTTGACAAGGACACTGCCATGCTAGATCAGGAGATTAGGAATATGGAAAGAAAAGAGATAGAATACCGATGGACCACTTATAGCCAAGAGGAAAGAAAGAGACTCGAGGCTATGAGTAGGTTCATTTTGAAGTATCTGGGGAGACCAGTCCTTGATGTCAAGGCTTGGACCAGGGACAGAATCTTGGCTATAGCCACCAAGATCTGTTCAGCTGGTGATTTTACCAAGGGGCTGGTCATTGAAGCCCTTTCTGAAGCCGGTGCTGGGAACAGGACCTTGCTAGTCAAACAGACTAAACCTGCACTTATCTCTAGGTTGCTAGCAAAGCCTGCCCATATTCCCACACCAACAACCCAAACACAACCCACAAAACCAACCCCTTCACCATCAAAACCTACAGCCGATGATCCACCCTTGCAGAAGAAGAGAAGGGTGCTGAGGCTGCAAGAGGAAGAAGAAGAGGAGGATGAGGAGGATAGACTGCCTCTTTCTGCATTCATTCCTCTACCTAAAGCCAAACCTAAAACCATCACTCCCACCTCACAAATGGATGTTGTGAGGGTTAAGTTAGAAGAAGAAGAGCAGCAGAAGCTTCATGATGCTGAAATGCTAAAGTCAATTGATCAAGCTTATGCTGCTTCTACCTCTATAATGAATATGAAGAAGGAAGCTCTGAGACTCTTCACTCTCAAACAAACTTTCCACTATGATAAAGAGAGAGTGAGGACTTGGCCTGATCCTAGGGTGGCTCACAGGATCATTAAGAAAGACATTCCTGTGAGATACAAGAGCCAAATGAAGAAGATCGTAGATGAAGTGATCACAGTGGCTCTTGTAATAACACCCTGGGAAATTGTAGATGAGTTCGAGAAAGCCTATAAGTCTAAGCAATCACCCGAAACGATGTTGGAGAATAGGGTGGTTAGGAAAGGCTTAGTTTATAAGAGGCTTGAGAACTTCAGAAAAGATGAGCTCAACCTGCTACTAGAAGGCAGACATCCTGATGAATTCGCCTATAGGAAGATCACAATTGTTAAGCTCAGAATGGAAAACAGGCCAAGTTTGTCTCAGAGCTGTACGGCCGTGAAGGATTATTCGAAGGTGCGGCTGAGGACCTATCCAAAGAAGAACAAATTACATTCCTCAGAGCCTACACCAGAGAATCCTACAGGCTCGTACGTGGGAAGTAGGTCACATGGATGGGACAACAGCCCTGTGTCCAGTTCCCCAAGTCAGGGTTCCCATCCATACTATGCCAAACAAATATTCAGAGATCTCTTCCCAGGCCAGTGCTTATCAGGGTCAACTTCTGATCTGATCCAGAAGGAAATAGACCAACATTTCTGCCAACAATAAGTGGGACAATAAATAACTTAGAGGTTTTGGCTGCATTGGTTTAGGGGGAGTTTGTTGGACCAAAAGAACCAATGAGCCAAGATCAGGAAAACCTCCAAGTCCCACATGACATTACAACAACTGCTGAAGGCTTCATCAGCAGTTTGACAAAGACTGAAGACTCAACAGCTGAAGATCAAGATCTGAAGAACAACAGCTGAAGATCCCAAGTATGAAGATAAGTACTGAAGTCTGAAGTACTGATGAATACAAGTACTGAAGACTTCAAGTACTGAAGACAAGTGCTCAAGATCAACAACTGAAGAACTGAAGAACTGAAGATCAACAACTGATGCACAAAGTCTGAAGACAATGACTGAAGACATCAGCTGATGACAACTACTGAAGTCATCAGCTGATGAATCATCTGAAGACCAAAGTCTGAAGACCAAAGTGCTGAAGCTTCAGAGTTTGTCACAACAGCTAAAGAAGTCTTCTTCAGTTGTTGTGATGGTTTTACTTTTCAGTTGTTTTATATTTCTCTTTTCAGTAGTTTGTACAACAGCTGAAGAGTTTGTTCTTCAGCTGTTATAGTTCAGTAGTTGTAAACGACTGAAGAGTTTGTTCTTCAGTCGTTGTAGCTTTTAGTAGTTTCCTTTTCAGTACTTGTAATAAGTAGAACACAGCTTTTGTAAGAAGATGTCAGCTGTTTGACATCTTCAGTAGTTAAGTGTTTATTTCAGTAGTTTGTTAATAACGGTTTGATGTCACTATCAGTGACATCAGCCTACGTCATTCTTCCTCTATAAAAGGAAGATGACCTAATTCTAATCCTTGCCGAAACGTGTGAGCAAAAAGAATATTACCTTTTTGGCAGACTTGTTTTCTCTCTCTATATTTACTGTTACATGCAAAATCCTTTTATGTTCTTGCAGTAATTGCTAATCCTTCCGAAGACTTTTATATTACATGCTTTATCTGATGTATTTTTACCTAAAGCTGAACCACTTTCCGCTGCCACTCTGATAAGTCACCAAACTTTCATGAGTTGGTGAAAAGGTCCATGCTTTTGGTAAACTGTACATTGAGGTCTTGAGTCTGTAACTTTCCACTTTATGTACTTTATCCTTTTTGTAATATATTAGGATGTGAGCTATGGCATGTCATAGTCACTAGTCAAAAGGCAATCTGCCTTTTGACTCTACATGGATTTTGTTGTTTAGATCATGTATCCAGCTGGCCTTCAAAGTATGGCCGACCGTAGGTTGTAGTATAAGTATTTCTGGTCCTTGTAACTTAGAAGAGAGAACTTTGTAAACCATTTGTAAGGAACTAGAGATCAATATACATCAACCTTGAAAACCAAATACTTATGTGTTGTTCTTGTTCTTGTCTCATTTACACTTGTGTTTCTTAGTTCTCTAAACTGATTTTACCAGTTCCACATTTGAATTGTTAAGTGTTGTTCCACACTCTCCTCTTTGTGTTGTTATGTTCTAAAGTGCATAACCCTTCACCCGGTCCTGCAATTGGTATCAGGGCTTCTCAGGATCTTGATATAAGATCTCACCATCTTAAGATCCCTCTCACACATAAAAATACTTAACCCTTCAAATGGAAGCTTTCTTTAATGCTGATATGGAAACTGGAACCATGACAACGTCCCCACTGATCACTCTTGATGACTTTGACACTTGGTGCCAAAGAATGGAAGGTTTAATCAAGTGTCAAGACTCAAGAATGTAGGAATCTGTTGTCTCTGTATATTACATACCAAGCACTCTTTCAGCTGCTGCTGGAGGTGGTATGATCCCCAAGGATGTGGCTGACTACTCAGAAGAAGATAGAAAGAATAGAAATTGATCAAAAAGCCATGACAGCCCTTTAGACTGCTCTTCCAAACTCTGTATACAGAGGTTTCAAGAAATGCAAAACAGCTAAGCAGCTGTGGGATGCATTGAAACTAATGAATGAGGGTTCTACTGAAGCCAAGGAGAACAAGAAGGATCTCCTGAAACAGCAGTTTGAAAATTTCACCTTCAAAACAGGTGAGACCATGACTCAACAATACTTCAGGTATGTTGAGATTATGGATACCCTAGTGGATGTTGGAGTAACTCTTGAGAACAGGGACATTATGAGGAAGTTTATGTCCTCTCTTCCTAGGCAATGGACACATTATTGTGTTGTAATCAAGAAAACTGAGAACCTTAAGACTCTCATTCTGACAAAGGTTGTAGGGCATTCTCAGTGGATACCTGATGGAGATGAACATGCAAGGTTCATCTTGTAACTCCAGCAATCAAATGGGTTCAGCCCTTCATGTGACTGAAAGGGATAGCATAAAACCCCAACATCATCTCTTATGCTACCCGAACATCTCATGAAAGGGTCCTTTCATCACCTTCCCGGAGACACCAAGGGAGAACTATACTCAAGGAAGCTCATACCAAGAGACAAGTTCTTCTCAAGCCTTTGTGTCTTCTGATGAAAGTTGTGGCAGCTTCCTATTCACCCTTGAAGATCTGGATGTATCCATCCAGATGACCTGGAGTACATGGAGATAGTCCAACAAATGGCTCTTCTCACTCACAGAGCCAAGAGGTTCTACAAGAGGACAGGAAGGAAGTTTCCCAGCAATACAGCCAGTGGAAAGTTTAGGTTGGATAAAAGCAAAGTTAAGTGTTACAACTATAACTTGATGGGTCACTTTGCTAGGGAGTGCAAGTCACCAAGAAAAAATGGTGGACAAGCACAATCCAGACCAAACTACACTGATAAAGCTACCCAGAATGAGAAGCCAAAGTAGCAAGCTGCAGTTGCTGTTGAAGAAAGAGGCTTTGACTGCAGCTTTCAGGTGGAAGATGCATCTCCAAACCAAGCATTTATGGCTGACCATGATGAAACCAAGGTATTGGAACATCTTTGTACTCCTGAATGTATTGCTAAAGTCAATAGATACAGGTCCTATAACTTAGAGATGAGATCTGATCTTGAGTCCTTGAACATCTTGAAATCTGATTTTAGAAAGACTAAAAATGATTATAAGTTAAAGATAGAGGACTTAGAGAAAACCATTTCAGTTTTAAAACATGAGCATACAAATTACAGAACTCAGATCAAGGATCTCATAAATAAGTTAACTGAATGCCAGGCTGAGCTTGTGATCAGCAAAGCCAGGGCAGAGAAATGTGTTCTTGAAGAAGAGACCTTCAAGAACATAATATCCTCATCCTTGCATGCAAAAGTTTGTTATTAAAATAAGCAGGGACTGGGATCTAGTGAGATAGCTCCTCCATACACAATCTTGTTTGTAAGATCACCTAGGTGTGGAACTTGTGAAGATGAGCTTCCTCACATAGACCCCTTGAGTGAAGAGGATGAAGAAGTGGTAGTAAAGAATTCCTCATAGAAGAGTGAAGAGAAGGATTCTAAGAAGGGTCACTATCCTTCTGAGGAGAGCAGGAAGCATGGGATGACCAAGTCTATGAGGAAGAACTTGATCAGAAAGAGGAAGAGAAAGGCTAGGAGGGCTTAAGAGATCAAGGCCACTTTCAACTCTAAGCAGAAACAAGTCTTTATTTCTGCAGGGTTGGACATGGTTAAGACTGAAGACATCAACCTCAACTCTTCTTCCAAGAGTTCTGGTTCATGTTCAAATCATCTCAGCATCAAGAAGAAGGCTGATCCGTTGTGTACCACTGCTACACAGCCTGAACCATCTAATTCCAAGAACAGTCCTCAACCCAAAGGGACTATCTCAGCATCTACAAAGATGAAGGTGGAGAAGGTAAGTGATCAAAGTCAGCCTTGTTCTCAGAAGAAAACTCTTGGGAAGAAAAAGATGAAATGTGTTATGTGTGAGAGTACTTCTCATCTTGTTAAGGATTGTCCATACAATCCAAAGAGTACCTTCATGTGACCAAGAAGGAGACTCCCAAAGATCTAAGAAAAATTCAGCTTTGGAAGGAAAATCTATTTCCTTCGGAAGCTCCAAAGGAAAGAAGAAGGCAAGTGGAAAATTGCCTTCGGAAGAAAATTTGGTCTCGGAAGAAAGGAATACTTCCGAAGCACTGAAGTCTGCTGCAGTGTTAGCAGGATCTTCCGAAGGTCCAGTCATCAAAACTTTCAAAGTCTCAAAAGCTTCCGAAGTGTTGAAGGTCAGGTCCAAACTTCCAAAGGTGGTGTGGAAGTCAAGGAAAGACCAAGTAATTGAAATTTCTCCATCAATAACAGCAAGAGATCCTCAGATCACAACTATAGGATCTATTACTGTTTCATTACCTTCTACTTCCTTTGATGAGCCCAAGACCAATAAGGCTTGGGTTTCCAAATGTAACTAATCATTCTCTTTATGCAGGAACAGCTCAAGACAAACAAAAATGTCTGGATCATTGATAGTGGCTGTTCCAGGCACATGACAGGTAATGGTCACTACTCCAGAACTTTGAAAGGATTGATGGATGACCAGCTGCTTTTGGAGGAGATGAAGGAGGTTACATTTCTGGAAGGGGCAAAGTCATAAATGGTAAGCTCAGTATTGAGAAGGTAAACTTTATCAAGGAGCTTAGGTACAATCTTTTGAGTGTATTCTAATTTTTGATCAGAGTCATAACATGCTCTTTACCGAGCATGAGTGCATTGTTCTTAAACCCGGGGTGATTATTCCTCCTGAGCATATCCTGCTTAGAGCCCCCAGGAGAGGAAACATGTATAAGATGGACTTGCAAGAAACATCTCCCTCAGGAGAAGTTTCATGCTTTCTATCTAAAGCTAATAGTGATGAGTTTTTCTCTGGCATAAAAGAATGTGCCATGTAAACTTTAAAAACATGAATAAGTTGATTAAGAATGAATTGGTAACTGGAATGCCAAAGAAAGAGTTTACAAGTGATGACCACTGTGTTGCATGCCTGAAAGGGAAGTAATATAAGTATCTCACAAGCCTAAGGAAAGAAACTCCATCACTACACCCCTACACTTTTACATATGGATCTCTTTGGCCCCACCAGTGTAATAAGTCTAAGAAGAACCTCTTATTGTCTGGTGATCACAGATGACTTTACAAGATTCACTTGGGTCTTCTTTCTTAGAATTAAGGATGAGACCCCTAAGATTCTCAAGAATTTCATCTTAAGGATTGAGAATCAATGTGATCACAAGGTCAAAACCATAAGATGTGATCAAGGAACTGAATTTAAGAACCAAATCCATGACACATTTTATGATGAAAAGGGTATTACAAGACAATATAGTGCTCCCAGGACTCCTCAGTAAAATGGTGTTGCTGAGAGGAGAAATAGGACACTGATTGAGGCTGCAAGAACTATGTTGTCTGACTCTAAACTGCCCATCACCTTCTGGGCAGAGGCAGTCAACACTGCCTGCTATGTGCAGAACAGAGTTTTAGTGGTTAAGACTCATGGTAAGACTCTTTATCAATTTTGGCATAAGAGAAAACCTTTCATTGGTTTTCTCAGGTCATTTGGATGACCATGCAGCATCTTGAATACCAAAGATCAAATTGCAAAGTTTGCTGAGAAATCAGATGATGGACACTTTATTGGATACTCTTCTTAAGCTAAAGCTTATAGAGTATACAATCTCAGAACTAGAGTAGTTGAGGAGTCAGCCAATGTGACTTTCAATAAGCACACTCCCAGTGTGAAAGGTTCTGGTCCGGATTGGCTATTTGATCTTGATTTAGTTACCAACTGTTTTAACAAATCTTGTGAGAATGTTTCAGGGTCTACACACATTTTACCTCCAGGTGATCCTGATCCAAGATTTGAGCTAAGAAGACCTTAAGTTACACATCTTAAGATCCAGTTGTAACTACTTTGAGCAAATGAAGTTTCTATCAGCAAAACAATGACAAATTCAACTGATACATCTGAGATGCCTTCAAGTTCTAGCTCAGAGGCTCAACAGACAAACAAAGAAACTTCAAATGCAGAAGAAAATGATGGTGGTGGTGACAGTGATCAAGAATTTCTTGATGCCGATAACCACTCCGTAGGTGAACATATCAATGATGTCACACACTTATTGGATCAAGTTTCTCTTGATAAGTGTGTTGAAGTGGTGGAAGAAACATCTATGCCAGATCTAAATTTCTCTAATTTTGATCTCTCTCAGATACTTGCTGTGATTCCTCAACTAAGGATCCACAAGCCTCATCCAACCACAAACATCATTGGAGATATAGACACTGAAGTAAGAACAAAAGGACAAACCCATGAAGCAAATGTTTGTCTTCACTCTTGTTTCTTGTCTCGGATAGAGCCCAAGAAAGTTAATGAGGCTCCGAAGGATGGAAGTTGGATTGAAGCCATGCAAGAGGAGCTACTTCAATTCAAGAGACAGAAGGTTTGGAACCTATGTCCTCTTCCTCATGGGAAGGCTACCATAGGAACCAAATGGGTATTTAGAAATAAGAAAGATAATAGAGGTATTGTCGTAAAAAACAAAGCTAGACTAGTTGTTCAAGGATACACATAAGAAGAAGGAATTGACTACACTGATGTTTTTGCTCCTGTAGCAAGATTAGAAGCTGTTAGGATATTCTTAGCATTTGCTGCATCCAAGAACTTCAAGGTCTATCAAGTTGATGTCAAGTGTGCTTTCCTGTATGGGGTGATTGATGAAGAGGTGTATGTCAAACAACCACCTGGTTTTACAGATCCTGATCATCCTGATTATGTCTGCAAGCTTGATAAGGCTCTCTATGGGCTACACCAAGCACCCAGAAAGTGGTATGAGACTCTATCTCAGTATCTCTGAAAGCATGGATACAGAAGGGGTACTATAGATGGAACTGTCTTCATCAAAGGACAAGGAAATGACTTGCAGCTAGTTCAAGTGTATGTAGATGACATCATCTTTAGTTCAACTAATCCAAGGCTCTGCATAGACTTTGAGAAGCTGATGAAGGACAGATTTAAAATGAGTGCCATGAGGGAACTCAATTTCTTTCTGGGAATTCAAGTGAAGCAAGTTGAAGATGGAATCTTCATGAGTCAGTCAAAGTATGTTCAAGACATACTCAAAAGATTCAACATGATAGATTGTAAGATTACTAAGACACCCATAGCAAGAAACCACTCCCTTGGGCCTGATCTTGAGGGGGAGTGTGTGGATGAACACCTTTATAGGGCTATGATTAGGTCTCTTATGTATTTTACAGCTAGCAGGCCTGATATCATGTTTGCCACATGTATTTGTGCAAGATATCAAGCCAATCCCAAGATGTCTCACCTCATCACTGTCAAGAGAATTCTAAGATACCTCAAAGGTGCCTCAACACTTGGTCTTTGGTATCCCAAGAATTCGGACTTCAATCTGTATGCATATACAGATAGTGATTATGGTGGTTGCAACATGACTGCAAAGTCTACATCTGGGGGATGTTAGTTCCTTGGTGGAAGGGTTGTCTCATGGCAATGCAAGAAATAATCCTGTGTCTTTGCATCAATGCTGAAGCTGAATACATTGCTGCTGCAAGCTGCTGTGCTCAAGTGCTTTGGATTAAAAATCAGATGCTTGACTATGGTTTAAACTTCAAGAAGACCCCCATTCACATAGACAAAAACAGTGCTATCTCTATCACAGAGAATCCTGTGCAGCACTCAAGGACAAAACACACAAATATCAGGTATCATTTAATTAGAGGTAATTTTGAAAAGGGATTAAGTAAACTAGTGAAAGTTAACACAAATGAACAATATGCTGATCTGTTCACAAAAGCCTTTGATGAACAGAGATTTAAGTATCTTATATCAGCTATTGAGATGATTAACTTTGGCTAGCTTTTTCTTAAAATTTAATTCATTTTATTTCTTAAAATCTGTGTGTCCTATGTTGTGTAGTCTATCACCTTCATAAGCTTATGTTTTCTATGGATAAAAACTTTTGAAGAGTTTTTCTTAGATTTTTGACAAATCTTGATCCTTCGGAAGATATAATTTATCTTCGGAAGAAAATATACCTTCAAGACAAATAACTGTATAAGTAAAATTTGCCTTCGGAAGAAATTTCTGAAATATTTCGAAGCTTAAAACTCTCTTAGGCACTTATATGTTATTAAAGACCATTTTTCTTCCGAAGGAAATTAACTCTCGGAGCTTTGTTTTGTGGAACAAAGCATCCAAGTTTAAAATTCTCTTCCGAAGCAAATTTGTCAAAACTCTTTGAGAAATTCTTCCTAAGTCATTTTGGCTTCGGAAGCTTTTTCATTAAAACTTCCGAAGACAATTTACCTTCGGAAGATTTTCGATTTCCAATAAAATCACTTTTTGAGCAAAAAGCAAACTACTTTTTCAGAGGTGGGACCGCCTTCCGGATTTCAAAGTTTATCCTCTTTCATTAACTTTTCTCAAATCCTTTTCACACATAAACCCTATCGGTTCCCCCCTCTTTTATCATCTTCATCTTCTCTCCATACCTAAAATCTAGATTTCTCTTTGAAACCGTCTTCGTTCATCCTTCCTTCACCTTTAAGCTTACTCACAACGGCCAACCTTGACAGACGAAATGACCATGAGTTTTCTATGCAGTTACATAGGCAACACAATCAGGTTACACGTTAAACTCTGAGAAAGATCCACATTTCTCAGAGGTATGCCAATTCTTGGCTTTGTCTAACTACTTCACCTCCCTTACCATTGATCCTCCTCTATGTGAGGATCATTTTCTTGAGTTTTGGAAGACCTGCCAAGAGGTCATTATGGATGGGGAGAAGGCTCTGTCTGCCACAGTGTAGGGGAGAACAGTCTTCATCACTCCGGCCATCATCAACACTCATCTTCAGCTGGGTGTTGAAGAAGGTGAGGTGTTCTTCCTAAAAGAAACTATAAATCATTCCTGTGAGCAGATGGGTTATGAAGGAGATTTCTCTATAAAGACCTTCAGGAAAGGGAAGGTCTCATCTAAGTGGAAGTACCTACTTCATGTGGTCATCCACAGCCTGTCCAACAAGCATGGAGGGTGGGACCAGAGTCCTGAAGATCTCTCCTTCATAGTGCATGGAATGGTTCAAGGGGTCAAATTCAGGTACTCTCAATTTGTTTATACAAATCTGATAGCAAACTTAGACTCCTTAGAGTATTACATGTTTCCTAGATATGTTCAATACATTCTCAACTGTGAACTGGGCTCACAGTGGAGGGAAAAAAGTAATATTCTTAAATTAGGACAGATGATGCCCGACATGTTTAAAATCTTGAAGAAGCCAACTGTTAGCTTCTTAGGGGTAGAAACAACCCTTGTCCCAACAATGTTAGAGCTCATTACTCAAGGTGACAACCTAGCAACACAAGCTAGTGTTGAACCCACACCTTCTAAATCCCAACCACCAAAACGACCACAAATCACATTCACCTACCAAAGAAAACACAAACAAACCCCTGCACAAGCTATTGAGTCTGTGCAGGCCCTTATACACTCACCTATACAGGAGGAAGTGGACACTGGAGCTCCCACTTCCCCTGAAGAGCAAACCACTACCATTACTTCAAGGATCAGTGCTGAGGTTCCTCATGCTCAGCCTGATGAGCTCACAAGCCTAACAGCCTCAAGCCCTCACTCTGAGTCTCACCACTCAAGTGAACAACCTTCAGGGGACAACTACCATCCCTTGCCTTTAGATTTAAACCAACCAATTCCCAACCTTGACTTCTATACTGATAAGGATTTAGATGCTAGTGAGTACCATGAGTCTCCCTACTACACCACTCCTCAAAGGGAGATGAGTGCTCCTGAATCACCTAGGTCTAGCCCACATCAGTCACCTATCACTAAGGTGGATACTTCTGAACATGTTCAGGATATCCATATGGAAGTGGCTCTCACTTCAGCAAGTGATTACATCATTCAGACCTCAACCATGACAACTCATCCCATTGACACTTTAATTGAAGCTGTCACTGAGTAGAGGAAATCCAGCAGCCAAGAACACTATGCTGGTGATGAGGAAGAGGACCTTGGTCTAATTCTCTCATCCCCCAATGATTCTTCTGATGAAGATGAGGGGAATCTGAGACTAAAGGTGCAAAAACTGTCAAAAACATGAACCTATCTAGTCTCCAAGGTTTGTCACCTTGAATCTCAAGTGACTACCTTGCAACACAGGGTCAATGATCAGCAACTTGAGATATCTCATCTCAAGGAAAAACTAGCTGGGAGACCCTTAAGAGGAGCTCAGTTAGGAATACAAGAACCTGTGGATGTAATTGACCTAACTCCTAGCTCACCTGTGCAAGAGGGTGATGCTACCAAAAGGGGGAGGAAGTCATTACAATCACAGAACCTAGGAGTTCCTTAGGGAGTATGGACACTGAGGACTCACCACCCACACTTGTAGTTGTGCATACTTAGCAACTTTCTCAAGTTCACATTGATGTGGACAGTATAGACTTAGTCATTAGGAGTCTATTTGAGAAAGGCATCCCAAGAGTTGTATCATCCCCACTAACTTTAAGTCATATTTTTGGGTGGAGGTATGATACATGATAGAAGAACTCTTATTCTTCCAAGAGTTCAAGATAGGAACACTACAGAGTTTAGCTTTAGAAGAAGACAAAGGCAATCAGGCAATACCATCGGTCAGCTGGATGTTGAGGAAAACCCTGAGATTAACTTCAAAGGGAAAACCTTGACTGAAGGCCCAGTGGTAGATCCTGAGAGCCCTGTCTCACCACAAACTGCTACCGAGGTTCAAACCCTTGATGAGACACGTGCTGGTGAAGGTGCATCTCAACCTCTCTCTGGCCAGAGCTTGGAAGCTACACAAAGTAATGAAGGCCAAAGCTCTCTCCACCCTGAGTCACAAAGGTCTGTGAGTGATAAAAGGAAAAGGAAATTAACTTCTGAGGAGATTGAGGGGGAGGAGAGAGAGGAAAAGGAAGCTAAGGGGAGAAAGTTCCTCTACTGGGTCTGCAAGACTCATGGAAAGTGCTATTAGGGTTGCCCCCAGACAAAATACTCAGGATGATGAGTTAAAGGCAGTCAGGATCAACTACATGCAGACAAGGAACTATGATATCAATAGTATCATCTCTCTGCCCTTAGATGAGTTAAATGAACTGGCTGACATGGAACTATCAAAAGAGAGAAAAGAAGAAGAGGACGCAGAGCTACTTCTGAAAAATCAAAGAAGAAAGAAGACAGAAGAGACTCTACAAACATATGCCTATTCTCTCACCAGTTCAAGAAACTCATGAACAAGAGGATGTGGCACCACAAGAACCTCAGGTAGACAAAGAGAAGGATAGGATCAATATGATCAACTACCTGAGTGCCACAGGCCTTTATCAAGCTGATACACTTCTTCTCTTACCTTTTGACTACATTGAGTTTGAGTACCTCAAACAACTTGAACTTGATGTAACCAAAGAAAGAAAGATCACCAAAAGGAAGTTAAGGGAAGAAGCCGTAAAATCAAGAGCCATCATCCATAAAAACTTGAAAAAGTCTGCTGATATGCAGAAGATGATGAGCTTCTTGAAGCTGTATGGATTCTCCGGAAGGAGACTTAGTCCTATGTCTCTATCCACCATGGATGAGCATATCAGGGTAATCAAGCAGAAGATCCAGAGAGGTGAACTTGTTGAATTACACTCCCCACCAAGTCAGGTCCCTCAGGAAGTGGAGTTAAGGTTGAAACACCTAAGACAACACAACCTGTACCTACTGCTGAACCTCAGCAAGCTTCCACTTCTGATCCACAGCAGGGATCTGTCCCCTCTCAATCTGAACCTGTGAGAGAGGAAGGCCCAACTGAGAAAGACAAAGAAGATCAATCAGGTGCTACAGGCCAGTCTTCTCAATTAAAAAGTTCAAAGAGGAGGAAAAGGATGGTTTCCAAACCAAAGGCAAAGAAGAAGAAGAAGGAAACATCCACCTCCAAACCTCAGGATGAGTCAGAATATCCTGAGGATGTGCAACAAGAGGATGCTCCACCAACTACAATTCAAGCAGCTCCTCTGGCATTAGGAAGACCCATCTTATCTTGGATATACACCACAAATCTAGAAAGATGGCATGTCATAAGGGATCAAGGTGTTGAACATGTCTATACATGGCAGAATATGTTCAATCTACCTCTGTATGATCTCTTTGACATGAGAAGATACTATGAGAGTCTGAGTGATTGTGATCATCTTATGAAGAAAGGGATGGTCATCATCATAATGAGGCTGTCAACATCTGAAGTCTTCAAGTGTTTGGTAGCATCAGCCTAGGGGGAGTTTGTAAGGTTATTAGTAAGGCTGATGCAACCCAAACACGCAAAGTCTCTCCTGCATGCATGCACAAGTGTACTGAAGTGGAGTGCTTCGGAAGTTTCACACTGCCTTAGAAATTATTCTAAGTGTGAAATCTTCCAAAGCCAAGACCAATATCTTTCGAAGCCAAAAGATGAAGTCTTCCAAAGCTCCAAGGACAAAGTCTTCCGAAGCCAACTATTGAAGACAGATTTCTTCTGAAGACTTTTATATTACATGCTTTATCTGATGTACTTTTTACCTAAAGCTGAACCACTTTCTGCTGCCACTCTAATAAGTCACCAACCTTTCATGAGTTGGTGAAAAGGTCCATGCTTTTGGTAAACTGTACATTAAGGTCTTGAGTCTGTAACTTTCCACTTTATGTACTTTATCCTTTTTGTAATATATTAGGATGTGAGTTATGGCATGTCATAGTCACTAAAAGGCAATCTGCCTTTTGACTCTACATGGATTTTGTTGTCTAGATCATGTATCCAGCTGACCTTCAAAGTATGGCCGGCTGTAGGTTGCAGTATAAGTATTTCTGGTCCTTGTAACTTAGAAGAGAAAACTTTGTAAACCATTTGTAAGGAACTAGAGATCAATATACATCAACCTTGAAAACCAAATACTTGTGTGTTGTTCTTGTTCTTGTCTCATTTACAGTTGTGTTTGTTAGTTCTCTAAACTGATTTTACCAGTTCCCCATTTGAATTGTTAAGTGTTGTTCCACACTCTCCTCTTTGTGTTGTTGTGTTGTAAAGTGCATAACCCTTCACCCGGTCCTGCAAGGTTCATCAGCAACAAACTTGGAGTAGTTGAACCTTCGGCTCCTTACCATTCCATTGACCAGGAACCCGAGATCATATGGGATTTGATCCCATCCCCCATACTTGCTTGATAGGCAATCGAGTACGATTTGCAGAAGGAACTTCCAATTGAATGAGAAGTTGTACTTATATACTTTCGACTTCTGCACATTTCCGCCATAGCCTATTTGAATGTAGGTTTTGTCCAAGTCTGTTTTGGGGAAATCCACAAGGGCACCCGCCTCATGGAGCTCCAGATGCTCCCGGATAGTGGTTTCAGAGATGATCAGCTCCTGGCCATTTATCATCGACCGAATAACCCGCTGATCATTCAAAAGTTCACTCCGTCCATTGGCTCAGAATTTGGCCATATGGTTGGAATAAACGGTTGGGTTCACAATGAGGGCGGTGAAGTATGTCGATTGGTTTAGGAATAGGATGATTGGGGCATAGTCGACATCCTTGTTGGAATCAAGGAGTGTGACATGATTATGTTGGGATTAAGAGCAATTGTTTTAGAAATCTGGTTGAGTGGAGGAATAAACGAAGAAGATGATGGATAATGGGGTATGTTGGGAGGTTTTCTCTGGAACGTGGGTATGTTGTAACGGTAAGAAGAGTGGGATAGTCGGAGGTTGTTTATAAATGGAGTATAAAAAATCTTATCGGATAGGGTGAAAAGATGTGAAAAGACAGTTTAGGTTTGTGATAAGATTTAGGCGGCAAGGTAAATCCATTTAAATAATCCGACATCACTTCCTTTTGCTGACAAAATTTCACTTTTTCCAGAGTGGGGCCCAAAAATATGTCCGTTACAGTAAATGTTCTTCCGAGGGTTAAATTGCTTCCGAGGAAAAACACTTGTGGGTTCCTCAAAGTGCTTCTTCCGAAGCAAATCTTTCATTGCGAAAGCAAATGATGTCCTAAGACACATTTGCTTCCGAGAGTAAGATTGCTTTCGAGAACATAAGTTAAAGAGCTTCGGAAGAGAATTTTGATACTTGATCAAAAGTCTTCCGAAGTCAAAAACTTATGCGGAAGAGGAAACACTTAGAGTTATTTATCTGCGAAAGACTGAGATAAACTCTTCTGCAACTATATTTCTCTTCGTAAGAATTTATACTTAGAAAATTTTGTGAAGAATATTTCGGTAATAGGGCTTAGATTTGTAATCAATAGACAAAAGGCCATAGCATATTTAAAAAGGTTTTAAAATGAGATTTAATCATGGTCGATCATCCCAATAGCTGTAATTAAATTTTTAAATCTCTATTCATCAAATGCTTTTGTGAACAGGTCAGCATATTGTTCATTTGTATCAACCTTAACAAGTTTTATGAGATTCTTCTTATGAATATCTCGAATGAAATGATACCTGATCTCAATATGCTTGGTGTTTGAGTGCTTTACTGGATTCTCTGTGATTGAAATGGCACTCTTGTTGTCTATGTGGATAGGAGTCTCCTTGAAGTTGAAGCCATAGTCTATCATTCGGTTTTGAATCCACAACAGTTGAGCACAGCAGCTAGCAGCCGCAATGTATTTAGCTTTAGCAGCTGATGTAGACAAACAACATTGCTTCTTGCACTGCCATGAAATAATCCTTCCACCAAGAAATTGACATCCTTCTGATGTTAATTTCTTATTGATGTTGCACCCTCCATAGTCACTGCCAGTGTAGGCATAGAGGTTACCTTATTCTTGGGATACCAGAGTCCTAGTTTGGGAGCTCCTTTGAGGTATCTAAGGATTCTTTTGACAGAAACCAGGTGAGACACCTTTGAAGCAGCCTGATATCTTGCACAAACGCAAGTTGCAAACATGATATCAGGCCTACTTGCAGTCAAGTGCATTAGAGACCTAATAATTGTCCTGTACTGATGCTGATCAGTAACCTCCCCCTCAGAGTCAGGATATAGGTTGTGATTTCTGGCTATAGGTTTCCTGGCTGGCTTACAATCTTTCATCTTAAATCTCTCTAAGATGTCTTAACATACTTAGATTGATTGATGAAAATCCCTTCATTCATCTGCTTCACTTGAATTCCAAGGAAGAAGTCCATCTTGCCCATTAGACTCATTTCAAACTTCTTCCACATGGTGCTCTCAAAGTTCTTACATATTAGGTCATTTGAGGAACCAAATACGATATCATCCACATAGACTTGTACAAACAGCATGTCCTTACCAGATTTCTTTATGAACAATGTCTTGTCTGTGCTGCCTCTAGTATAGCCATTCTTGAGAAAAAATTGAGACAAAGTCTCATACCAAAACCTAGATGCTTGGTGTAGGCCATAGAGTGCCTTGTCTAGTTTGCACACATAGTTGGGATGCTGTGGATCCTCAAATCCAGGTGGCTGGTACACAACTCTTCCATATCTATATCCCCATGCAAGAATGCACATTTCACATCAAGTTGGTAGACAGTAAAGTTCTTGGATGCTGCAAAAGCAAGGAAAATCCTAATAGCCTCAAGTCTTGCAACAGGTGCAAAAACATCTGTGTAGTTAATTCCTTCCTCTTGTGTGTATCCTTGAACAACAAGTCTGGCCTTGTTCTTGATGATCAAACCTCTGTCATCCTTCTTATTCCTGAACACCCATTTGGTACCTATAGGGACTTAGCCTTTTGGTAGAGGACATTAGTTCCATACCTTTTGCCTCTTGAATTGAAGCAATTTCTCTTGCATTGCTTCAACCCAATTATTGTCCTTTAAGGCTTCTTCCACTTTCTTGGGCTTAAATTGGGAGAGGAAGCATGAATACAAGCAGACATTCCCTTGATGGGTTTGACTCCTTGTTTTTACTCCCTCTGTGACATTCCTAATGATGTTCTCAACTGGATGGATGTTGTGGATCCCGAGCCTAGGAATCACATCTAATTGCAGAGATAGATCAAGGTTAGAGATGTTTTGTTAGAGATGTTTTGCTTAGGACTGTGAACATCACCACCAGCTGCTGTCTCATATTCATTCAATAAGGACTGATCCAATGAATATGTTACAACATCAGTTATGAGTTGCTGTGAAGCAGGGTCAAAAGTTTCCTGTTCCTCCAAGTCACTGTCTTCATCAGCTTGGTGTTGATTTCTGAAGTTGTCTGTTGGTGAAGATTGGGGCTCATGTGTATGATAACTTGTTGATGCTCTATTGGTTCTAGAGATGGTGAGACTCTCTGGATTACCAGCTATGGGAGCTTGATCTTCATGTCTTCTTGGAGATCTTGGAAGAGGCCTTGGCAACTCAAATATTTGATCTGCATAGGAATTTGTTTGTCGACCTATTCCAGCTGAAACAGTCTCACAAGAAGGTTTAAAATAGTTGGGAAATAATTCTAAGTTGAAGATATATTCAGGGCCATTCCCCTTAACACAAGGAGTGTGCTCATTAACAACAATATTAGATGACTCCTCAAATTGTTGATTCTTAATGGTGTATACTCTATAAGCTTTGGAGCTTGAAGAGTATCCAACAAAGATAACATCATCTGACTTTTCAATAAATTTTGCTAAATTGTCCTTTGTGTTAAGTATGCTACACCTGCTACCAAATGACCTAAGAAAGTCAATGAATGTTGGTCTCTTGTTCCATAGTTCATAAGGGGTTTTACCATGATTGTTAACTATAAGAACTCTATTCTGCACATAGCATGCAGTGCTGACTGCCTCTGCCCAGAATGTTAGAGGCAATTTTGAATCAGCAAACATAGTCCTAGCAACCTCAATAAGTGTCCTATTTTTCCTCTCAGTAACACCATTTTGTTGAGGAGTTCTAGGAGCATTATATTGTCTGGTGATCCCCTTAGAATCACATAATGAGTCAAGAACTTGATTCTTGAATTCAGTCACTTGATCACTTCTTAATATTTTTACCTTATGATCTATCTGGTTCTCAATTTTAAGAATAAAAGATTTTAAAATTTCATTAGTTTCATCCTTAATTCTTAAAAAGAAAACCCATGTATATCTAGTGAAGTCATCAACAATCACAAGGTAGTATAATTTCCTTCCAATGCTCATTATACTTATAGGACCGAAGAGATCCATGCGTAATAAGTGTAATGGAGTGGTGATAGAATTCACTTCTTTGGATTTATGAGGTACTTTGTGCTGCTTTCCTTTCAGGCAAGCAACATAGTTATCCTTACAAATAAATTCCTTCTTTGGCACACCATGTACCAAGTCATTCTTGACCAACTTGTTCATGGTCTTGAAATTGACATGGCACATTCTCTTATGCCATAGAGTGGACTCATCACCATTTGCTTTGGAAAGAAAGCATGATACTTCTCTCAAAGGGGAAGCATTGTTCATGTCCAGCTTATACATATTCCCTCTCCTGGGAGATCTAATAAGCACCAATTCCAGAGGAACTGTCATCCTGAGTTTGAGAATGATGCACTCATGTTCTGTGAAAAGCATCTGGTGCTTTTGATCACAGCATTGAGAAACACTAAATAAATTTTGTTCAAGCTGTTTGACAAAGTTAACTTTGTCAAATTTTAACTTACCGTTGGATACACATCCATCCGGAAATGAAATGCCCTTAAAGAAGAAGCTTAATGACGAAATCTACCTGACATGTATCCTCCGGCTTCACCTCCAAACTGCACAGGGCCTCCATCAAAATGCTCAAATTATTATAGGAGAGCCTTGTTTCCAGTCATATGCCTTGAGCATCCACTGTCCATAATCCAAAGATTGCTATTTTTGTCATGTGGATGTCCCTGCACATAAAGTGAAAGAATTAGTTTTTGTTGGAAACCCAAGCCTCATTGGTCTTGGGCTGTTCCATTTCAGATGTAATTGAACCGAAATGAATGCATGATGGTCCAACTTCATTGTTTAAAGAAGAGGATTGGGCTGCAACATCATGTTTGATCTTCCACTCTATCATGTGGTTGATCAATGTTGATGAGCTAGAGCAGGCTTGAGCAGCCAGATTTGCTTTTGAGGCTTCTTTCTACTCGGAAGAAGCCAGAACCACCTTTTTTTCTGAAGGAGTCTTCTTCTCGGAAGATTTCAAGGAAATGTTTTTATTTATTAGTTTTACCTCCAAAGCTCCTTTGCTTTCGGAAGAACTTGCTTCCGAGGGCATTTTTGCTATGAACAAGACTTAGAAATTTTCAACTTGTAGTCCGAAGCTGTTTTCCCTTCGGAAGAGTTATCTTCTGAGAGTAGCTTGGCTTCAGAGACAAGATTGCCTTTCCTTTTCACTTGGGCCACTTAGAATGGTCCAAATGTGAAGTCCTCCTTGGCTTCTCCCTTCTTGGTGTGAGATGAATAGTGAGTGCTTGCAGGATTGTAGTAACAATCTTTGGCCATATGATTTTGCAAGCCACAAAATAAACACTCAACCTTCTTTTTGTTTGGGATAGATGGTTGTTGTTTCTTGCACTTCACAGATTCAACATCCATCCCCTTCAGCTTTAGATCCTTTTTGAAGAAGTGAGCTGGTACTACACAACTTCTCAGAGTCAGGATTTTCCACTACCTGGAATCCTGCTGAGATGAAAACACCCTTTTGCTTGGGGTCTATCTTCAACTATGACTCTGCCACTTTCTTAGTAGTTTTCCTTGCTGCCTTTGCTTTTCTTTTTCTTTCTTTGGTGGGCAGGGGTTGAGTTTCAGTAGTGTGGGTCAGATATTCTACCTTACCCTTCTTAGTAGTTGTTGAACCATCCTTCAACTCAGAAGGCTAAGGGTCAGCAGATGGAACCTCTTGCTCTTTAGTACCACACCTTGGTTGTCTCACAGACACAACTGAGTGTGGTGGAGCAATTTCATTGGTTCCCAACCCTTTCTTGTTTTGGTAACAGTCCTTAGAGTGGGAGGATGATACAAGGATAGTTTTGAAGTTATGCTCCTTAATGGCATACTTCTATGCTTGAGCCTCAGCTATTACTAGCTTAGCTTGAGCTTCAGTCAGTTTGGAAATTAGATCTTTGATCTGAGTCCTGTATTTAGTGTATTCATGTTTCAAAACAGGAATTGTTTTCTCTAACTCATCAATTTTCATTTTATAGTCAGATTCAGCCTTTTTGAAATAAGATTTTAAGATATTTAAGGACTCAATATCAGATCTAATTTCCTTGTTATAGTCCTGATACATCTTAACCTTTGAAACACATGCTGGAGTGCAAAGATGCTTATATACCTTTGCATCATCAGTGCCAGGCATGAGTGCTTGAACTGGAGTCACATCCTGCACCATGAAGCTCCAATCCACTTCTTGAGAACTGCTGCAGATTGTTGCTCAGTAGGTTTTGTTGTAGCTTTTGTTGTAACAGGATGTTGAGTGGCATGTGGGACTCCAGGGTTAGATCTTGGAGCCTTGCATTCCCTGGCAAAGTGTCCGAGTTGGCTGCAGTTGTAGCACTTTTTCTAGGTCTTATCAAACCCAAACTTGCTGTTAGTTGGGTTCTGAGGGAACTGGCTTCCTGTTCTTTTGAAGAACTTCTTGGCTCTGTAGGTTAATAGGGCCATCTGCTGCACAATGTCCATGTACTCCACATCATCCGGGCTGAAGCACTCTAGATCAACAAAGAAGAATTGAAAGTCACTAGAGTGGTCACTACCTGAGACAAAGGCATAGCTATCCTAGAAGGGATTTACTGAGCCTGCTGAGACTTGGGTGTTTTAGGGAAACTGGTGTATGGCCTAAAGGATAAAGAAAGCTGTTAAGAGTAGTTCAGGTTTAACAAGGACTGATTGGATCTTGGTCCTTCAGCAACATGAAGAGCATTGCTTGTGGAAGGACCAGAAATTTTGTTCATCTGATGGCCTTTTTAAGTCTCCATCTCTACACGGTATCCATCAAGAATACCGAATAGTTCAGTCATTGTGAGTGTTTAAGTTCTCTATTCTCTTGATAGAGACACAGTAGAAAGTCCACTCTTGAGGAAGTGCCCTCATGAATTTACTTGTTAGGTCTCTTTTCTCAAGAGAAACTCCAACTGACTGAAGTGATAAGATAAGATCCATGTACCTGAAATATTGCTGGCAAAGAGTTTCTCCAGTAATATAGGTAAATTTTTCAAACTGCTGTTTCATGGAGTCTTTCTTGGAGTCATTAGAACCAGAGTACATCTTAGTCGAAGCATCAAAGAGTTTTTTGGCTGTCTTACGGTGCTCAAAGCCTACCATGATGGAGTTTGGTATGGCTGTAAACAGTACAGTCATGGCTTTGCTGTCGATGTCCAACTTCTTGTGGTCTTCATCTGAGTAATCTTCAACATCCTTTTCTATCATGGCACCTTTAAGCGATGCCACCTTTGGTTTGTAAGGACCATTAACGATAGATCTCCATATTTAGTTGTCTTGATACTTGATGAAACCTTCAATCCGCATCCTCCAGAATCTGAAATTTTCAGGAGTGATGATAGGAGCTTTGGTCATTGTTCCCATTTCAAATTCTGGAGATTTCTTGTTTGTGGCCATGTAGAGTGAGGTGCGTGTATGAGTGAAAAGTCAAGATGATTTGGGATGGTAAGATCTCATAATCAAGAGCCTGGAAGCTCTGATACCGATTGCAGGTTCGTTACAAGCCACTCAACACAATGGTTCTATCTTAAACTCACTTGATTTCACTCAAATGATGAAACAGAATCCTCTAAGAGTTGATAGTAATATATTAAGTAAGCAAGACACAAGAATAAGTTTTCAAGATACTTGTATATATTAATTCTTAACTCAAAGATTGTAAGACTCTTACAAGCATGCTCTGAGTAGCTTATAATGAGAACTATATATACTACCATCAACACCCGGTTATACTTGGAAAACCAGCTGGAAAATGCAACTAGACAAAATACTACAGTTGCTAGAAGTATGTTAACTAAGATAAAGTATTACCCTAGTATTAGGTGGTCATGACAAGTCCATGACTTACCTTTTATCACCAACTAAGTATGGTAACTATACAAATCTATGATGGATGAACAGTGGATAAAGTAAGGTCAAACATACCCGCATGGAGAAGCTCCATGCAGTCTGTCAGTTTAGTAGTTAACTTTACTGACAGGAACCTTACTTTTGTCTATTAGTCACAGTTGATTCTTCCGAAGGTAAGTGTACTTCGAAAGACATGAAGTCTTCCGAAGTCATTTTGGCTTTGGAAGAAACAACTTCTTCTAAATCAGCTGCTCCTTGTCTTGGTCTTCATGATACTTCCGAAGAGTAACTCTCTTTGGAAGTTCTTCTTACTTGGCTTCGGAAGACTCTTGACTTAGCTTCGGAAATGTAGCATTGTCTTCGAAAGTCCATTGTAGATGTACCAAAACAAAGCTAAGTATTGGGTTTTGGTTGCACCAGCCTCATCAGACCTAACAAAAAGTTTACAGATTGAAGGTGTAAGGTTATACTTGAAAGGCTGATACAACCAATGCAACCAAAGCAACCAAAGTAACCAAAGAGCTTCCAGCATGCATGCACGATGTACATAGTAGAAGTTACTTTGGAAGGTTTAGACTTTTCATAAGAAATATTCTAAGTGTAAAATATTCCGAAGCCAAAGACCCGATCTTCCGAAGCCAAAGATGAAGTCTTCCGAAGCTTCAAGGACAAAGTCTTCCAAAGCCAAAGACTAAAAACTAATTTCTTTCAAAGACAGAGAAGACATGCTTTCTCTGATCAACTTTTTCATAAAGCTCACCAACTTTCTGTTCCCACTCTGAAGACTCAACAACTTATACAAGTTGGTGAAAAGGTCCATGCTTTAGTGAACGATAGTCTATGGTTTCGAGTCTGCAACTTTCTACTTTGTACTTTTTATCCCTTTTGTATTATTTTAAGATATGAGCCATGACATGTTATAGTCACAAGTCAAAAGGCAATCTACCTTTTGACTGTATATTGATCTTGTTGTCTAGATGAGTGTTTCCAGATGGCTTTCAAAGTATAGCCGGCTCTAGGATGTAGTATAAATTATCTCAGGTTTTTGTATTTCTTTTTATGCTTTGTAACACTTGTAGTTGAACTTGAGAGCAATATACAACATTATTGAGAACCATACTTATCTTGTTCTTGTTCTTTATTATGTCTCATTACTTACTTGTGTTCTTAGTATCTCTTATCTAAATCCGGTTTCCTATTTGATCTGTTAAGTGTTCTAATACTCTCTTTATTTTAAGACTGATTGTATTGACCATCCCTTAACCGGTCCTATAATTGGTATTAGAGCATTTTAGGCTCTTGATTATAAGATCTCACCATCTTAAATCCTCTCAGTTTCACAAATCAATTAACATCTTAAATGGAAGCTCTCTTAAAGGCTGATATGGAAGCCCGTACTATGACAAAGTCTCCACTGATCACTCCTGATAACATTGATACTTGGTGCTAAAGAATGGAAGGATTCATCAATTCTGAAGACAACAGGATATGGGGATCTGTTGTCTCTGGATCTTATGTACCATGCACTTCTTCAACTACTGCTAGAGGTGGCATGATACAAAAGGAAGTGAATGACTACTCTAAAGAAAAATGGAAGAAGATAGATGTTGATCAGAAAGCCATGACCACCTTCCAAGTTGCTCTTCCAAACTCTATCTACAGAGGCCTTAAGAAGTGTAAAACTGCTAAGCAACTATATGATGCACTGAAGCTGATGTATGAGGGATCTAATGAAGCTAAAGACAACAAGAAAGACCTCTTGAAGCAGCAGTTTAAGAACTTCACCTTCAAAGCAGGTGAAACCATGACTCAACAATACTTCAGGTATGTTGAGATTGTGGATACTCTAATGGATGTTAGAGTAACTCTGGAGAATAGGGACATTGTGAGGAAGTTCATGTCCTCTCTTCCAAGACAGTGGACACACAACTGTGTGGTCATTAAGAGGACTGAAAACCATAAGACCCTTACTCTCACTGAGTTGTGTGCTATACTCAGTGGATACCAGACGAAGATGAACATGCAAAACCTATCTGGTAACTCCAACAATCAATAGAGTTCTACCCTTCATGTGGTTGAAAGGGATTGTGGAGAACCACAACATCATCTTATCTCCTACCCTGAAAACTCACAAACGGGCCCTTTCATCACCTTTCCGAAGACACCAAGGGAGAACTACATCCAAGGAAGCCTATTCCAAGTGAAAAACTCATCACAAGCCGTTGTGTCTATTGATGAAAGTCTAGGAAACTTCCTTTTCACCCTTGAAAAGTTGGACTGCATCCATCTTGATGATTTGGAGTACATGGAGATAGTCCAATAGATGGCTCTTCTCACTCATAGATCTAAGAAGTTCTACAAGAGGACAGGGAGGAAGTTTCTAAGCAATGTATCTAGTAGAAAGTTTGGGCTGGAAAAAAGCAAAGTGAAGTGTTACTACTGTAACCAAATACTTTGCTAGGGAGTGCAAGGCACCAAGGACAAATAGTGGCCAATCATAACCCAGGCCAAACTTCACTAAGGGAGCTCCACACACTAACAATCCCAAGCAGCAAGCTGCGGTTGCTATTGAAGAAGGAGGCTTTGATTAGAGTTTTCAGGTTGAAGATGCATCTCCAAACCAAGCACTGATGGCTGATCATGAAGAAGCCAAGGTATTGGAACATCTTTGTACCCCAGAATGCATTACTAAAGTTAACACATATAGGTCCTATAACCTAGAGATGAGATCTGACCTTGAGTCCTTAAAATCTTAAAAGCTGATTTCAAAAGAGCTGAAAATGACTATAAACTTAAAATAGAAGATTTAGAGAAAACCATTTCAACTCTTAAGCATGAACATACCAACTACAGGACTCAAATCAAAGATCTCATCACTAAGTTAACTAAATGAGAGGCTGAGCTTGTGATCAGCTAAGCCAGGGTAGAAAAATGTGTTTTTAAAGAAGATACCTTCAAGAACATAATATCATCATCCTTTCATGCCAAGGTATGTTATTAGAACAAGCAGAGACTGTAATCTACTGAGATAGCTCCTCCATACACTCTACTATATGTAAGATCTCCAAGGTGTGAAACTTGTCAAGATGAGCCTCATGTAAGATCTCCAAGGTGTGAAACTTGTCAAGATGAGCCTCCCTTTATAGACCCCACTAAAGAAGAAGATGAAAAGGAGATAATGAAGGATGGATCTGAGAAGAATGAAGTTTAAGAGAAAGAACTTGATCAAACCAGCCAAAAGAAGATCAAAGAAGGCTCAAGAGATCAAGGCCACTTTCAACTCCAAGTAGAAACACGTCTTTATCTCTGTAGGATTTGAAGTGGTAAAGGCTGAGGACTCAACTATGAGCTCTACTACTAGGAGTTCTAGTTCATGTCCAACTCATCCCTGTGAAGGAAAGAAGGTTGATTAGCTATGTATCACTACTACACAGCCTGAACCATCTAGCTCCAATGGAAAACCTCACCCTAGGAAGCTTGCTACAGCATATGAGAAGATGAAGATGGAGATGAAGAATGATCAAGGTCAGTCTTCTACTCAAAGGAAGACTCTCAGAAGGAAGCAAGTTGATTGTATCATATATGGTAATACTTCTCATCGTGCTAAGGTTGTATCTAAATCCAAAAAATACTATCCACATGACTAAGAGGAAGACTTTTGTGAAGAAAAAGAAGAAGAAGAAAGCTTTGGAAGAAAATCTTTTTCTTTCAGAAGCTCCAAAGTGGTAATAAAGACAACTGAAAACTTTCCTTTGGAAGAATATTTGGTCTCATAAGAAAGGAAGTCTTCTAAACCACTGAAGCTTGCTACAGTAAAGGAAAGATCTTTAAAAGCGTAACGCCTGAAATTTTAATCAAATAAACGAAAAGAAAAGCAATAAGAAAGGAAAGGAAAATATCTTGAAAGAAAGGAAAAGAAACATAAATGGAAGGCTTAAGTGTAAAAAGGACAAAAGTCAATTATTTTAATAATTCTTTGAGTATGGCCGCCCATAGATGTTATTAACTCCTGTTTTTGTCGACCAAAAGAAAAGAAGAAGAAGAAGAAGAAGAAGAAGAAGAAGAGTTCTTCGGTTTAGAGAGAGAAAGAAGTTGTTCTTGGCCTAGGTGTTAGAAACATCAAGATTTCTCAAATTTGAAGGAGTGGTGTTTGGAAGCAGTCAAGGTGAGTTTTAAACCCCGGTTTTTATGTGTTTTAAACATTTTGGGGCTGAAAATGCATGCTTAGAAGGTTTTACAATTGTTTATGTTTTATCCGTATGTATATGTGTGTATATGTTGTGTTTTATGATATATCATGATAAGTTTATGCTTAGTATGGTAAATATAAGTCAAGAACACATTAGGATGATGTTTGGGGGCGGAAAATAACTTAGAAACATGTTAAATAGGTGGTCATGCGCCCAATTAGGTCTCAAGCGCCTAGAATATTGACTTGGAATGACCAAGTAAATTTCATGCGCCCAAACAGTATCCCATGCGCCCAAAATTTATGCCCAGAATCCTAAGTGTAGGTCATGCGTCCAAATAGTTCTCATGTGCCCGGAGTGGCTCATGCGCCTAAGTTGTTGAAACACCTAAGTAAGGATCATGCGGTTGCATAGTAGAAAAACGCCTAAGCAGTTCTCATATGCCTCCATAGTGCTCATGCACCTAGAACACTTAGAAATTTTTTTTGAGATTTTAGGAAAATCATAATTTTAGGGTTTGACCCTGGTTTGCCTTGATGCTTCTATGTGCTTATTTTAAGCATGTTTATGGTCTGTTATATGTTCCCTACTATGTATCAAATATGTGACTTTACGTGGTGTGATTATACTCGTATACGTAAAGTATTATCATAATGAAAGTGAAAGATTAATAATAATGCAAAGTGGAACATAATTAATGAATGAAAAGTCTTGCAAGCAAAATTAAAGGAGGATCATAACTCATTGAGAGTTGTCAGCTCAACTATGTGTCTTACAGCGTGCGATCTTGGCTAACCCCTGAGGGTTCACGCACAGGGGATCAGTCTTGGTGATTGATCCATAGTACAAAACGAGGTCCTTGTCACTTTACCCAGAGAATGAAGTGGTTGTGTGCCCAGCGATGGGCGTAAAGTTATGACAGGATCTAGAAATAGTGGAAGCTAAATGAAAAATATGAAATGAACGATTGCGTACGATGATGAATGATAATCAAGAATATACCTTGATGTATGTATGATGTATGCTCATGTACGAAAGTAAAGGAAGTGTTTTGTTAAGAAGGGTATTTCATATATAAAGTATACAAGGTATTTTAAACGCTTTAAAATTAGAACTCACTCAGTAATGCTGACTTTTATGTATTTTCAGTTGGCAGATAATCATTGCTGAGGATGGCACACAGGGAGGCTACTCAGCAGGGCAAGACCGGCATCCATTCGCGCATAATATTGTTATTGTTTTGCAATGCAATGAATAGATGCTTTCGTAACTTACGAACAATGTTGCATTGCTTAACAACAGTAATTATCAATGAAACGAATGAATGGTTTTTGTTAATGTAATTTTGCTGCTTATTCTTATGAACTATGTGACGTTTTAATTTTTATGTGCGATGATTATCCAACTGAAAGTCTCCCGGGAACGGGGCCTTACAAGTTGGTATCAAAGCCAAAGTTTAAGTAAATTGGGTAAAATACTTTCAAAATAACCTAATCTTAAACTGAGAATGGGACTAATGGAAAGTGATGACAGCCCAAGTAGCAACGTGCCATCAGCTATTTCTTTTCTCAATGTTAATTGATATTATGTGCTTGTGCTACCTGATTATGTGCTCTTAGTAGATTCTGATATTGATGTAGTCAGGATAGGAAATGCTTGGGGTGTGAAGAGTATATTAAGTGGCTAATCATAACTGGCCACTATAATTAAGGACTTACTACACTTAACATAAACTGAGCTATTACCTTGAATGAATGTGTTAGTGTTTGAGTCTTATAACGATTAGAGGATGGCTGGAGGTAGATCGTCTAACGCTTCTAGGGGTGGAGTACATGGTGAACGTGGTGCTGAAATACTGTTATGAGGAATAGAGATAGGACTACTGAAAGGACACGTGAAGAGCTCGAGATCCATCACCAGGAAGGTGGTGATGAGAGTGCGAACTTGAGGGCCTCGGTGAAAGAGGCAGTAGTAGAGGAGGTTCATCAAGTCATGCAGACGATTCTGCCATCTGTGGTGACTGAGGTGATTAAGGCTGTGAGGGAGGATGAAAGGAAGGAAAAGAGGAAGACCACTGGGAGAGAAGAAAGAGGATAACCGGATACTGAGACGGTTGTCTCGAGTGAGGAAGAGGAGGAAGAAGTAGTGCAGGAAACTGCACGGGGCTGTAATTATGGGGCATTTCAAATATGCAAGCCCCCAACATTCGATGGGAATGGCAAATGTTGCTGCTGCTCACCGATGGGTGTGGGAAATGGAGGTGATACTCGATATCAGCAAGTGCCGAGAAGATTAGAAGGTGAAGTTTGCTACCCACTCGTTCGTGGACTCCACCTTATGCTGGTGGGACAACGTTGCCCAGGCTGAGGGTAGCAGGGCCATTGGCAGGATGAAGTGGCCAGAACTAAAGAAGCTGGTGATTGAGGAGTTCTGTCCTCATAGGGAGTTAGATAAGATTAAGAGGGAGTTCCTGCAGCTGGAGGCGGGAAGTATGACACACCAGTAGTACACTGCCAAGCTTAACGAAATGGCAAGGCTGGTGCCAGATCAAGTGCTAGAGCCTTCATGATGACACGAGAGGAGGCCAGAGTGGACCCTGATGTCGTGTCAGGGATGTTTCTAGTAAACCAAATATGTGCCTCTGTATTATTTGATTCTGGTGCTAGTAGGAGTTTCATTTCTTCTACTTTTTGTGCTAAGTTTCCTGTTAGTAGTAGAAGTATTGATGAGTCATTTGATATAGAAACTGTTATTGGTAAGTCTACTAAAATCTTCGAGATTGTAGAAAACTACAACATTGAACTAGAAGGCCATAGGTTTCATGCTAAACTGTATGTGACGCCCCTAGGCGGATTTGATGTAGTACTAGGGGTGGATTGGTTAGTGACCTATGAGGCGAATATTGTGTGTCGTAAGAAGATGATCCGATTAACTGTGCCCGATGGGAGTTCGGTGACGGTCTATGGCGATCGCGTCACTACGGTTCTGAAGGTGATTTCGATGGCGGTGGTAGAGAAAAGCATAAAACGTGGATGTAATGCCTACCTTGCTTACATGAAGGATGTGGATGCATCAGTACCACAACTGTCTAACGTACTAGTTGTACGTGACTTTTTGGACGTGTTCCGAGAAGACTTACCAGGTGTGCCACCGGATCATGAGATTGAATTCCAGATTGATTTGATACCTGGTGCTTAACACGTTGCCAAAGCACCATATCAGTTAGCTCCGACTGAGATGAAGGAACTCATGGTTCAACTGCAGGAGTGGATGGATAAAGGGTTCAATCGACCAAGCATCTATCCATGGGGTGCTCCGGTCTTATTTATAAGAAGAAGAACAGTAGTATGAGGATGTGTATCGACTACCGTGAGCGGAACAAGTTAACAGTGAAGAGCCGATATTCCTTACCGACGATTGATAAATTGTTAGATCAGCTCCAAGGTGACAGTTGGTTCTCAAGGATATATCTCTGATCTAGATACCATCAGTTGAAGGTTAAGGAGCAAGATATTCGTAAGACAGCTTTTCGCACACGTTATGGACATTATGACTTTCTGGTTATGTCTTTCGAGCTAACTAATGCACCAGCTGCCTTTATGGATTTGATGAACCGAGTGTGTCGGCTGATGTTTGATAAATCAGTGATTGTGTTTATTGATGACATCATGATTTATTTGAAAATTGAGGAAGAACATGCAGGCCACATACGCAAAGTGTTCGAGACATTTAGAAGAGAAAAGTTGTATGCTAAATTCTCTAAATATGCTTTCTGGTTGTGCGAAGTTCAATTTTTAGGTCACGTGGTGAATTCTAAAAGAATCATGGTGGACCCGGTATTGTTTCAGGCGGTGATGCAATGGAAGTCTCCAAAGTCGCCATCCAAGATCCGTAATTTCTTGGGTTTGGCGGGTTATTACAGGAGGTTCATCCAGGACTTCTCCAAGATAGCTTCTCCGTTGACCAAATTGACCAGCAAAGATGTGAAGTTCGTATGGGCTCAAGCGCAAGAAAATGCTTTTGAGGAGTTGAAGACGAGGTTAACTCAAGCTCCTGTCTTGACATTACCCGGAGGGAGTGAAGACTTAGTGGTATATTCGGATGCCTCTTATTCGGGAAGGGGTTGCGTGCTGATGCAACGAGGAAGGGTAATTGCCTACGCGTCCTAACAATTTAAAACCCACGAAGTCAACTACCCTACCCATGATTTGGAGCTAGCAGCTGTGGTCTTCACGTTGAAGATTTGGAGGCACTACCTGTACTGGACAAAGTGCACAATCTTCCCGACCACAAGAGCTTAGAGTATTTCTTCAAGCAGAAGGACCTCAACATGAGGCAAAGGAGATGGTTGGAGCTCATCAAGGTTAATGACTGTGAGATTTATTATCATCCGAGTAAGGCCAACGTTGTGGCCGATGGCCTTAGCCGAAAGGAGAGACCCGAGCCGATTTGGGTGAAGGCCTATCGGTTGGTTATGACCGCTGATGTGATGAAATAGGTCAAGGATTTTCAGGACGAAGCGCTTAAAGAGGATCGGATTCTTTCCGAACAAATGAAGCGTCTAGTCGCAGAATTGGGTGAGAACACTCTTGGTGTTAGAAACCGAAATGAACGGATGTGGATCCCTCGTTACGGAGACCTACGGGGACAAATTATGGATGAGGCTCATAAGACTTGATACTCCATTCATCCTGGTGCTACCAAGCTATATCAAGACATGAAGAAAGATTACTGGTGGTCGGGTATGAAACGCGAGGTAGTGGAGTATGTGAGTAAGTGCCCTGCTTGCAAGTGAAGGCAGAGCATCAGAAGCCATACGGGAAGATCCAACCATTGGATATACCCGAGTGGAAGTCGGAACACATCACCATGGACTTCATAATGAAGCTACCTCGCACGGAGACGGGGTACGATACCATTTAGGTGATAGTTGATCGTCTGACAAAGAGTGCTCACTTCCTACCGATCCGCGAGACATACTCATCAGAGAGGCTGGCAAATTTGTTCATCAAGGAGATTGTAGCTCGTCATAGTGTGCCGGTGTCTATCATGTCGGACCGTGACACCCGGTTCACATCAAAGTTTTGGAAAAGATTCCATGATGGGATGGGAACGAGGCTACACATTAGCATGGCTTACCATCCTCAGGCAGATGGTCAGTATGAAAAGACGATTCAGACGCTTGAGAATATGCTTCGAGCATGCGTGATCGACTTTGGAGGAAGTTAGGATGATCACTTACCATTAGCGGATTCTCATACAACAACAGTTATCATGCCAGCATTGGCATGCCACCATACGAGATGCTATACGGTAGAAGATGTAGGATGCCTGTATGTTGGGGAGACATTGGGCAAAAGGAGTTAGGATAATAGATCGAAAGGAGATGAGATTAAGGAATAAAGTGGTTCCGCTGGTGCGTGTGCTGGAAACACCCAAAAGGTTATGAGTCTACGTGGGAGACTGAAGAAGAGATGAGACAACATTACCCATATTTATTCAAAGAATGACAGGTTTTGGGGACGAAACCTCTTTAATGGGGGTAGACTTGTAACGCTCGAAATTTTAGTCAAATAAAAGAAAAGAAAAGCAATAAGAAAGGAAAAGGAAAATATTTTGAATGAAAGGAAAAGAAACATAGTGGAAGAGCTTAAGTGTAATAAGGACAAAACTCAAATATTTTAATAATTCTTTGAGTAGGGCCGCCCATATATGTTATCAACTCCTGTTTTTGTTGACTAAAAGAAGAAGAAGAATCAGAGTTCTTCGATTTTAGAGAGAGAAAGAAGCTGTTCTTGGCCTAGGTCTTAGAAATATCAAGGTTTCTCAAATTTGAAAGAGTGGTGTTTGGAAGCAGTCAAGGTGAGTTCTAGACCCTGGTTTTTATGTGTTTTAAACATTTTAGGGCTGAAAATTCATGCTTAAAAGGTTTTTACAACTGTTTATATTTTATCCGTATGCATATATGTGTATATGATGTGTTTTATAATATATCATGATAAGTTGATGCTTAGTATGGAAAATATAAGTCAAGAACACATTAGGATGATATTTGGGGGTTGAAAATACCTTAGAAACATATTAAATAGGTGGTCATGCGCCCAAATAGGGCTCAAGCGCCTAGAATATTGATATGGGATGACCAAGTAAATTTCATGTGCCCAAACAGTACCCCATACGCCCAAAATTTATGCCCAGACGTCTAAGTGTAGGTCATGCCCCCAAATAGTGCTCCTGTTCCTGGAGTGGCTCATGCGCCTAAGTGTTAAAACGCCTAAGTAAGGCTCTTGCGCTTGCATAGTAGAAAAACGCCTAAGCAGTTCTCATGTGCATGCATAGTGCTCATGCGCGTAGAACACTTAGAAAATTTTCTGAGATTTTGGGAAAATCAGAATTTTAGGGTTTGACCCTGGTTTGACTTGATGCTTATATGTGTTTATTTTAAGCATGCTTATGGTATGTTATATGTTCCCTACTATGTACCTAATATGTGACTTTACGTGGTGTAATTATACTCGTATACGTTAAGTATTATCATAATGAAAGTGAAAGATTAACGATAATACAAAGGGGAACATAATAAATGAATGAAAAGTCTTGCAAGAAAAATTAAAGGAGGATCACAACTCATTAAAAGTTGTCAGCTCAACTGTGTGTCTTATAGTGTGATCTTGGCTAACCCATGAGGCTTCACACACAGGGGATCAGTCTTGGTGATTGATCCGTAGTATGAAATGGGGTCCTTGTCACTTTACCCCCAGTATAAAGTGGTTGTATGTCCAAAAATAGGGGTAAAGTTATGACAGGATCTAGAAATAGTGAAAGCTAAATGAAAACGTACGAAACGAACGAATGCGTACGATGATGAAGGATAAGTCAAGAATATACCTTGATGTATGTATGATGTATGCTCATGTATGAAAGTAAAAGAAGTGTTTTGTTAAAAATGGTATTTTCATATATAAAGTATACATGGTATTTTAAATTCTTTAAAACTAGAACTCACTCAGCAACGCTAACTTTTTTGCATTTTCAGTTGGCAGGTAATCATTGCTGAGGATGGCACACGGGGAAGCTACTCAGCAGGGCAAGACTGGCATCCATTTACGCATAATATTATTTTTGTTTTGTAATGCAATTAATAGATGCTTGTAACTTACAAACAATGTTGTATTGGTTAACAACATTAATTATCAATGAAACGAATGAATGGTTTTTGTTAATGTAATTCTATTGCTTAATCTTATGAACTATGTGATGTTTTAATTATTATGTACGATGAATGTCCAACTGTAAGTGTCCCGAGAACGGGGCCTTACATGAAGGCATAGTCTCCAAAACTTACAAAGTGTTAAAGGGCAAGTCTAGTCTTCCAAAGATGGTGTGGAAGATAACGGAAGACCATATGACTGAAAGTTCTTTATCAACAATAGCAGATGATCTTCAAAGTATTAACATAGGGTCAATCACTATTGCATTCTCTTCAGATTATTTTGACAAGCCCAAGACCAATAAGGCTTGGATTTCCAAATGTAACTAACTATCTCTATCTATACTGGAAGAATAAGAGTGCATGGATAGTGGATCATTAATAGTGGTTGTTCAAGGCACATGACAGGCAATGACTCTTCACTTCAAACTTTTGAAAAAATTGATGGAGGGCCAGTTGCTTTTGGAGGAGATGTAGGAGGTTACATTACTGGAAGGGGCAGGGTCACAAATAGTAAGCTCAGTATTGAAACTGTAAACTTTGTTAAGGAGCTTGGGTACAATTTATTGAGTGCATCCTAATTTTGTGATCAGAGACATAACATGTTCTTCATTAAGCATGAGTGCGTTGTTCTCAAACCCGGGGTAATCATTCCTCAAAAGCATATCCTGCTCAGAGCCCCTAGGAAAAGGAACATATACAAGATGGATTTGCAGGAAACAACTTCCTTAGGAGAAGTTTCTTGCTTTCTATCTGAAGCAAATAGTGATAAGTCTTTCCTTTGGCATAAAAAAATGTGCCATGTAAACTTTAAGAAGATGAATAATTGATTGAAAATGATTTGGTAACTGGAATGCAAAAGAAAGAGTTTACAAGTGATGATCACCGTGTTGCATGCTTGAAAAGGAAACAACACAAGGTTTCTCACAAGCCAAAGGAAAACAACTCTATCACTACTCTCTACACTTATTACACATGGATATCTTTTGCCCCACCTGTGTAATGAGTCTAGGAAGGACCTTATATTGCTTAGTGATCACAGATGATTACACAAGATTCACTTGGGTTTTCTTCCTTAGAACTAAGGATGAGACTCCTAAGATCTAAAAGAACTTCATTCTAAAATTTAATAATCAATGTGATCACAAGGTCAAGACCTTAAGATGTGATCAATAAACTGAATTCAAGAACCAAGTCCTTGACATATTTTATGATGAAAAGGATATTACAAGACAATATAGTGCTCCAAGGACTCCTCAGCAAAATAGTGTCGCTGAGAGGAGAAACAGGACACTTATTGAAGCTGTAAGAACCATGTTGTCTGACTCTAAACTGCTCATCACCTTCTAGGCAGAGGCAATTAACACTGCTTGCTATATGCAAAATAGAGTTTTTGTAGTTAAGACTCATGGTAAGACTCCTTCTGAGCTGTGGCACAAAAGGAAACCTTTTATTGCTTTCATCAGATCATTTGGATGTCTTAGCACCATCTTAAATACCAAAGATCAAGTACCCAAATTTGTTGTGAAATTAGATAATAGACACTTTACTGGATACTCTTCCCAGGCTAAGGCTTATGAAGTATATAATCTTAGAACTAAAATAGTTGAAGAGTCAGCCAATGTGACCTTCAATGAGCACACTCCCTGCAGATATAGTTCCTATCAGCACAACCATGACAAATCCAGTTGATACATCTGAGGTGCCTACAAATTCCAGCTCAGAGGCATAAAACTCAAATGAAGGAGCTTTAAATGTAAGAAGAAATGGTGGTGGTGATAGTGATTAAGAATTCTTTGATGCTGATAACCACTCCATGGAAGACAACATCAATGATGTCATACACTCACTGGATCAAGCTTCTTTTGATAAGTGTGTTGATGTGGTGGGTGACACTTCATTGCCAGATCTAAACTTCACAAATTTAGATTTGTCCAGTGAACTTGCTTTCGATCCTCAATTCAGGATCCACACGTCACACCCCACCATAAACATCATTGGACATGTTGACATAAGGGTGAGAACAAGGGGACATACCCATGATAAAATTGTTTTTTTATACTTTTGTTTTTTATCCCAGATTGAGCCAAATAAGGTTGATGAGGCTTTAAAGGATGGAAGATGGATTGAAGCAATGCAGGAGGAGCAGCTTTAATACAAAAAACAAAAGGTTTGGAACCTATGTCCTCTCCCTCCAGGGAAGACAACTGTAGGTACCAAATGGGTATTTAGGAACAAGAAAGATAATAGATTACTTGTCATCAAGAACAAGACTAGACTAGTTGTTCAAGGGTATACACAAGAAGAGGGGATAGACTAAATAGATTTTTTTGCTCCTATGGCAAGACTTGAAGCTGTTAGGATATTCCTTGCTTTTGTTGCATACAAGGATTTCAAGGCCTATCAACTTGATGTCCAAGTTTATATAGATGACATTATCTTTGGGTCAACTAATCCAAATCTCTACAAAGACTTTGAGATGCTTATGAAGAATAGATTTGAAATAAGTGCCATGGGGGAACTCAATTTTTTTCTAGGAATTCAAGTGAAGCAGGTTGACAATGTCATCTTTATAACTTAGTCAAAGTATATGCAAAACATACTTACAAGATTCAACATGGCTGAATGTCAGGTTTCAATGACACTCATAGCTATAACCACTCACTTTAACCTGATACTGAGGGGGAGTGTATAAATAAACATCTCTATAGAGCTATGATTGGGTCTCTTATGTACCTCACAGTCAACAGGCCTAACATCATGTTTATTACATGTATTTGTGCAAGTTATCGAGCCAACCCCAAGATGTCACACCTCGTTCCTGTTAAGAGGAATCTTACATATATCAAAAGTGCTCCTAAATTAGGCCTTTGTTCTTATCTTCCTTCACCTCAAACCTACCTCAAAATGGCAAACCTTGATCGTAGAAACCAACCCGATTTTTCCATGCACATACACAGGCAACATAATCAGATTGCTCTGTTGAACTCTGAGATGATCCTGGTTTCTCAGAGGTTTGTTATTTCTTAACCCTATCAAACTCCTTCACCTCCCTCACTATAGATCCTCCATTCTATGAGGATTAACTATTGGAGTTTTGGAAGACCTGCCAAGAAGTCACCATGGATGGGGAGAAGGCACTATCTGCCATAGTGCAGGTGAGAAAAATCTTTATCACCCCAGCCTCCATAAAAACACATATAAGGCTGGATGATGTAGAAGATGATTTGTCCTTCCCCAAGTCTGCTTCCAACCACTCCTTTGGACAGATGGGCTATGATGGTGATTACTCTGTAAGAACCTTCAGAAAGGGAAAGGTCTCCTCCCTGTCGAAGTACCTTATCCATGTTGTCATCCACAGTTTATCCAACAAGCATGGAGGATGAGGCCAAATTCCTAAAGACCTTTCCTATGTAGTCCATGGGATAGTTTAGGGGGTCAAATTCAGGCATTCATAATTTGTATATACTAATTTACTTGCAAACTTGGACTCCTAAGAATATTACATGTTCCCTAGATATGTCCAACACATTTTTAATTGTGAACTGGGCTCATAGTTAAGGGAACAAGTAATGTTCTAAAATTAGGACAGATGAAGCCTGACATCCTTAAGACTATGAGAAAGCCTACTATGAGCTTCTCAAGGGTAGAAACAACCCTTGTCCTAAAAATGTTAGAGTTCATTGCTCAATGTGATAAGCTAGCAGCACCGGCTAGTGTTTAACCCACACCTTTTACTTCTCAACAACCCACACAGCGACAAATAACCACCACCTATCAAAGAAATCCAAATGAGCCCCTACACAAGTTACTCAGCTTGTGCAGGCCCCCATATCACCACCCATGCAGGAGGAAGTGAATACTAGAACTCCCACTTCTTATGAGGAGCAAACCACTCCCATCTCACTAATGATTAGTGTTGAGGTTCCTCATGCTTAGCCTGATGAGCTCACAACCTCAACAGATTTACGCCTTCACATAGAGTCTTAAAACTCTAGTGAACAACCATCAAAGGAAAGTTACCATCCTCAACCTCTAGATCTTAACCAACCAATTCCCAACCTAGAGTTCTTTGATGATCAGGACATAGACTTCGGTGAGTACCAAAAGTCTCTCTTCTCCACCCCTACTCAAGGAGAGATGACTACTCCTTCCTCTTCCATGTCTAGCCCATATTATCCACCCACTATCGAGGTAGATTTTCTTGAACATTTAGGAGATCCATATGGAAGAGGCTCTCACTTTTGCAAGTGATTACATCATTAAGACCTCAACCATGGAAACCCAGCTCCTTGACATTTCACCTGAAGCTATTATTGTGCAAGGGAAATCCAGCAGCCAAGAACAAAGTGTTGGTGATAGGGAAGAAGACTTAGGTCCTATTCTCTCATCCCCTCATGATTCTTCTGATGAAGATGAGGGGAATATAAGACTAAAGGTGCAAAAGCTGACTAAAACATGCACCTATTTAGTCTCCAAGGTTAGTCACCTGGATTCTCAGGTGACTACCTTACAAAGAAGGGTCCATTATCAGCAACATGAGATCTCTGATCTCAAGAAAAAACTAGCTGGGAGACTTTTAAGGAGGACTCAAATAGGAACATAACAACCTATGGATGTGATAGACTTAACCCCCAGCTCACCTATGCAAGACGGTGATGCTACCAAAAAAGGGGAGAAAGTCCAAGCAATCATAGAACCCGTGAGTTCTTCTCAGAGTATGAACATTGAGGATTCACCACCCTTACTTGCAATTGTCCATACTCAACAACCTCCTCAAGTCCATATTGATGTGGACTCACTCATACAAAGTTTGTTTGAGTATGGTATCCCAAGGGCTATGTCAACCCCATCTCGTATCTCTGAGAATCCAATTATAAGATGAAGGTATGAAACTGATAGAAGAGCCCTGCTAATCTCTAGATCTTAGTGGCAACATGAAATCTTCAACTTCTCCAACTTCAGATTCTATAAGAACACCTATCTGATTGACCTTCCACTTGCCAGCCCAAGTCAAAACAAGTAAGCTACAAAGTTAGCAGATAGGATTCAAGAAAAGGTGCTAGAAGAGTTCAAGCTGATATCCAGATTATAGACAGAGGCTAGCAGGAAAGACTATTGGTCAACTGGATATTGAGGTGGACCCCAAGATTAGCTTCAAAGTGGAAGCCTTGACTGAAGGCCCAGTAGTTAAGCATGTGAAACTTGAGACAGAACATCTTCAGCACCCATTACCCTCAGTGAAGCACTAGCTAATGAAGGTGCTTTGCAACCTTTCTCTGGCCAAAGCTTAACTGCTGAACCTAGAAATGAAGGCCAAAGCTCTTTCTATCTTGAGTCACCAAGGCCTGTGAGTGACAAAGGAAAAAGGAAACTGACTCATGAGGAGATTGAGGAGGAGAAGAGAGAGAGAGGAAGAGGAAGCTAAGCAGAGAGAGTTTAAGTAGGTCCTCAGGCTTCATGGAAGCTGTAATCAGAGCTGCCCCCAGGCTAGATACTCAAGATGATGAGTTAAGGGTGGCCAGATTAAACTACTTGGAGACCAAGAACTACAACATAGATGAACTCAAAAGCAAGGAAGAAAGGTGACAGAAAAGGCTCTACAAACATGATCACTCCCTCTCTCCAGTTCAAGAAATCTCTGAGAAAGAGGTTATGGTAATTAAACAAGCTCAGGTAGACAAAGAAGTAGATAGACAAAACATGATTAGCTACCTGAGTGCCACAAGCCTCTATTAGGCATCTGCACTTCTTCCCCTATCATATGATTATATAGAATTCAAGTATCTTAAGCAGCTTGAGCAATAAGTAATAGAAGAACAAAAAGCTAATAAGAGAAAGATGAGGAAACAAACAGCAAAGTCAAGAGCCATCATTGAAAAGAACCAAAAGAAGTCTACTGATAGGCAGAAGATGATGAGCTTCTTGAAGCTGTATAGATTCTCCGGAAGGAGGCTTGGTCCAATGTCTCTTTCCACTATGGATGAGCACATTAGAATGATCAAGCAGAAGATAAAAAAAGGGGAGCTTGTTGACTTGCATTCTCCACCAAGTCAAGCTCCTCCTAAAGTTGAGGTCAAGGTTGAACCCCAAGGGACAACACAACATGGACCTAGTGCTGGACCACGGCCAACTTCATCTTCTGGTCCACAGCAGGGTCCTGATCCCTATCCTTCTGAACCTGTGAGGGAAAAGGACACAATTGAGAAAGATACACAAGAACAAACTAGTGCTAAAGGCCAGTCTTCTTAGTTAAATTCATCAAAGTGGGGGAAAAGGATGGCTATGAAGAGGGATAATAATAATAAGAAGAAGTCCAAGACATCCACCTCCACACCTCAGGATGAGTCAGAGCATCCTTCAGTAGCTCAATAAGAGGGTGCTCCACCAAGTCCAATACAAGTAAAGCCTCTTGCAGCTGGAAGACCCGTCCTGTCCTAGACTTTTTCTATAAATTCAAACAGATGGTATATCGTCAGAGATCAAGGAGGTCAGGATGTCTATTTCTAGCAAGACATGCCTGATCTTCCTCTGCATGACTTCCATGACATGAGAAGATACTATGAGAGTCTAAGAGATCCTAACCAATTAATGAATAAATGAATAGTCTTGATCCTGATGAGGACTATCAATATCTAAGTATCCTTCTATGTTTTGGTTGCGTCAACCTAGGGAGAGTTTGTAGGGTTATACTTGAAAGGCTGATGCAATCAAAGCAACCAAAGAGCTTTCAGCATGCATGCATGATGTATATAGTAGAAGTTACTTTGAAAGTTTTACTCTCTTCATAAGAAATATTCTAAGTGTAAAATATTCTGAAGGCAAAGACCAAATCTTCCAAAGCCAAAGATGAAATCTTCCGAAGCTTCAAGGACAAAGTCTTCCAAAGCCAAAGACTGAAGACTGATTTCTTCAAAAGACAGGGGAGACATGCTTTCTCTAATTAACTTTTTCATGAAGGTGACCAACTTTCCACTGCCACGCTGAAGTCTCACCAACTTATACAAGTTGGTGAAAAGGTCCATGCTTTAGTAAACTGTAGATTATGATTTGGAGTCTGTAACTTTATACTTTTTACTTTTTAATTATTTTTATAATATAGTACGATATGAGCTATTGCATGTCATAGTCACAAGTCAAAAGACGATCTGCCTTTTGACTGTACATTGATCTTGTTGTCTAGATTAGTGTTTCCAGCTGGCTTTCAAAGTATAGCCGGCTGTAGGATGTAGTATAAAGTATCTCAGGTTCTAGTATTTATTTTTATGTTATGTAACACTTGTAATAGAACTTGAGAGCAATATATAGCATTCTTGAAACCATACTTATATTGTTCTTGTTCTTTGTTCCGTCTCATTACTTACTTGTGTTCTTAGTATCTCCAATCCAAATTTGTTCCCTATTTTATATGTTAAGTGTTCTAACACTCTCCTCATTATGAGGTTGATTGTATTGACCATTCCTTAACCGGTCCTACGGAAGGGGTAGGAGAAGATCTGATGGTAGCAGGATTCATTCAAGGAGTCTGCAATGATAATTTAAAAAGGAGATTACATGGCATCGAGGGTATGCTTAAGACTATGGAAACATTGATTGTTGAGGAAAATGTTTTCGTTCTGGTATAAAAGACAGTAAAGGCTAATCGGGCCTACAATATTAAAACCATGAAACGAGACAACAATCCATCATCTGAATCCCCATACATTTGCGGTCCAGATAAAAGGAATAGGCTGTGTTTTTTTTTATCACAGGCTCAACTAAAGTTTGCGGGATCAAAGGTTTAATATAAACAATACTCAGTACACATAACATAGTCCCACACATCATATCCCGACAACGGGAAGATGGTAAAATTCCAATACCATACTAACAAAAATATCAAGTAAAATTCTTAATACTGAAAATCTTTTAATTTCATCATGATAAGGGCCACATGCTATCAATTAATGTGGCCACAGAGCAAGACATGATCGAGTATTGTGAATATCATTATGATAAGGGCCACATGACACACAATTGCTAACAATTAAAGAGAAAAATAAGTATGCGGTTAAGTAAAGGAAGTTGGCACACCTTGTGAAAAATATTAAGGATGGCCCGACAGCTGTAGTTAAAATTTAATGACAAGAAGCAGAAGCGGGTTAGAGAGGTGAACATGATGAGCAATCGTACAAGTTGGGGCATAGGCGTGGAGATACTCTCAAATCATGGATGTTGTGGTTCAAATAAAAACCAATAAAAATTAGGAAAACTAATAAAATAAATCCTAACCATTGATTAGATTGAGATCAATGGTTCTCACTTTTCATAATAAAATAATAAAATTTGGTACTTTAATGGGACCCTTTGTATATTAAACACCAAAAGGGTATTATAGTCTTTTTCCTTCTCCCTATTTGCAACCTAGTTTCTATTGATAAGATGGTACAGTTGACCGAAAAACAAGTACACCCTAATCCATCATCGTCAACTCGTCTTGAAAACTGTTCCCGTGTAAATTAATAGCTTTTCATTTGATATTTTACGCAACTCACATATTAAACTTTTTACTTGATTATCTTCCTTCATCGTCATCTTCTAGCATCATCGTCTTTCAATTTATCATCATCTTGTCATAGCTTATCATTTACAATCATCACCGTGTGTATCAAATTAGAGGTCGCTGCGGGTTATGATTTTTTGGTGTTTTTAATGTAAATTCTGAAGGAAGTGATCTACCCAAGATACATATTAAATTGATGTGGCTAATGTGATATAATCCAAGTCGGGTCATACCCAATAACAAGCTAGACAAACACCTACAATATTTGTTTATTGATTTGATCAATTAAATAAATATCAACACTATATACATTTAGAGATGGTTTTCTAAATGAAAGATGCATTTGAGAAATGAATAAATAACATGGGTTTATTTATTTTAAGAGAGTACTTTATATTGTTATTTAATAGGTTAAATAACATTATTAAGTTAATATAACATGTCTTGTTATTTGCCTAAAATACAAGTTTGTTTAAAAGGGTTTAATTAAACTTGTTACAAATTAAGTTGGGTGGAAGATTTAAAAGGGAAGCCCCTCATTGGACCTCCCTAGCTCTCGGCCTAATGGCTGAAAAAGAACACCACCAAATGTTGGTGGTTGCTTAATTAATGGACAACACCCACATGCAAGACATAACCTCTAACTTCTCAAAAATCAAGAGCTTCTCTCTCCCTTTTTCCTCTCATCATTCTCGGACCAAAGAGGGCAGAAAAGAAGCTCAAAACTTGGCTGGAACAAGGTGTTCAAAGCTGTGAAAAAGTGTTGAGGATCCTAGCTTTCAAAGGTGTTTGTTGGTGGCTTGGGGTATAGCTTACTTGATATCTTCTTGGTTGAAGATTGAGCTCCAAATTCCATCATCTTCACCTCCAAACTTCACGGTTTCAATAGGTAGTTTGTGTGGTTGTTTATATATGTTATGAAAGCATGTTCTTCCATGTAAAGATCCTTTGTTCATGGGTTTTGTTTTAACTAGTGTATATGATACATAAACTAACTAACATCAAAATGGTTTTTTGATAAAAACTCCGCTGCGTTTTTCATTTTAAATGGTTAATATGAATTTGGTAAACATCTACAAAACCCTACAATGGCATCAAGAGCCGGTTATATGGATACATGCTTCAAACATTGAAATTTCGGGTCCTTTTTATAAAAAGTGGGCTGAAAATTTCTATAATGGAAGTCCCTTTGTTTTTCAAGATATTACTTTATATGCATGTAAGGATCTTGAAAAATTTAAATCATGAGATGGTTTGTTTGTATGGACAAAAACCCACTTGTTCTTGGTTTATGTTGGCCAAGAACTTGGGTTCAAAAGGGGCTGCCAAAATCAATAGATATGTACATATTTGGATGTGTTTTAAGTGCATAAAACCTAGCCATGACCTTGTGTTTGATTATTTGTGGTTATGATTCATTTGAATGTAATAAAGGGTATGTAATTTATTTATTTCATTTGGTATGTAATAAGTAGATTAGCTTGCATTTTATTTTACTAGAAAAATGTATTAGGACTTTTTCTATGTAATAAGTAATTTTGGGGCTGTTTTGTAAGACAAAGAAGATGCCTAAAGATGGTGGTGGAATCACAACACAAAAGGCATACTTGAAGCATTTGGATGCAAGTTCAAGTGGGAGTTCATCAACACAACAATGTGTCATGTTATACCCTAAGAATGACCACTTGACACACTTGTGATGGCAAGCAAGTGTGATCAAAATAGTTGGTTATGGTTATGCACTTATTTTTTATATTTGGTTGATTATTTGGTTGTTTGGTTGTGTTTAATATTTTAATTGAAAATAGACAAACTAGTTAACCAACTATGATAAATCAAGCATAAAATGGTTCTTTATAATCATTAAAGGAATTAATAAAATGTGTTTATTAAGGGTTAATGATTTAATAAAAATGGGTTTTAATAAAAGGAACCTTGAAAATAGTTTTTCAAATAATACCATACATTTGAATGCATACAAGTTGTATGGTATAAAAGGCCTTTTCTAAAAACTAGAATTTTAAAAACTACAAAAACCCTTTTAAAACAAGTTTAACACCATCCTTTTAAACAACACTCAATTCACTTGTAACTTATTTAAGGGATAAAGGTCACCTAACCATAAATATAGAAACTTGTGAAGTTGAGGTGAAATTACCATATTTGTGGGATAAGGTCACCTAACCACTTATATTTGTAAAATCACACGTGTGTCTAAGTAGGAAGACTTGATTTGGAAATCATGCATTAGGATCACCGAAGCATGACGTACAAACGGTGTTGATGGGATAAACATGCCAAACAAAACATAAGATGTTTAAAACGATCCCATATAACTAGAAATTGTAATAGGTTACAATTGTCAAACGTTGACTGCCTTGTTAATTTAAATAAAGGGATAAAGGTCACCTAACCGATATTTAAATGTAACGTTAGATTCTAGATTTTAATTATTAATTGTCTATGAGACAAAAAAGGGTATTAATAATTAAAATGCTTAAATATCAAAATACTAAAATTTGAACTTTGTAAAATTGTAGATGGCTAACAACAACAATGCGATCACGACCGTCCATAACCTATCACTAAGAACCATCCTTGAAAAGGAACGTCTAAACCATGAGATCTTCATGGATTGGTACCGAAACTTGAGAATCGTTCTCAAGCAAGAAAAGAAGTCCTATGTGTTAGACGATCCCATTCCCGATCAACCCGATGAAAATGACGTTTACCGAGTGGGTCAAATACACCGAGGACTCTGTGCAAGTCTCATGTCTCATGCTAGTGAGTATGATTCCTGATTTGCAAAAGGACTTTAAGAACCACAATGCTTTTGACATGATCACCCAGTTAAAGGAAATGCTCCAACAACAATCAAGGGTGGAGCGCTTCGAAACGGTTCGAGCACTCCATGCATGTCGGATGGACGAGACCCAATCGGTGTCATCTTACATTCTTAAGATGAAGAGCCACATTGATCGCCTCGAAAGGCTTAACTGTCGTGTGTCCAACGAGTTGGCAACGGATTTGATCCGCAACTCCCTATCAAAGAAGTTTGATAGCTTTGTTATGAACTATAACATGAATGGATGGGACAAGAGCATTGGTGAGCTTCATTCAATGCTCAAAACGGCCGAGGCGGGCATGGGTAGAAAGGTTCTACCGGTCCTTACGATCAATGAAGGTGGTAGTAGGAAGAGGCACCTCCCGACCCTAGGGCAAGTGTTGCCAAAGGGAAGGGGCACGCCAAAGGAAGAGTAAGGGTAAAGCAAAAGTAGAACCGCCCAAACCGAAAGAAAAGAAGCAAAGGTTGCTCAAGATGACCCTGTTTTGAGTGTGGTGAGGTAGGCCATTGGAAACGCAATTGCCCGGTCTATCTCAAAGCGTTGAGATCGAAGAGGGACGCGGGGCAAACCTCAGGTACAATCTTTATGATACATGTTGAGCTAAATGTTATTTCTTCTAACACATGGGTATTAGATACCGGATGTGGAACTCATATTTGCAATTTGTTGCAGGGGTTCAAAAGAAGTGAGCATTATGCAAAAGGGGAAATAAGTCTCTTCATGGGCAATGGTGCAAATGTTCACGTGGAAGCCCAAGGAGACTACATTTTGAAGCTTCAAGTGGTTTGGAAGTTATTTTAAAGAATGTTTTGTATGCTCCTAGTTTGACTAGGAACGTTATTTCTGTTTCTCGTTTGAGAATGTGATTATTTTCAAATTTGTTGACAATGTTTATGTTTTATTTTAAGGCTATACCTTGCAATGGTATTTATGAATTGGTTCATGAAAACACAACATATGATAGCTCAATGTACCAAGCAACCACCAAAAGGCTCAAATTAGATTTGAGTGATTCCTATCTTTGGCACTGTCGCCTTGGGCACATAAACAAGAATCGTATGCAAAAACTCCAAAAGAATGGTCTTTAGAAAGCTAATGAAAATAATTCATTTGATGTATGCGAGTCTTGTTTACAAGGTAAAATGACAAAGGCCCCTTTTAGTGGGACTAATGAAAGGGCAAAGGATTTATTAGGGATCATACATTCGGATGTATGTGGACCTTTTAAACCAATAACTAGGAATGGTGAAAGATACTTCATTACCTTTACCGATGACTATAGTCGTTATGGGTATGTGTACTTGTTAAAATACAAACATGAATCTTTTGAAATGTTCAAAATCTTCAAGAATGAAGTAGAAAATCAACTCAATAAAACGGTCAAGATACTTCGTACAGATAGAGGAGGTGAATACCTATGTAGTGAATTTCAAGAGTATCTTAGAAGTTGTGGGATTGTATCACAACTTACTCCACCTGGAACACCACAACATAATGGTGTGTCTGAGAGGAGGAATCGGACTCTATTAGATATGGTTCGATCTATGATGGCTAGAAATACACTACCTCTATCATTTTGGGGTTTCACGTTGCTCTCCGCGGCCCGTATTTTAAATATGGCCCCAACCAAGAAAGTGGAAAGGACACCTTTCGAAATATGGCATGGAAGGGTTCCATAATATCATATTTAAAAGTTTGGGGGTGTGATGCTTATCCTAAGCAGTACACTCAAAACAAACTGGAAGCCTGATCCACAAGTGCATCTTCATTGGATATCCTAGAGATTGTATTGGATATTATTTCTATGATCCGACAGAGCAGAAGGTGTTTATTGCTCGAAAGGCAGAGTTCTTGGAAACTAAGTTTCTTTCGGAAGAAACTAGTGGAAGAGCTATGGAATTTGAAGAGGTTCAAGATTCACAAGATGATACACAATTGGTTGATACTAGCAATCAACATGAGGATGTGAGAATGATCATATGGATGATCAAGATACACACAACGTTCGCAGATCTGGTAGTATTAGTGTTCCTCCTAAGAGATATGGATTTTTCATGGATGGATGCTATGTAGAAGATTCGGATGAACCAACCACATACCATGATGCAATGTCAAAACCTGATTTTGACAAATGGCAAGAAGCTTTGAATGTTGAGATGCAATCCATGTATGATAACCAAGTTTAGGAATTGGTTACACCACCTCTTAAGTCCAAGATAGTTGGATGTAAGTAGGTTTTCAAGAAGAAAACTGATATGCATGGAAACTTGGATACCTATAAAGCTAGACTTGTAGCAAAAGGTTTCACTCAAACTCAAGGAGTTGATTATCATGAAACTTTTTCGCCTGTTGCAATGCTAAAGTCTATCAGGATATTGTTTGCCATAGCAGCATATTATGACTATGAGATTTGGCAAATGGATATCAAAACCGCTTTCCTTAATGGATATCTTAAGGAAGATGTCCATATGAAACAGCCTGAAGGTTTTGTCAATCCAAAACATCCTAACAAGGTATGCAAGTTAAAAAAGTCAATCTATGGATTGAAACAAGCGTCAAGAAGTTGGAATCACCGTTTTGATGATGAAGTAAAGAAATTTGGCTTCATCAAAAACGTTGATGAAGCTTGTGTATATAAGAAAGCTAGTGGGAGCACTATCACTTTCCTCGTATATATGTCGATGACATCTTACTACTTGCAAAAGATATTCCAACCTTGGAAGGTGTAAAAGCCTGGCTTGGAAGCTGTTTTTCCATTAAGGATCTTGGTGAAGCCGCCTATATTTTGGGAATAAAGATCTATAGGGATAGATCAAGACGGCTGATAGGTTTAAACCAAAGTGCATACATTGAAAAGATCTTGAAAAGGTTCAAGATGGAGAATTCTAAGAAAGGTTTGGTACCTATTCAAAAGGGAACTATATTGAGCTCATCTCAATGCCCTATGTAACATCGCGTATTTGCGTAAAAAAAATTAATTTTGTAAAATCTTACAAATAACTGATATTAATAATAATAATAATAATAATAATAAAAATAATAATAATAACGTCAATAATACTAATAATAATAATAATGAACATATAAGTTGTATTAAATCTTATAACTATAACCTCTTACATAGAATGATAACAATCCAAACTTTAAGGGTTAAGTGGTAATTTATTTAAAACTAACCTAAAACTTTGATTTCTAGTTGTTAACTATTACAAAACACAGGGACTATTTGTGTAACTTTGAAAGTCACCCAACCCCACCCCCCATTCTCCTTCGCTGTGTTTCCCGTTTGCCTCCCACCATCGGCCGACCATACCTAAATCGAGCACCAAAACGCGTAAAATAATCAAAATAATCAAGTGGAAGAACCCTTTATCGGTTTTTAAGCTATTAACATCACGAATTTCATCCAAAACAATCAACAAACACTCCTCGAACACCTTCAAACCCGTCGGACCTGCAACTTATCCAAAACCCCATCTTCAATCAATTTTATTCAAAATTAACATAGAGATTTGCTTCCAAATCGTCATTCGAAGATTCCCTCAAGTTTAATTTGATTATAATCCCCGTTTGAGCAACATTCGATTTGCACCTCCGTCGCGATTGTTCTACGTTCTGTTCGGATTCAATCCATCACCAAAACGGTAATTAAACATACATACATATTCGATTTTACACGGGCAATAAAAGCCCTATGATTACAGATCCTATCAAAGTCGAATTCTTGTTCAATTTCGTGGGATTCGAACCTAGGGCTCACAGGGAATTGGGGAATGGGTTGAACAGATTATAAACATTTGGAACTGGTTTTTACCGCGGCCAAGGCCTTTAGCTTACCGGTTCCTTCGTTCCATGTAATCCAAGAGGTCCCGGGTTCGACCCGGGCACCTACACATTTTTTTAAACCTCATTTTAAGCCTTTAAAATTATGAAAAAATATCTAAAATTATAAAAATGTTTTCACAAACATTAAAATTTTAAAACAATTAATTATTTTCTGAAATTTATTTTTTAACATTTATCTATTTTAATAAATGTTTTAAATAAATAAAAATTACAAATAATACACAAATTATTTATACGAAAGTGAAATTTTAATAGTAATTTAATTTATTAAATTATTATTCGACACTAAATTACTTTTATTTTATTTAAATAATATTTATTATTGTTTAAATCATGATTAAATATAAAAATTTTATATTAGATCATTCCAAAAACATTTTCATTTCTTTTAATAATTTAAATAATTAAATATATTAATTAATTATCATATAATTAATTAATAAAATTAATTATTTATTTTCCCACACTTTCACAATAAAACAAACGGTTACGCGTATTGATACGTTTATTTTAAAATTCTAAACATAATCATTTTCAATAAATTCATTTTAATTATTTCAAACATTTTTAACTAAATAAATCAGTTTATTTAAACTACCATTCCAAAACATTCAAGACCCAATGGAAATCATAATAAATTCCCAAATCATTATTATTCTAATTTGAGACACCGATCCTTAGGTTAATCATAAGAAAATCGTTGGTGTCTAAACTATCACATCCAGATCCTAATCTCATCAATCAGGTGAGTATTCATATCCCCTTTTTATATCATTTCCTATTTGGGGAAATCATGTGATACAATATATTTAATCATGATATTCTATTGTTATTTCATTCTAAATTCAATTCAAGACAGGTTATGTTATTACTTGCAATTATGTGAACATACTATGGTAAACTGGACGACAGTAAAACCCTAATTCAATCAATCAATCCTGGTATCAATGGTAGATCTACTGGTTTGGGATAATCCACCCCACATGGCTTACGAGTGGTGATTATACAAACCACCCCATATGGCTTACGAGTGGTGATTGTGCCAGAGACAAGTAGTCAATCTATGGTGTTTGTGTGCAAGTCTATTATATGCAAGTATCAAGTCAAGGGGTTTATATTGTGTCGGTTTATCTATATGCTTTACTATTGCAACATAAGTCTTATATTACCTTGTGAATTGAATTATTCTCAATCAATCAATCAATCTATGTGTACTCAAAACTATGATTACTCACCAGCTAATTCGTTAGCTGACTTTATTTTCTCACATGATTTCAGTTAAGCAAGCTAGTGGACTTCTACTTGATCATATAAGACCTGGACTTAGTCAAAACAAAATACAATTACTATTTGTGACTTTAACTGTTGTATTTGTATCTGTTAAATTCATGTTATCCTGTAATCTGATTTTAATATTATTTACACAATTAGACAATCATGAGTTATGAACAATCAATCATTCCCTCGTCCGCTCCGATGATTCCGCCGTCGGTCGGGGTGTGACAGATGATAATCCTCCCCACATGGCTTACGAGTGGTGATTATACAAACCCACCCCATATGGCTTACGAGTGGTGATTGTGCCAGAGACAAGTAGTCAATCTATAGTGTTTGTGTGCAAGTCTATTATATGCAAGTATCAAGTCAAGGGGTTTATATTGTGTCAGTTTATCTATATGCTTTACTATTGCAACATAAGTCTTAATATTACCTTGTGAATTGAATTATTCTCAATCAATCAATCAATCTATATGTATACTCAAAACTATGATTACTCACCAGCTAATTCGTTAGCTGACTTTATTTTCTCACATGATTTCAGGTTAAGCAAGCTAGTGGACTTCTACTTGATCATATAAGACCTGGACTTAGTCAAAACAAAATACAATTACTATTTGTGACTTTAACTGTTGTATTTGTATCTGTTAAATTCATGTTATCCTGTAATCTGATTTTAATATTATTTACACAATTAGACAATCATGAGTTATGAACAATCAATCATTCCCTCGTCCGCTCCGATGATTCCGTCGTCGGTCGGGGTGTGACAGATTGGTATCAGAGCCATGGTTATAGGGAATTAGGTTATTAGAAATGGAATGACCTAGACTATAACTAAGTACCCTTACACATGAGTCCTCTCATGTATTTTACATGCTTAGATAGGATTTTATGTGCTTTACATGTTTATACTTGATTATGTGATTATATGCCTTATGTGATTCTTCTTATACTTTGAATCTTATCAATATACACACGAATCTTAACTCATATTCTAAGCATTGTGTGCCTAATTCAAGTGATTTCAAACTCCAAAACTCGATTGTTATTCATGGTTTTCAAATCTCGTCAAAGTCCGTGTCACACGACCGAGAACATGCAATGCTGGAAGAGTGGGATACCTGTATCTTAAGGTGTTTTGTCTAGGCAAGGTATTCATACAACTTGATTACCTTACCTGGGAACCCTCGAGATGAGTATTCGCTTATAGGTACGCATGTCCTCGATAAGGTTGTGGTGGACACAAATACTTTGATAAGTCAACGTATTCGCTTTGGTTTGCGAACCGAACGTTTACACTCCTAACCTCTCATTGTTATTTTAAACAATCTCATTAACGATTTTATTATTTTGAAAAGTTTTAAAAAGCAATTACCCGTTTCTCATAGAGGTTTCTCCTTTCCATATTATACAGCATGTCTTCTCGTCGAATCCGTTCACGATCTAGAAACTCTGGCCGTAAGATTTCTGCTATTGTAGCACGTGAAGTTACTGCGGTCATCCCAACTCTACTTACCCATTTGAACCAAGGCAATAATACTGTCCAAAACCCAATTGCACCAAACCCTCCCCGAACTTGTACTTACAAACATTTCAGTTCTTGCAACCCCACTAAGTTCAGTGGAACTGAAGGTGCTACCGGATTACTACAGTGGTTCGAAAGCATCGAGAACACTTTCCTAAACAGCGAATGCCCTGAAAATCTGAAAGTCCGGTATGCCACAAGTGTTCTTCAGAAACGTGCACTTACTTGGTGGAACGGAGAGAAACGAACCCGTGGAACTGAAACTGCTCTAGCCTTAACATGGACTGAAGTTAAGGAGCTCATGACTAAGAGTTCTGCCCAAGAAATGAAGTCCGAAAACTGGAAGCTGAGTTCTGGGAATTAACCCAAGACAGTGGCGAGAACCTCGCATACACTAACCGATTTCACGAACTAAGCCTTTTGGTACCGCATCTTGCTACCCCTACCTCCCGAGCCATCGAGAAATACATTGGTGGACTACCCATGCAGATTCAGGATACGGTGCTAGGAAGGAATCCTTCGACACTAGAAGATGCTATTAGACTGGCTGCACAGTTAACCGATAATCATGTGAAAGCTGATTCCTTAACCAGGAAAGGATCGAAGAAAAATACCGATAAACTTCGTAACGAAACCGTCAAAACCGATCAACCCGAGCTTTCCAAGAACAAGAGGAAGGCCAATTCTCAAAACTTTGCTGTGATTACCCCTGCTGTGCCATTAATCAAGTCCCTCCAACTCGTCAACCAGCAGTAAACAACCAATCGCTAATGAAAAAGTCATACGCTGGACCCTATCCGCAGTGTAACAACTGCAATTATCACCATCCCGCTAACATTCAGTGTCGTCAATGCATAAACTGTGGTCGTTTGGGTCATACATTCAACGTGTGCAGGAGTGCTGCTAAAGCTCCGACCAATGCACCAGTTTATCAACATCTTCCTGCAATTACCTAGGGTCGTGCATGCTATCAATGTGGTGATCCGAACCATTTTCGCAATCGATGCCCTCAACTTGTCAGCCTAGTTCCTACGACTCAAGGACGTGCTTTCAACATTAATGCTCGACAAGCTCAAGCCACCAATGATCTGGTGTTGAATAATTCTTGTCCTTGATTTCGTCTTCATGATGTAATTCAAGATTTGTAATCGTGATTTTCCTTTTGTTACATTGATGTAATTTGAAAATTTCTAAATTTCTAATTGAGATATTTTTCCTTTCGCTGTTAAGTCGAACTTTGAACCGTTTGCACCGTGGGAGATGCAAGAGTTTGCAAGTCAACCTATGACTAAGGACACTCATATCTCCTAAATGATTCTAACTCATCAAACAGGGGTGATTCCCTTACTATGATGATGATTCCTTATTAGTTTCAATAATGGTTTTCAATTGTGTGTTTTATGAAGTTTCATCCTCTGGATTAGGGTGATTTCCTTATCTCGAGGACTGACTTCGATTATTCTCTCTGGAACTTGTATTTCACAAATGACATGATCTCACCAGAATAGGATTGAAACCCGTACTTTGGTGACAAATGTCAATCTTCGATTGTTTTCTTATTGTTATGAAATTCAATTATCAAGATAGGCATGAATTTCATACCTTGATGATAATTTCATTTTTATGGATTGTATTTTCTCAAATGAAACGACCTCGTCAAAGTAGGAGTGAATTCTAGATTTTGACAAGGAAGTCTATCTTATTATATTTTGTTTTTGTAAAAAATTCATCGTTAAGATAGGAGTGATTTCCCTTACCTTAATGGTGAGTTATCTCGTCTTATTTCTATAGATCCTCGGATCGAACTTTTTGATTGGAAGGTTAGTGGCCATACCTTGAGAGTATACCATCAAGTTAGGGTGAAAACCACACCTTGATGACTATTCTCATTTCTTGATCTTCAACTTACCATGGTTATAATCAAGTGACGAGACGCATGTAGTAACTTGAAGGGTGAAATAATATTAGTGTTTCGACCTATCAAGCTAAAGCATGATCTCTGAACTTGAAAGAGACGCGATCGTTTTAGGTTGATTTTGATTCCAAGTTTGGAGCATTTAAATTCTTAAAACGATTTCTTTCCCTTTATTCTCATGTTTTGATTTGATCTAGTTACATCGAACCATTTATTCCTTATCTATCGACTTTCATTGTGAGTTATCATCAAAGCCTGATTACGTGATGGTAGTTCTCCTAAACAATCTATTGTCAAGTAAAGATATCATCTCTGATCGTGATGGTCGCTTCATCTCTCGTTTCTGGAAAAGTCTTCAATCAGCTCTCGAAACTCAACTGAATCTTAGCACGGCCTATCAGCCGCAAACCGACGGTCAGACTGAAAGAACGATACAAACCCTCGAGAATATGCTCCGGGCTTGTGTCATTGATTTCAGTGGATCGTGGGATTCTCATCTTCCGTTGATCGAATACTCTTACAGTTACCAGACCAACAGATGGCACCATTTGAGGCCTTGTATGGTCTGAAGTTGGTGAATCACAAATTACTGGTCCGGAATTGATACTAGAAACAACCGACAAAATTCATAAGATCCGTGATAACTTGGTCGCTGCTAGAAATCTTCAAAAGCATTATGCTGACAAAAGACGTAAACCCATGGAATACAAAGTTGGCGAACTCGTACTTCTTAAGGTATCACCTTGGAAGAGAGTGATTCGTTTTGGAAAGAAATGGAAACTAGCACCTCGTTACGTGAGTCCATTCAAGTACACGAGCGAATTGGGAAAGTGGCCTACAAGCTTGAACTAACCCAAGAGCTCAGCAATATACAACCAACGTTTCATGTTTCAAATCTCAAGAATGTCTTGCCGATAAAAATCTCCACATCTCACTCGACGAAGTCCAGATTGATGAAACTATGTACTTTGTTGAGAAATCTGTGGAATTTATGGATCGGGAAGTCAAACAACTCAAACGTAGTCGGATACCCATTGTCAAAGTCCGCTGGGAATCTAACGTGGCCCAAAGTTCACCTGGGAACGTGAGGACCAAATGAAATCCCAGTATCCTCATCTTTTCGTTTCAGCCTCCTTGTGAACAAATTTCGGGACGAAATTTCCTAAAGCAGGGGAGACTGTAACATCGCGTATTTGCGTAAAAAAATTAATTTTGTAAATCTTACAATAACTGATAATAATATATAATAATAATAATAATAAAATTAATAATAATAACGTCAATAATACTAATAATAATAATAATGAACATATAAGTTGTATTAAATCTTATAACTAATAACCTCTTACATAGAATGATAACAATCCAAACTTTAAGGGGTTAAGTGGTAATTTATTTAAAACTAACCTAAAACTTTGATTTCTAGTTGTTAACTATTACAAAACACAGGGACTATTTGTGTAACTTCGAAAGTCACCCAACCCCCCCCCCATTCCCCTTCGCTGTGTTTCCCGTTTGCCTCCCACCATCGGCCGACCATACCTAAATCGAGCACCAAAACGCGTAAAATAATCAAAATAATCAAAGTGGAAGAACCCTTTATCGGTTTTTAAGCTATTAACATCACGAATTTCATCCAAAACAATCAACAAACACTCCTCGAACACCTTCAAACCCGTCGGACCTGCAACTTATCCAAAACCCATCTTCAATCAATTTTATTCAAAATTAACATAGAGATTTGCTTCCAAATCGTCATTCGAAGATTCCTCAAGTTTATTTGATTATAATCCCCGTTGAGCAACATTCGATTGCACCTCCGTCGCGATTGTTCTACGTTCTGTTCGGCTTCAATCCATCACCAAACGGTAATTAAACATACATACATATTCGATTTTAACACGGCAATAAAAGCCCTATGATTACAGATCCTATCAAAGTCGAATTCTTGTTCAATTTCGTGGGATTCGAACCTAGGGCTCACAGGGAATTGGGGGAATTGGGTTGAACAGATTATAAACATTTGGAACTGGTTTTTACCGCGGCCAAGGCCTTTAGCTTACCGGTTCCTGCGTTCCATGTAATCCAAGAGGTCCCGGGTTCGACCCCGGGCACATACACATTTTTTTAAACCTCATTTTAAGCCTTAAAAATTATGAAAAAATATCTAAAAATTATAAAAATGTTTTCACAAACATTAAAAATTTTTAAAACAATTTAATTATTTTCTGAAATTTATTTTTTAACATTTTATCTATTTTAATAAATGTTTTAAATAAATAAAAATTACAATAATACAAAATTATTTATACGAAAGTGAAATTTTAATAGTAATTTAATTTATTAAATTATTATTCGACACTAAATTACTTTTATTTTATTTAAATAATATTTATTATTGTTTAAATCATAATTAAATATAAAATTTTATATTTAGATCATTCCAAAAACATTTTCATTTCTTTTAATAATTTAAATAATTAAATATATTAATTAATTATCATATAATTAATTAATAAAATTAAATTTATTTTCCCACACTTCACAATAAAACAAACGGTTACGCGTATTGATACGTTTATTTTAAAATTCTAAACATAATCATTTTCAATAATTCATTTTATTATTTCAAACATTTTTAACTAAATAATTCAGTTTATTTAAACTACCATTCCAAACATTCAAGACCCAATGGAAATCATAATAATTTCCCAAATCATTATTATTCTAATTTGAGACACCGATCCTTAGGTTAATCATAAGGAAATCGTTGGTGTCTAAACTATCACATCCAGATCCTAATCTCATCAATCAGATGAGTATTCATATCCCCTTTTTATATCATTCCTATTTAGGGGAAATCATGTGATACAATATATTCAATCATGATATTCTATTGTTATTTCATTCTAAATTCAATTCAAGACAGGTTATGTTATTACTTGCAATTATGTGAACATACTATGGTAAACGGACGACAGTAAAACCCTAATTCAATCAATCAATCCTGGTATCAATGGTAGATCTACTGGTTTGGGATAATCCACCCCACATGGCTTACGAGTGGTGATTATACAAACCCACCCTATATGGCTTACGAGTGGTGATTGTGCCAGAGACAAGTAGTCAATCTATGGTGTTTGTGTGCAAGTCTATTATATGCAAGTATCAAGTCAAGGGTTTATATTGTGTCGGTTTATCTATATGCTTTACTATTGCAACATAAGTCTTAATATTACCTTGTGAATTGAATTATTCTCAATCAATCAATCAATCTATATGTATACTCAAAACTATGATTACTCACCAGCTAATTCGTTAGCTGACTTTTTTTCTCACATGATTTCAGGTTAAGCAAGCTAGTGGACTTCTACTTGATCATATAAGACCTGGACTTAGTCAAAACAAATACAATTACTATTTGTGACTTTAACTGTTGTATTTGTATCTGTTAAATTCATGTTATCCTGTAATCTGATTTTAATATTATTTACACAATTAGACAATCATGAGTTATGAACAATCAATCATTCCCTCGTCCGCTCCGATGATTCCGCCGTCGGTCGGGGTGTGACACCCTAGTTCAAAGGTTGAACAAGAAAGAATGAATGGAGTCCCATATGCATCTGCTATAGGATCCATCATGTATGCAATGATATGTACTAGGCCGGACGTGTCATGTGCTCTAAGCATGACAAGTAGATATCAACAGAATCCTGGTAATAGTCATTGGATGGCTGTTAAGAGTATTTTGAAGTACCTTAGAAACACTAAGGATATGTTTTTAATATATGGATCTGGTGAGGAGAGCTCGTAGTAAAGGGTTACACGGATGCGAGTTTCCAAACTGATCGAGATGATTCTCGATCACAGTCGGGATATGTCTTCATTATGAATTGAGGAGCAGTCTCTTGGAAGAGCTCAAAGCAAGACGTAGTGGCACTATCTACAACAGAATTAGGATACATCGCCGCTTCATTGGCAGCTCAAGAAGCTGCTTGGCTTAGGAAGTTCATCGCTGGTTGTTGCTACCATTCAAGACCCCCTAGAGATCTTTTGTGACAACGAGGGTACGATTGCTCAAATCAAGGAAGCTCGTGCTCATCAAAAGACTCGGCACATTGAACGGAGATTCAACTACATAAGGGATGAAGTTGAAAAGGGGAAGATATGTATTCGCAAAGTTCCTACCGATCAAACATTGCGGATACATTCATGAAGCTCCTAGATAGGACAAAGCATGAAAGTCATACTTGTGCCTTAGGACTTCGATATTCTAGTGATTGGACTTGATCAAATTTTGTATTTGGATATTGGAACTTATGTTATTTATCTTAATTATATGATTATAAATTTCATTTGTTCTTCTATTTTAGCATGTTTAAATCCATGAAAATAGTTATTCTAAACGTCCGTAGTCGATCATACTTGTGGGAACAACTATGAATGTAAGACTATAATGAACTTGGATTGGTTGATATTCATAAGGTATGAATATAGAGCAAGAGGTTGCTACCAAGGTTCATTGATATCTATGGGATATAGATATTGGACTGACCCGCTCTCAATTATTTCTGCATGGAATCTTTATGATTAGTCATAAGAGATATTGAGTAAAGGCGAATATCATTGTATCCTCAGACCTGAGATACATATTGGGTCTTGATATTCACCAAGTATTGTACTTTGACTTAGTACTTTGCTGTACTGAAAAATTGGCAGTACATAAGGCTGAGTTCAGGTATGATATAAGGTGATTGTGAGAGACGTATGTAGTCAAGATAGAATTTGTTCCTCTTATTCGTTGAGAGTTAGATGTCTAAGGCCTGTTAAAGTTAAATCAACGGAGAATGACAATTCTGTGACTCTGGGATTTAACATGACATCTGTAACAAATGATAAACGATTAATTCACCTAAAACATTTTCAAGTAAGGTACTTGAAAAGGATGATGTTATTGAATGGCACTAAGTCATATACATTAGGGGTAACAAACCGTTGCTAGGCGTTATTTGCTGCTTGCATCAATTTTCTATGAATCTTGTGCAAGTGGAGATTGAAGGAATTGATCTGCCCAAGATACATATTAAATTGATGTGGCTAATGTGATATGATCCAAGTCGGGTCATACCCAATAACAAGCTAGACAAACACCTACAATATTTATTTATTGATTTGATCAATTAAATAAATATCAACACTATATGCATTTAGAGAATGTTATCTAAATGAAAGATGCACTTGAGAAATGAATAAATAACATGGGTTTATTTATTTTAATAGAGTACTTTATATTGTTATTTAATAGGTTAAATAGCATTATTAAGTTAATATAACATGTCTTGTTATTTGCCTAAAATACAAGTTTGTTTAAAGAGTTTAATTAAACTTGTTACAAATTAAGTTGGGTGGAAGATTTAAAAGGGAAGCCCCTCATTGGACCTCCCTAGCTCTCGGCCTAATGGCTGAAAAAGAACACCACCAAATGTTGGTGGTTGCTTAATTAATGGACAACACCCACATGCAAGACATAACCTCTCACTTCTCAAAAAATCAAGAGCTTCTCTCTCCCTTTTTCCTCTCATCATTCTCAGACCAAAGAGGGCAGAAATGAAGCTCAAAACTTGGCTGGAACAAGGTGTTCAAAGCTGTGAAAAAGTGTTGAGGATCCTAGCTTTCAAAGGTGTTTGTTGGTGGCTTGGGGTATAGCTTACTTGAGGTCTTCTTGGTTGAAGATTGAGCTCCAAATTCCATCATCTTCACCTCCAAACATCACGGTTTCAATAGGTAGTTTGTGTGGTTGTTTATATATGTTATGAAAGCATGTTCTTCCATGTAAAGATCCTTTGTTCATGGGTTTGTTTTAACTAGTGTATATGATACATAAACTAACTAACATCAAATGGTTTTTTGATAAAAACTCCGCTGTGTTTTTCATTTTAAATGGTTAATATGACTTTGGTAAACATCTACAAAACCCAACAAATCCAAAATCAAAGGTAAATATACATCATCGTCGAACCCCGTGCTTGTTTATTATTTTTCTAAATTTTCATTTTTTGTAATGTTTCTTCACTTTTAGGATTTCTAAAAAAGAAATCCTATTTGGGGTGCTCCATTAGTTTATGTTTTAGGTTATGGTTTTGCGTTCTTGTATTTTGTGTTAGGTTATATATAATTATAAGTTCTTAATTTTGTTTTATAGTATTAGAAGACGGTAAATCTATTATGGTTTTTATGAAAGTTGATTAAGGCATTAAAAAAAGCATAATCTTGCTTTGTAGATTTGTTAGAACATACCAAATATCCGAATAAATGGAAAGTTTATCATATATATTACTTTACGCATGTGTTAAAGTTTTCATATTTTTTTACTACATGGATAGGTTTGCAAATATATATATATATATATATATACATATATATATATAACACTTGTTAAAGTTTTTTAATTGGTTTCTGTCCTAATAGAGTATTTATTAGACATGTGTATCACTTTCTTATAAGCTTTTTAGTACTTTATAGAAACTAGATTTTAGTAATTTTTTAAATATTCATTTAAATGGAAAGTTTGTTAAATATTACTTTACACATAGTTATATTTAATAACACATGTGTTACATTTGATAACATATGTGTTAAAGTTTCAGTACTATCTTTAACTCCCTATCTTTAACTCGTGGGGTAAATTATGCATAAAATAAAGTACAAATATGTTAAAGTTTTCAGTTCGTTTCTATCTATTAAAATATATTACACGTGTAATAAAAATCTAACATTTTTAAAATATCCAAAATAATAGAAAGTTTATCAATATATTAATTACACATGTGTTAAATGTGATAATATATGTGTTAAAGTTTCCAGATCTTTTTACTATGTGGGATAGGTATGCAGAATATGTATAACACACTTGTTAAAGTTTTTTAGTTGGATTCTGTCCCACAAAACATCTATTACACATGTGTAGCATTTTATTTTAAGTCTTTTTAGTACTTTACAGAACTATGTTTTTAGTACTTTTTAATATATTCAGTCATACAGAAAAGTTTATCAAATATATTACTTTACACATATGTTAATTTAATAACACATGTGTTAAAGTTTTATAATTATCTTTAAACTAATGAGGTAAATTGTGCATAAAATAAACTACACATGTGTTAAAGTTTTCAGTTAAATTTTGATCCATCTAACATTTGTAATACTTTGTTTTTAATCTTTGTTGTACTTCTTATCCACTTTTGTAACAATCATTTTATGATTTTACAGATTTGTAGTCTATTCTTATATGTTTTTAGCCCTGTGTAAACACATGTATGATCTCTATGAACATTACACATGTGTTAAAATAGTTTAGTATCTTCCAAATTATTAAAATCATTCCATCCATTAGTTTTATAAAGCTAGAAAATTTGGTAGCCAATATCTAGTGCCATTTAGAGAATAGTTATGTGCTGGAGTGGGAACATGTTTTTAAGATATCTAGATAATTAGAATTTCTATCATATATATTATTTTACACATGTGGGAAATTTTTCAAAAACATCTTTTTACACATAGGGTAAGTGTTGTAGAATATAATTAACACATGTGTTTAAACTTCTTAGTATGTTTTTGTTAATTAAAACATCTATTTGTACCATTTTGTTTTCAACAAATGGATAGTCCTTAAAAGTTTCAGTAACATTCAATTTATATGAGTAACCCATGTAATGTTTATTTATTTTTTTATCTTTTTAGCCCTATGTAAAGACAAATAGGGTACATTATGTAGAATATATATTTACACATGTGTTAACGTCTTAAGAATTATCTTGAACATATAAGTACAACATGTATTGCACATGTGTTAAAGTTTTTCAATGTTTTTAGTATTGCACAAAATAAAAATCACAGAACATTATTAGTGTGCAGAATATATTTAACACGTGTGTTAATATTTTGAGAAATTTTTTGTCTAGTAAAATATAATTTTGTAAATTTCACTTTCTTTAATAATATGAATAGTGCTTCTTAAAAAACTTCAGAAACATTCATTTATATTACTTTACAACTATGGTGTTCAATTCTTTCTCCTTTTACACACGTGCAAAAACAAATAGGGTAATTTGAACAAATCTATGCACATGTATTAAATTATTCTGAGCACATATATGTCAAGTAAAACACCTGTTTCACATTTTTAGACTTTTAAGAATTATATTTTTTTACAAATGGGTGAGTGTGCAGAATATAGTCATGAAACGTCAAGAACAGATTGGAATCGATCAGGAACGAACTATGAACTTGGATTTGCGAGTTGGGACGCTCTGGACGGCTAGGGTACGAAAGTATACGAAGTATTATGAAGTGTTATGTTTTTCCACGAATTGTGTGGTATTTATAGGTTATCAGTGTTCATTCGTACGAATGAACTGGTTCAGTCGCGCGACTAAATCATGTGGTTGACTCATAAGCACGACTGAAGGTTCAGTCGTACGACTGAATCAATCTTATGTCTCAATCATACGACTGATCCAGTCACCTGGTTCAGTCGTGCGATTGGTCCATAAGCATGGTTCATTCATGCGTATGGGCCATAAGTATGGTCCATTAGCATGAATGTCCACATGACTAAGTTAAACCATTTCTAAGTTCTTATTGACTTAGAACTATGTAAAACAACATCAAACCTATATATTAAGTTCATATATGTGAATCACTTTCAATATAAAGATAGCATGACATAATCAATCATACATAAACATCACAATGCATTTCATATATCATTCAATCATTACATTACATTGTATTACATAAGTGTAAGACATCAAAGACTTTTACATTTGAGAACATAAACTAGCTACATCAAGATGTATCAACAAACTCTCCCTTGGACCTAGTTTAGCCTAATGTCTAACATTCTTCATGTGTTCTTGGAACTTCTTGTACTTGTCTTCTCTTGTAACTCCTGCATGTATCTCGAATGCAAAACAGTCTTACGACGTGTTAAAACTATAGAGCTTGTACAATGTCCTACGTGTCATAGATTAATGGCCACTTGTAGAGAGTGTATACATCATCTACAGACAAGTTCGCGAGCCACATAGGGTCAAATATCCGGATAGTCTCTATCTTTCCTTCCTTATGCAAATTATGAATGCTTCACCCATTCACCAGTCATAATACCACCACTTGAAGTGTGGAGTGATGTCCTAAGCATTTCCCGTAGTGGGATCTTCGACATTATGCGCGGAGGACTCCACTTCAGCACTACTTTAGGCTTTCCAGTGTTAGGATCAACTTCGATCTTATGTATGAACTGTTTAGGCTGTTGAGGCCTGAACTTGACCCATCTGGTGTGGTATTCCTTCTTGAGCGCCATCTTAAACCAACCCGACATCTTTTGGGGGTTGGCGTACAAAAGATCTAAACAGGCAAGCCTATTCAGCTCAAAACCGGGAAGAGTCTTCAGATCATGACGATAACTGAAGTACTCAATCCCCTTCTCCCTCTTCACCACATAAACATCCAAGTCCTCAAAATATGCCCAACTGATAATTTTGCCTGACACCTTCTGATGCTTCTTCACTCGATAAAGTTTGGTGTAGGCGTTTGACTTTGGAGGTTCTCTTTGGGCTCTCATCTCAACTAAGCACACTGCCCACTCAGCCTTCTTAATATCGACATCAGCATCCGTAGCTTGGGCTTTCCCTTCTTCTTTCTCTTTTTCTATTTCGGTCTCATCGAGTTTCTCAAACGTAGCATTGCCAAATGTTTCACCCAAGTCGAGGATAACATTTCCCTGTTGATCAGTGTACTGAGGATACACTTCTGTAGTGATATCCTTAATGTCAATCTCATCCACATCTTGCAGCTCTTCATCACTAATAACATCAACCTCAGGAGCATCCTTGACTAGCTCATCAGGGTTGAGTCGAAACATGTCCGCTAGCTGCTTATCCGTAAGATCATGAATGATCTCTCCCTCTTCGGGGGTGTAGCTCACAGATCTTCAGGAGCATCCTTACAAATCAAGAATCATGGTTAGTTGAGTCTTGATTTGCTGAAGGGGGCGACATCATAGTCGTCTGTATGTTGAGCTTCATCTGTTTGATTAAACATTCAAAACACAATCACACACACATCAGTAATCAAGATAATTAAACATTAATAAACATTAATTACATTAGTGTAATACATAAGTCAAGTACAAAAGTTTTCAAAAACAAGACATTTAATCAATACTTTTCCTTGATCGCTAGATTCTTCAGCTTGAGGAGCTGAGGAAGAGGGTCGCTGATCTTGATTTCGCTTTGTTCGCCGCTCCTGAGCAGATGGATTTGAGGCTGATACAGATGCATCACCTTCATGATCATGCTCATCATCATCTCCTCCTTCTTTTCCTTCCCACTACCTTTCGCCTCACCCTCATCATCATCATCATCATCATCATCAGATTCATCATCAGAGGAATCGTCATCATCATCATCTCCATCATCTCCATCACCCTTTATCTTCAAGGGCTCACCCTTCGCCCCTTAAAGTCTAAGCATAAGCTTCTTGTTCTTCTTCTCAACCTCCTTAATCCTCTTCAACAAAGCCATCAGCAGCTCATTCTGTGCAGTGAGGGCATGATGAGCTCTGGCTAAGGCTCTCTCATAAGAAGCATCTCTCTCTATCAAATGGGTGATCTGTTGGCTCTGAGCTGCGTCTCTCTCAGTCAGCAGGGCTATTTGCTTTCCCTGAGCAGCGTTGACTGCCATCAACTGGTTTATCTGGTTAGCTCGTATGTCATCTGTTGTGAGCAGTTTGAGCACCAGACGGTTGAGGCTAGCCAGCTGCTCCTCTAACCCAACAGTGGGCAGAGGAGATCCCTGTGGAGGTATCGATGATGTGGAAGGGCTAGTTTGGGGTATGGTAGGTGTGGTGGTGTATGTGGTGTATGATGGAGTGGGAATGAAGGTGAATGGTGGTAGAATAGATATGGGTATGGTAGGTGCGGTGGTGGGAATAGTGGTGGCTGTGGTGGTGGCAGTAGTGCTGGCTGTGGAGGTAGCAGTAGTTGTGGTTGTGGAGGTAGGTGTGGTGGTAGTAGAGTGGTGGTAGTGGTGGTGGGAGTGGTGGTAGGAGTGGCTGTAGTAGCTGTGATAGTGGAGGTGGTAGTCAGGACGATCCTCCGTCTCTTGCCCTTCTTGTCATGGGGTTGGGCCATTCTCTTCAGCCTCGAGCCTTTAGCAATCTGGTCTCCCACTGGGCTAATTGGCTGGGGAGGTGTATAAGTGGGATCATCAGTGTCAGCACCCTCAGCCCCAGCCTGGCGTCCCCCAACTGCCTCTTTGCCCCTTTCGGTAGCCACTACTCGGCTACCGACTGTCCTCGTTAGAGGCTCCTCATCCGACTTATCCTCCTCTTCATCAACCAGGAAGTCCCGGTGGATGGCAGCCTGCTCCGATCCACCAGGAGTAGAAGTACTGTTGTATGGAGGTGGTGGAGATATGTTAGACGTGTCAGTGGCCCGTGATTGATTAGGTCCTGCATCTCCACCACCTTGACCATCATCATGGTCATCATCGTCGTCGTCATCTTCATCAGTAGGAATCATAATGGGCTCGATGTCGGAATCACTATCATCGTGACGCCACTTCTTACGAGCTGGCGCCACGTATCCCTCATTGGCCAGATAGCCAAAGAGTCTCCTCACCGGGGGCTTCACCAGCTTCCCCCGGTATACCTTCATCCTTCCTAAGGTGGTATCATCCATCACCTCTACGATCACTGCATTATCATTCTCCTTAGGCAGCATAGGAAGCCTCTCGTCTATAATCATCTGCAAGAATCTTGGATACATGCAAAAGCCTTCTTTGCCCTTGGCCTCGATGTTCTCTGTCAAGTAGGAGAAGAACATGCGGGAGAAACTAAACGGGTGGTTCAGCACCAGCGCAACATATGCGTTCTGGATTTGGTCAGACAACTCGTCGAACCCTCCACGCCTGGTGGCTATGCATTTAAGGATCACATGTTCCAAATACTTAAATTGGGCGCACATGTTGCTCTTGTTCAGCACGCCGGCATTGATGTCGTCGGGGTACTTGATCCTTAAAAAGCATCCCCGAACTGTTAGGGGATGCAGCTTGGTTGGGTGGGCACCATCCTCACCCAGATCCAATACTCGCCTCAGATCGTCCTCCCTGATCTCAATATCTTAGCCGAAGATAGAACTCCGTATACAGTAGGGCTCAGTAGATCGGTCGACGGAGGCATTCTCTCAGAATGCCTGCTGAATCGATCTATATGGTGTGCAGGGAGTGGAGATGGCCTTGTAGATCCTCGATCTACGTAGAAAAGTAATAATCCCGATGAACTTAAAGGTGTTCCTGGAAGTAGCATCAAGATAAGCACAGATGTTATGCTTGGTGCTCATAGTCCATCGCTCAGCCATGTTGCTGCAGCACAAGGAACATATAAGTTAGATCCATTCATAAAAGATAACAATTGAATTGAACTGATTTTGACCAACTGGTTCAATCGTGCGATTGAACCATACTACTAAGTTCAGTCGTACGATTGAGCCTGCGACTGAACTTAGTCGTATGTTATACCATGCGGTTGAGTCAGTCGTGCGACTGAGTCACCGATTGATTCAATCATACGATTGAATCATACGTCTGGCTCAATCGTGCGACTGAATCATAAGTTTGGCTTAATCATGCGACTAAAGTTCATCAGCCTGTCCATTCGTATCTTGCATTGTTTGAACCAATAAATTTGAATCTTCGTAAAACCGTTAAATTAGACTTCGTGTTTAGATTCATTAGGTTCGCAAGGACTCGAAATAGCACTTAATGTCATTTAAATAAACTTTTATGTCCATTTAAGTGGCCAATTTTAGGTTTTTAGTCCCGGTTCTTGATTTTAACAATTTAAGTCAATTTTGGTTCGATTAACCGTTCATTTGTTCCGATTTTGTTCGCAAAGTACCTGTGGATGAACGAAATATCGGTTAGAAATAGATCCGAGAGTAATCACAAAACTAGAATTTTGGGCAGAGTGTCTGGGTAATGGGAGGTTTTTGAGAATTTTAAAATGGCGTAGGGTTTACGATCGACTGATCCTCCTTTTATACTGTTTTGGGTTTCAGTCCTGCAACGGGGCCCATGTGCATGACTCAGTCGTGCGACTGGCTTAGACTCCTTCATCCAGTCGTACCATAGGGTCATTCTTATGATCCAATCGCATGGTTTCCCCATACTCATGGTCCATTCGTGTGATTTGCTCATACTCATGGTCCATTCGTGTGATTTGCTCATACTCATGGTCCATTCATGTGATTTGCTCATACTCATGGTCCATTCATGCGATTGGTCCATACTTATGGTCTAATCGTGCGATTGGTCCATACTTATGGTCTAATCGTGTGATTGGTCCATACTCATGAGTTTAATCGTGTGATTGGCTCATACTTATGAGTTTGACTTCATCCATTTCCACACACTCAAATTTAACTTTTGATATATAAACATTATGACCGATGATCATCTCAGACATGATCTTTTAACAGAAATCCTTTGATCACCTCAGACCTGATCCTTTTAAATTAGAACCGGTTGATCACTTCAAACGTGATCCTTTTAATTGAAATCGTTTGGTCACCTCAGACGTGACCCTTTTAATATTCAAAACTTGATCATCTCAGACATGATCCTTTTAAATTCACACCAGTTTGGTCACCTCAGACGTGACCCTTTTAATTTATGATTCACAGAGTTCATCTAGTTACATAGTCCGACATTGACACCTAATTGATAGATAAAACAGAAAACAACTTGAATTGAAATAAAACAGAACATAATTTTGTAATTTTGTTTGAGGTGGGTTGAAAACATTTTAATTTTCTTTAAAAGATTTCTCCCCCTGAACAGAACAGCATCAAGCATTTACATCTTATCTGGAAGGACTCTTATGGAATCATACAGGCATAAACATAGTCATTTGGGACCCTTTTGCATATGTTTGTTTAACTTATTCTTGTTTGTCTGAGAGTCAAACGCACTTACAGGAAATCATACTAGAACTGTAAGAAGCACATAATTATTTTGACTGTCAAGGATTGTTGCTATGATGATTGTCAGTATATTTGTCCACTTAAATGCATACATAGATTTTTGACTCACATTGATGATTAGTTAGGTTTGTTATTTCAACAAGCATTTGTGGATCCCACGCTTATATGGTAATCAACATTCCTCAAGAGATTTTTGAGCGGTCTACGGGTTTAGACAAGAAGAAACTATTCTAAGAGCTATCAAAGAGATGCCAAGCCTCAGGTCAGTGCCATCGCACAGCAGAGAGGCGCAAACAACAATGAATTCTAGAATATTTAGGTTATGCTTATCCTCAGGTCAATGCCATCGCACAGCAGAGAGACACACAACCTATCTTCTTGTTTGAGTACTTCTCTTTTACACGTTACGCACCAACAACATTAGTCATTAGCTCGATTGCGTTTAACATTTTTTCATGTGCTTTGCTCATTTTTAAGGTCATCAGCACACATTTGTGACGTTTATTTTGCTCTTCACCCCTTATTGGAAATGCGTTGATTGTGTTAACCAGGGATAAGGTGGAAACCCACAGCTAGTTGAACTATTTAGTTTTAAGTTGTTTCACAATGAAGTCTACTCGTCTATTGTGTTGAATCTATCGACATATATCATAATGGACTAGCAACCTCTAGGTCTACTTTCTCTATGTAACCTCAGTAACAGACTAGTTTACTATCATTTTTCCTTTATTTGAGTTACCCTTCTCGGACTTGTAATTTTGGTGTAATATTTTGAACATTTAAGTCCTTTTGATGTCTCAAACAATTAGTTCCATATGTATTATCATATTCCATAGTTTTAAATCAATCTCACAGATTTGATGTCCTTGCTTTTCAGCTTTTCTGCCCGCCCTTATTTTTTAAGTAATTTAAATACTTACTACTGAAACTAAACCTATTCTCCCCCTAAATCGAAAATCTTTGTGTTTGTAGATTTTTAAAGACAGGGAAATAAAATAAAGAAAAATAAAAATAAAACATAAATATGGACGAAGAACTAGATTTTTCTGGAATCATATCACTTTTCTTTTTGACGCCATTAACCTCTAAGAGATATAAAAACCGAGGTTTATTAAATGCTTTTGTGTAGAGGTCAGCGCGTTGAAAATCCGTATTAATTTTAACAACATCGATTAATTGTTTTTCAAAACAGTCACGTATAAAGTGATATTTAATACCGATGTGTTTAGTCTTTGGGTGTTGGACCAGATTTTTAGTGACAGCAATTGCAGCAGAATTATCAACAAAGATAGGGTGTTAGAAAATTGCAAACCGTAGTCTCGTATTTGCTGTTGAATCCAGATGATTTGAGAATAGCAACTTGCAGCGGCAACATATTCGGCTTCACATGTCGATAGAGCAACCGACGTCTGCTTCTTACACTGCTAGGTGACTAAGCGTCTTCCAAAGAACTGACATCCCGCTGATGTTGACTTGTAATTCATCTTGCACCCACCATAATCCGAGTCACTATACGTTGTAAGCCCAAAGTCATCATTATGAGGATAACACAACCCAAGTGTTGGAGTACCCTTCAGATAACAAAAAATCCTCTTTACCCCAATGAGATGATTTATTTTAGGTTTTGCCTGATTTCTGGAACAGAGACAAGTGGCGTACATAATATCAGGACAAGAAGCTATGAGGTACATGAGAGATCTGATCATTCCTCGATACACGGTGGCATCGACCAGATCACCATTTTCATTGGGTGCCACATCGTGGTTTGTGGCAAGTGGAGTCCCAGCAACCGTTTGCATTCTCCATGTCAAAGCGACTAAGGATATCTCCTACATATTTGGTCTGATGTAGGAAGATACCATTTGGTGTTTGATCTACTTGTAAACCGAGAAAGAACTTCATATCTCCCATGGCGCTCATTTCAAACTCAGCTTTCATCACAGACTCAAATTCTTTACACAATGCTTCTTGGAACCGAAGATTATGTCATCCACGTATATCTGCACCAGTAGTAAATCACCGTCCTTTTCTTTGACGAACAGCGTGCAGTCAATGACCCCTCTGCGAAAACCATGTTTCAGCAGGTGTGTGGAGAGTTTCTCGTACCAGGCTCGAGGGCTTGATGTAGCCCGTACAAAGCCTTGTCCAGTTTCTACACTCTATCCTGATGATAAGCATCCTCAAATCCTTCGGGTTGACTGAGGTACACCATTTCACGGATTTCACCATGAAGGAGTGCACTTTTCACATCCAGTTGATAGACTTTAATCTGCATATAGGATGCATAGGCTAAGAAGATACGAATAGCTTCCATCCTTGCCATAGGTGCAAATTCATTGTAGTCAATGCCTTCGACTTGCCTAAACCCTTGCATGACAAGTCGAGCCTTGTTCCTAATTATGACCCCTTGGTCATCTTTCTTACATCGAAGAACCCATTTTGTGCCAATCGCCTTTGCACCTTTTGGTCTGTCCATAAGTGTCCAGACTCCTAACTTTTTGAACTGAAGGAGTTCTTCTTGCATAGCACTTACCCATGCCTTATCTTTTAAAGCCTCACTGACATGCTTTGGCTCAACTTGAGACACAAAGCATCGATTAGCACCATAGTGTATGTATCACTTTTCCATGACTGCAGCATAATCAGCTGAGTATAGCTGATTTCTTGTTTGAACTCCCGATAGAATATCCCCTATGATGTTGTCCAGGGGATGATGTACATTAACTCGAGTTCCTGGAGTGGTGGGTACTCCGACTTCAGTATCCAGTTTCCGAACTGCTGGAGTATGCGGTTCAGAAGTGTCAGTTGCATCATGATCAGAGGCTGGAGTGCTTTCGGTAGTAGAAACCTGTTCTTCCTGTTTCACATTTGTGGTTTTAACTGCTTCATCATCAGAGGAAGAATCACATACCTCAAGCTCTCCCCCTGAATGGCTAGAAGTATCATCTAAAGGAATTGATGATGTCGAGTCTAGTGTGGGAACATTCAGAACATCGTACATCACTCGTGTAGCTAAGTCATCATCAGAATGGGAAGGAGGTAGATTGAAGGATTTGAAAAATCCATCATAGTCGAAGAAAAAGGAAGGTCCTTTTCCCGCAGGGGGGTGGTGTATCTTTGAACATCAACATTGCACCATACTTCTACCTGACCAGTTGAGTTATTGTAAACCCGTTTGTCTGGTATACTGTATCCAAAGAAGATACCTTCTTCTGCCTTCTTGCAGAACTTCCCTGTTTGATTCTTCCTTAGCAGTAAGCAGGATGCACCAAATGGTTCCAGATACTCTAAATTGGGTTTACGTTGTTCCAGCAACTCATAACAAGTTTTTTCATGACGTTTGACTACCAAGACCCAATTTACAGTGTAACATGCATTAGCTACTGCCTCGTTCCAGAATTGAACTGGCAGTTTGGAGTCAGCTAGCATAGTCCTTGCTGTCTCTGTCAAGCTTTGATTTTTCCTTTCAGCAACACCATTCATTTGTGGAGTGTAGGCAGAGGTAAACTGATGAACAATTCCTTTCTCTCGACAGAAGGCCTCCATCCACTGATTCTTGAACTCTGTCCCGTTATCTGATTGAATCCTTCTTACTTTCAGCTTGTAGAGAGACTCCAATGTGGTAACAAGATGTTTGAATGATTCAAAGGTATCTGATTTAGCTTTCAGAAACATTACCCTAGAGAATCTTGAGTAATCATCCGTCACCACAAAGCAGTACCAATCCCCGGCTATGCTTTTTGTGCTCACTGGGCCAAACAGATCCATGTGTAGAAGCTCGAGAGGAATGTTAATAGAATGAACTTTCTTTGCTTTATGAGACTTCTTGGTCTGTTTCCCTTTCTTGCAAGCGACACAGAAATCTAAGAGTTGGAAATTCTTGACTGTAACTCCATCTACCAGATCGTTCTAGACCAGATGATTTATCTTCCTGGGATTGATGTGTCTCATTCTCCTGTGCCAGGAGACTGAATCTCTTTCTGTTGTTTTTGACAAGAAGCACTGAGCAGTAGACTCAGTTGTAGAGGCTGTTGATAGGTCCAAGACATATAGGTTGTTGTATCTTGAAGCCAACATTAGAACTTGCTCCTCAGGGATGACATACTCCTTCTTCAGTATGTAGCATCTCTTATTGTCAAACACAACCTTGAACCCCTTATCATAAATTTAAGAGACAGAAAGCAAGTTGGTCTGTAGTTGCTGAACATAGTTGACCTTGTCAAACTTCACTTCCACTTCACCTTGCGCGGTGATGTAACCTCCTTTGTTCCCAGCGAATGATACTTGTCCCCCTTTAACACAGAGACTCGTCAAAAACAAGTTTTGAAGTGAAAAGTGAATCTTTTGATTAAAAACGTTAGTTTTGACACCAATACCAATTGAATCCACGCAAATCACGAGCCTAAGCTCTGATACCACTGGTTAGGACCGTGTACGTACGGAGTACTAACGGATTCTGCGTGAAACCTGATCAAATAGCACGGAATTCAATTTGATTGGCGATCCAATCAGTGAGAACGAATAACCCGATCGATCTAACGATGTAATAAACGTTAAGAACAGATTGGAATCGATCAGGAACGAACTATGAATTTGGATTTGCGACTTGGGACGCTCTGGACGCTCTGGTTTAGGGTTTGTTGACTTAGATTGTTTAGGTTATAAAATAGACGTTTTTGAACCTGAACCTAAGTTAACATTTTCAGTTTTATCAGTCAAGTCTTCAACAAGCATCTTATCTTTTGATCCCAAAGTAGTATTCTTCTATTCAGTGACAGACTTCACAGGTTTACCCATAGAATCTGGATCACTGACTAGAGGAGTAGACACCACGTGATCCTTTATCGGGTTATTATTGATTGGTCTATATTTAGTGTTTAAAAGGATAGCATGTGGTGGCGGTACTACTTTATAACCTAGACCATCCCCGCCATTTCGTTCTTTCACTAAGTTTGAACTATGTGTGAAAAACTTGCCAAATTGTGCAGTTTTTGTTTTAAAGATTCAACTTCTACTTGCAAAACTGCTTTCTCCTTTTTAGTTTCTTCTAAAGAGTTTAAATAGAAATTAATATCATTAGATTGATTTAAAGCAACAACTTCAGCTTCCCTTAGTTGTTTCCTTAACAGTTCTATCTTTTCTTTGAAGCTGCACTCATCTTGTTTTAATACACGATTTGCTTCAGTGCTAAGTTGTAAATCATTTACTAGATTATCATTGTGTTCTAATAACCTAGCAAACTTTAAATCAATGCTTTCTCTAAATTTATCACATTCAGAACAAGCATGTTTATCAAATAATTCGTCTTTAGAATATACCTGTGTAGAACTAGACGAATCAGCCATACGTGCAGTGTCAGACTCTTCAGTGACTTGAGATTCTGAGTTTGCAGCACTTAAGTCTTCTTCAACCAAATGATCAACGACATCTCTAGCTTCTTCGATATCTGAACTAGCATGATCATCTATGATGTCTCCCTCACTTGCAGATCCATCATCCAAGGTATTAACAAATGCAACATTGGATTCAACCTGGGATACAAATCAGAAGGACCAGTCTTGTCCTTCATCACATTGAGGAACCAAAGCTTTAGATTCTTTTTACTTGACGATGCACCAACCTTCTCTTTATCTTGACGATTGAATATGGGAAAATGATTTCCATTCCCAGTCTTCTTTGGCTTTACGCACTCACATTTGAAATGCCCCTTCTCTCCACAATTGAAGCACGTGACTTTGGTTTTGTCAAATCTAAATGTTGTCTTTAGTTTCAACCAAGTTCTACCCCGTCTTCTTGACAAACTTCTTGGCTCTTCTAACAGCACTATCTAAGGCCCACATAATATCCATGCGTTCTAGCTAGTTTCATAAACTTGCTCGTAGTCTTCGTCAGCAAGAAGACAGTTCCCAATCTTACCAGCAACTAACCCATCATAAGATTGAACAACAACAGCTAGAAGGTCCATATGTTCTTTAGCAACTTCCATGGTGACATTTCCTACATTTTTGGTCTTTAACTTGCTAGTATTTGCCTCAGGAACAATGTATTGGGTGCTAGTTGACCCTGACGTTTCGGTTCCTGATGAGCTACTTTAGGAAGGAGCAGAAGAGTTAGACACAAACGCCGTTTGAAGCGGTGCGCCTGAAGTAGTAGGAGTTGGAACTGAGTTGTATAGTGCAGGATTCTGAGCATAGGAACCTTTCTTTGACTTATATTTCTGACGCAGCTCTTGCTCCCTTAACTTCATAATGAAATCATTTATGTCTAAAGTGGCCAGAATGTCGTTTTGTCTTAAATTAGACACAAATGGATCCTATTTGTCTGGCAGACCATCAGCAAAGCTAGAGACTTTATCTTCCATGGATGTGGTCAAGCCATGAGTGTGAAACTCACTCATTAGATGATAGAATCTATCAATGATATCATCCAGTCTTAATAGACGTCCATAGATTGGGGTCAACTCCATTTAGGTAGATTTCAAACCGTTGTTTCCACTGTGGGTATTCATCCAACGTTAACAGCTTTGGCGGTTTGTTGTGGTTCCTGATCTCACTTTTCAGAAGTAGAAGATTCTGGATACGTGAGTCCTTTCCAGCAGTGAATGCAGAGAACTGATCTTCCATTACTTTGAACTTGATGAACTAAGAACAGGACAAATTGACTTATGCGATTAGACAAGACAACTGGTTCAACCGTGTGATTGAAGGATGCGGATGGCTTCAATCGTGCGATTGGATCCAGTCGTGCAAATGAACAGGACGAATGAGGTCAACCGTATGGAATAACTCAATCGTGCGAATGAACTATGCGAATGAGTCCAGTCGTGCGATTGAACTATGCGAATGGGATTCAGTCGTGCGATTGAGCTAATCGTGCGACTGAAGCTGCAGCTGCGGGAACAAATCGAATTTTTGAACACTTGACTCAAAATTACAAATTTTTACAAACCCTAATCTGCCGTATGGGAAGAGGTCGAAACTTTTAACACAGAGACTTGTCAAAAACAAGTTTTGAAGCGAAAGGTGAATCTTTTCAATGAAAACGTTAGTTTTGACACCAAAACCAATTGAATCCATGCAAAATCATGAGCCTAAGCTCTGATACCATTGGTTAGGACCGTGTACGTACGGAGTACTAACGGATTCTATGTAAAACCAGATCAAATAGCGTGGAATTCAATTTGATTGGCGATCCAATCAGTGAGAACAAATAACCTGATCGATCTAACGATGTAACAAACGTTAATAAAAGATTGGAATCGATCAGGAACGAACTATGAACTTGGATTTGCGACTTGGGACGCTCTGGACGGCTAAGGTACGAAAGTATACAAAGTATTATGAAGTGTTATGTTTTTCCACAAATTAGGTGGTATTTATATGTTATTAGTGTTCATTCGTATGACTGAACCATTAGCATGGTTCAGTCGTGCGACTAAATCATGTGGTTGACTCATACGCACGACTGAAGGTTCAGTCGTGCGATTGAATCAATCTGATGTTTCAATCATACGACTGATCCAGTCACCTGGTTCAGTCGTGCGACTGGTCCATGAGTATGGTTCATTCATGCGTATGGGCCATAAGTATGGTCCATTAGCATGAATGTCCACATGACTAAGTTAAACACATTTCTAAGTTCTTATTGACTTAGAACTATGTAAAACAATATCAAACCTACATATTAAGTTCATATATGTGAATCACATTCAATATAAAGATAACATGACATAATCAATCGCACATAAACATCAAATGCATTTCATATATCATTCAATCATTATATTACATTGTATTACATAAATGTAAGACATGAAAGACTTTTACATTTGAGAACATAAACTAGGTACATCAAGATGTATCAACAAAATTTTCAGGAACTTTTCCCACATATGTTAAATTCTTCAGACATATTCTGAATACATATGTCAAGTAAAGCACCTCTTACACATGTGTTAGACTTTTCAGAACAATATTTTAGTACTACTCTTTTTATACGAACTTTATCAAAAGAAGAAAAATGCAAAAAAAAAATAGTTGATTTATTTTATGGAGTTAAATAAAAAATTACGTTTTGTTGTAAGTTATCTAATATGAATCATTGTATAAGCAAATTGCAAACTAATGTAGTAAAGATTGAAATGATATTAGTTCTAAGCTTAAAGAACATGAAAGTATTAATGTACATATTATCAATTTAAAAACATGGATGGATTTAGAGATAATATTGATAAAAAAATAAATAAATGATAAACATATTCAATATCAAATAGATAAAATTAAGGAACATTGCAAAAATATCTTTATAATTATTGTTATTATAAAGAATTTTGTTAAAAATGCTATAGCAACTCATGAGAAAAATGAAAAACAATTATCAAGAAAGTAATTGTAACTCTACACGTACTATTGAGATAATTGTAAAATTTGATCGAATAATGCAAGAACATATTAAATAATAAAAGGTGATGAAATTAATAATGACTACGTCATACATAATATGCAAAATAAACTAATTAACTTATTAGCAAAGGAACTCAAAACTAAAATTGTTAAAGAAAGTCATGAAAGTTATATGTTTTTCAATTATTTGATTGCACATCTAATACAAGTCAAAGTCAAAAGGAAAAATAGCTATTATTTTATGATATTTAGATATTTCTTCAGCCCCAATACAAGTTAAAGAATACTTTTTAAAATTTTTAATAGTAACTGATAAATGTTTTTGTGTTGATGTTATTCATAAAAATAATAAAATAGGACTTGATGTAAATAACGTTAGAAGACAAGGTTATGATAATGATAATGGATCAAATATGATAACAAAACATCGAGGACTCAAAATTAAATACTAACATTAGAGCATTTTACATATCATATGGTTGTCATAGTTTAAATTTAGTAAACTTTTATGGCTATCTCTTATAACAAAGCTAATTATCTTTAAAGAGTAAAAGAATATGTTTATTTATATTTTGATCATCCACTATAACATGGAAAGTTATAGAAAATCATATATCAAATTCAACCTTTGAGTCGTTATCACATACAAATTAATAAAGTCAATTAGAAAGAGTTTAAGCAATTAGATTTTAAGCTTCACAATTTAAAGAAATTCGCTTATGAAAAATGTTTTAAATAAAAGTGTAGTTATCTTCTTAATTTTTTTAAATATATTGCTAATGTAGATATTGATAATTTAAATCAACTAGTGTGTATTCATCCACGCGCGTTGCGCGTGTGATGAATCGGGCTCAGAAAAAACTTTCCGTTGTGGTTGCTAGCCTGAATGGTAGCCATGCCAAAACAACCACTATCATCATTAATTATCATCACAGCCCGACATAGTACCACATGTAATAATGAAACAAACAACTCAAATGAATATACGCTCAACCAAAGGATGCAACAGGTCAGGTGAGTTCAGGTAAGTCTCAGATCAGCCAAGGTGATCATCATCAGCATCTTTCCTAACAATATCATGCTAAAAGTCTCAGATGAGCAAAATCTCATCATCATCGACATACTGAAGCACCAAACATCAAAGCCTCAAATGAGGGAAAATCATGTGCATCAGGTACTCTAATGCGCCAATCGGCCAAAAAAGAGGATATTAGAGATAGTCGCCAAACCGTCACCACCGGAACACTCACCGACATGAAACAACCGCTAGCTCTACCTCAACCGCAAACGGGAGGCCGAGCGATGGTTGTCCCCAAGGGAGCGAAAGCCTCCGACGTTCGGATCTATGGCCGCAAGAGTCCAAACGCCTCAGCAGATGTCGATTTCAACGAACAACAGAGGACTGTAACCACAACAGCCTCCAAGTCGGCTGGCCACATCAAAGACGAAACAGATAAGCACGGGCGGTGAGGCTATCGCACCGATCTAGCCGGAAACAGAACGCCCATGGTACCAGAGATGTGAGACCATGGGCGTTCTGTTTCCGGCTAGATCGTAATTAAGAATGTAACCTAATTTAAGATGTCGATTGATGCTGAAGAATATGTTCGTAATTAAGAATTTTCCATGTTATGATTACCGCATAAAAGTCCTTAAACAATTCTTAAATTTGGAAGGTGAAGATTTAACGTGTGAAGAGACATGCAAATTAGGTTACATTCACATTGTATATATAAAATTTACTTAAATGTAATCATACACAAACTAAGCTTAGATCCAAGTCTTTTATACTGAAAAAGTAGTAAAAGTATTATCTACAAAACTCTATCGTATAATTGTTTGTATATATATATTTGTATGTAGAAAGTTTTTTAAAATAAGAGTCTGCTCGACGAGTCACAAGTTGGCTCAAGCTTTTTATATATGAGCCGAGTTCAAATCCAACATTTCTAGCCCGTGACCAACGTGGCTTGAGTCGACTCGACTCGTTTATGACCCTAAACCGGATACTTAATTTGTAATACTCTCATATTATTAAGAATAAAAAGTAACAATTGATATATAAAAAAATTGCAATAGTAAATTTTATTAGTTTGTAAATAATTAAAAACTAATCAATGTGGGGCTAGCCCACTTGGTGAACACTTTGTCTTTTAAAAGGGGGTTGTGGGTTCAAACCCAAATAATGATGTAATTTGGTGTAACGTAAGAGTAGGGCTGTTCAAACCGCTCGACGCTCGACGCTTGCTAGACGTTGGTTAGGAATTTACTCGAAAAATACTCGTTCTAATTTTTGCTCGGTTGTAAACAAGCCGATCGACTTGGGTCGATTTGTAAATGAGCCAAGCATGTGACCTCTCATGTATTAGTTAAGTAATCGTTTTTGATTCCATTATCTCTTGTAAAGGCTTGTTTTCTTATTAATGCAATTACGAGGATTCGTTTGTAAAATATTGATGTAATTAAATATTGGATAATTGATATTGGCAATAATAATAATAATCAATAATAATAAATGTTAATCTTTGAAACAAATAAAAATAATAATATAAGTTTTATTATCTTAAAACTTGTAATTAATAAGTTTATGCATAAAATAATAACATTTTAAACTTCAGGGATCAAACTGTAAATTTGTTTAAACTGAAAAATAGAACTTTGGAATTAACATAAAACTACATAAACCACAGGGACCAAATTGTAATTAAATAAAACTAACCCCCCCTTTCTTTCCCCGATTTTCCGGTGGGTATTCCGGCCGAGCTCCGGCTAGGCTAAAAACCGGCTTTCAAGCCTCTATTTCGACCCCAACGCACCTCTAAACGATTCATGAACATGTTTCGAACTCGGGATGGTGATTAATTCGAGATCAACAACGGTTTTGCTAAGTTCTACAAATCGAAACCGAACCCACTTAAGGTTTCAATCCGTTATTACATTAAAGTTCAATATAAATGAAATTAAACCAACATGAACGTTCATATAATCATTTTGAAACCATTAGAATGATCAATGTCACCTGAAACAACTTTAAACCTGTTTAATTAGATCTGAAACCCTCGACATTAATCCTGTAACCGATGGACCTTCAATCGTCCCAATTGAAAGTATAAAGTAGGGGGCAAATGCTCACGACACCTTCTTTTCACTACCTGTAACCTTAATTTCTCCAAACAACACGCACTCATAACAGGTTCGAAGCAAGAACAGTCGAGGGTTAGGACCGAACGAAAAATCATCAAACACAACATCAACCAGGTAATTAAGTGGGTCTTTTGATTCATTTTTACATGGGAAACAAAAGCCCCATGGATAATTCCATTAACATCAACGTTCTGATGTTCAATTTAATCGATTGTGATTCTAGGGTTTATGTGGAATTGGGGGTGTAACGCCCGGTTATTTTTTTAAGCAAAAAGAAAGAATAAAAGCAAAGGAAAAGAAAGAAAATGCAAGTAACCCAAGTTGAGGGGTTGAAATTGTCCAAAAGGACACAACTTTTAAAAAGTTGGTGAATAAAGCAACATGGCCGCCCATGTTGCTTCTTACACCCTGACATTGGGATTTTCTAGAGAGAGAAAGAGAGAGAGAGCAGAAACTCTCGGGAATTTTAGAAGAAACAAGAACTTCAAAGTTTTTGGTAAGAATTCTCGAATTTATGATGCTTTAGACGATTTTAGACTCGGTTATGTGCCTATAAATATTATTGTGTGCTCGGGTTGTATGTGTGTGTGTGTGTGTTTAGGGTGCTAGAACCGTCTAGGAAACTCAAGAGAAGGGTATAAGCTCGAAAACAGCAAAGGTGAGTTCTAGCATCCCCTTTTTAACATGTTTTTAACTATTTTAGGGCTGGAAAATGCATGTGTATATGTTTTTATAAGAATGGGTTTTACCCGTATGTATGTATGTGTGAATGTGCATGTGGGTGGGTAAAATTTTGGGATGCAAAGGTGTGAATGTTCATGTTATGATGCTTAGGATGCTAATACTAGACTTAGATTATGATTTAAGATGAAATGGGACTGATTTATGTTGATTATGGGAAAGTCATTTATTCATGCGCATAAACAGTGGACCATGCGTCCAACGGCTTAGTTCCTAAGTGTTCCCAACCGCCCAATATGCCCAACCGTCTGAATAGGGCCCATGCGTCTGAACAGGGCCAATGCGTCTAAGTAGGGAAAACGGCTAAGTGTAGGCTCAAACGTCTGAACAGGGCCCATGCGTCTAAATAGGCCTATGCGTCTAAATGACAGAGACTAAGTTAAGTCCAGACGTCTGCATAGTTGCAAAACGTCTGAACAGGGCAGAAGCGCCCAAATAGTGCCCATGCGTCTAGACCCTTAGAATAATTTTCTGAAATTCTGGGGAAAACAGAAAGTCTAGGGTTTTGACTAAGGTTGACTTATGGGTAATGTAATGTATAGTACGTACGATGTGTTATCTTTTAATAATAATTAAACGTATTTGTATTATACTGTAAAATACGTTATATATTAATTATTACTTTACGTAGTATGACAAATGAATGAATGAACGTAAGGAATAACGTAATGAAAGGAAAGATAACAATGATGAAAAGTAAAACGAAATGAACGAACAAATGGCTTGCAAGCAAAATGACAGGAGGTGCACGACCATGTTATCGTTAGCTCAACTGTGATGCGGGTTAGCTACCCTAAAGGATGCACACAAGGTCAATCTTTGAGATTGACAAGGCCCTTTGGTATGCCCTAGGTGACTGGATCAGATTCATGCACAATGTTCTTGGTTTAATTACCACAGGTCCAGCATCAGCTTCGTGCATAATGTTCGGGGTAGGACCAAACGGTTTGTATGAACGGGAGAGATGACTTTTCCTAGGTGAGTGGATCAGCTTCGTGCACAATGTTCGTGGTTTAATTACCACAGGTCCAGCATCAGCTTCGTGCACAATGTTCGGGGTATTATTCATTAATCCATATGAATGTAAAAAGAATGACGTAACGTACTAAAGAAAGAAAGTAAGTAAGTAAGCAAGTATGAATGTAAAAGAATGATAATGAGTACGTTATGAAAGAATGAGAATGAAAATAAGAGAATGTTAACGAAAAGCATGAAATAAAAGCATGCTATAAATATGATGAAGAATGATGAATATTAACGAAAGTAAAAGTAATATTCTCTATCTGTACGTATGATGCATAACCACGTAAGAAAGTAAAGAAAGGTTTTAACGAAAGTAAAGTATTTTATTTATAAAACTAGAACTCACTCAGCAACGCTGACTTTCATGTGTTTTCCTGTTGGCAGGTGATATTTGCTGAGGATGGCACGGGGGCAGCTACTTGACATTTTTGTAATGGCATCCATTCGTATAATAATGACATTTTTGTGATGTAATGCAATTTATAATATTTTGTAATAGATAACAGTATTGTATTACGTTACAAAAGTTGTCATTAAAATATATGAAATGGTTTTTGTTAAATTTCCGCTGCTATGTTTTAAGTAATTGTATGTTTTACGTGCGATGAATAACCAACTGTGAGGTGCCCGGGAACGGGGCCTCATAAGTTGGTATCAGAGCCAAAGTTTAAGAGAAATGGGTAAATATTTTCAAAAGAAATCTAAACTTAAACTGTCAATTTTCATGTACTAGTTTTTATTATATAGAGAAGAAATCTCAGTTCGAAGGTAAGAATGGGACAAAGGGAAGGGATGCCAATCCAAGTAGCTATTTGCCATCAAGTATTTTCTTTAACGTTAACCGGTATTATGTGCGCATGTTATTTGATCTATTTGCCCTTAGCAGATTTAGATACTGATGTAGTCAGGATAGGAAATGCTTGGGGTGTGAAAAGTACAGTAAGTGGCTAATCACAACTGGCCACTGTAATTACGGACTTACTATACTTGACATAAACTGAGTTATTACCTTGAATGACCGTGTTAGCATTTGAATCTTATAGCGATTAGGAATGGCTGGAGGAAGATCTTCTAAGGCTTATACGAGGCAGAGCAAGTGGCAGGCGTGGTGCTAAACCACGGGCCACAAGAGGAAGGCCCAGGGTTGAGAAGGTGACCCACGAGGAGCCTGAGACCCCTCATACGGAGGGTGGTGATGAGAGTGCTAACTTGAGAGCCTCGGCAAAGGAGGCTGTGGTGGAGGAGGTTCATCAGGTCATGCAAACAATACTGCCATCTATAGTGATCGAGGTGATCAAGGTGTGAAGGAAGGAGAGAGGAGGGATAGGAATAGGTCTTCGGTAGGGAGAGGACAACCCGAGACTGAGACGGGGATCCCTACTGATAAAGATGAGGAGGATGAGGAGCTTGTACTGGAGACAGCACGAGGCTGTAACTGTAGGGCATTCCAAAGATGCAAGCCCCCTACCTACGATGGTAATGGCACTGCTGCTGCTGCTCACCGATGGGTGAAGGAGATAGAGGTTGTTCTTGAGATCAGCGAGTATCGGGAGGACCAGAAGGTAAAATTCACCACTCACTCGTTTGTGGACTCGGCTTTATGCTGGTGGGACAACATCGTTCAAGCCGAGGGTAGCAGGGCAATTGGCAGAATGAGGTGGAGTGAGCTGAAAAAGTTGGTGATCGAGGAGTTCTGTCCTCATCAAGAGTTGGACAAGGTGGAAAGCGAGTTCCTACAGCTGGAGGCGGGGACCATGACACATCAACAATAAACCACCAAGTTCAGTGAGATGGCATGGCTGATGCCGAATCAGGTGACACCCTTGTCATGAAAGATCAAAAGATACATCCAGGGCTTGTCGGCGGATATTCGCAGGCACATGATCGCCGCCTGACCAAGTACGTTTAGGTCGGTGGTTGACCTGGCCGGGAGGTTGTATAATGAGAGGGAGGTGATGGTGGTCAAAGGGAAGAACACGGGTGGTGATGATCGAAACCGAAAACGGTTCGGACGTGGCGGTTTCACCCCGAATAACAAGAAGGCTAGAATCGATGATCGTCGGATGGTTGTCGCAGGCTCAGGAGTGAAGAGATGTGGGAAGTGTGGAAAGGAGCATGCCGGTGAGTGTAGGCTGGGGCTTAACGTCTGTTTCAAGTGTGGGAAGCCCGGCCACATCTCTAGAGATTGCAGAGCGGCGAGGTGCTTCAACTGTGGTGAAGTAGGCCACATGAGTAGGGAATGCAAGAAGCCGAGGGCTGAGAGTTCAGGAGCAGGAAGAAGACCGGGACTGAGGAGCAAAAGGCAAGCGCGCAGAGCGTTCACGATGACCAGAGAGGAGGCTAGGACGGACCCCGATGTTGTGTCAGGTACGTTTCTAGTAGATCAAACTCTTGCTTCTGTGTTATTTGATTCTGGTGCTAGTAGGAGTTTTATTTCTGCTACTTTCTGTGCTAAACTGCCTGTTAGTAATAAATGTATTGATGAGCCCTTTGGCGTAGAAACCGCTATTGGTAAGTCCACTAGGGTTACTGATGTGATAGAGGACTGTGCCATAGAATTAGAAGGTCATAGGTTTGCTACTAAGTTACATGTGATGCCCCTAGGTGGATTTGATGTAGTACTAGGGATGGATTAGTTAGCAACCTATGAAGCGAATATAGTGTGTCGCAAGAAGATGATTCGTTTGATAGCGCCTGACTGGTGTTCGGTGACTGTTTATGGTGATCGGTTTACTACGATTCCGAAGGTAATTTCAATGGCGGTGGCGGAAAAGTGCATGAGGCGTGGATGTAGTGCCTACTTGGCCTATGTAAAGGATGTGATACGCCAACACCATAATTGTCTGATGTACCGGTGGTGTGTGACTTTCCAAATGTGTTTCCTAAGGACTTACCAGGAGTGTCACCTGACCGAGAGATCGAGTTTCAGATTGATCTGATACCAGGTGCTCAGTCTGTAGCTAAGGCACCGTATCGGTTGGCTCCGATTGAGATGAAGGAGTTAATGGAGCAACTGCAGGAGCTGCTCGATAAGGGTTTTATCAAGCCGAGTATCTCTCGTTGGGGTTCTCCGATCTTGTTTGTAAAGAAGAAGGACGGTAACATACGGATGTGCATTGACTACCATGAGTTGAACAAGTTGACGGTAAAGAATCGGTACCTGCTACCGAGGATTGATCACTTGTTCGATCAGCTCCAAGGTGCCAGTTGGTTCTCGAGGATAGACCTTCGATCTGGTTACCATCAATTGAAAGTGAAGGAGCAAGATACTCCTAAGACAGCTTTTCGCACGCGCTATAGACACTATGAGTTTCTCGTTATGCCCTTTGGTCTGACCAACGCGCCAACTGCTTTTATGGATTTGATGAATCGAGTGTGTCAGCCGATGTTGGATGAATCAGTGATTGTATTCATCGACGATATCCTGATTTATTCAAGGGGCGAAGAAGAGCATGCCGGTCATATTCGGGAAGTGTTAGAGACGTTGAGGAAGAAGAAACTGTATGCTAAGTTTTCAAAGTGTGCTTTTTGGTTACGCGAGGTGCAGTTTCTGGGTCACGTGGTAAATGCGGAGGGAATCATGGTGGGCTCGGCAAAGGCTGAGGCGGTGATGCAATGGAAGTCACCAAAGACGCCATCCGAGATTCGTAGCTTCTTGGGGTTGGCGGGCTACTACAGGAGATTTATTCAAGACTTCTCCAAGATAGCCTCACCTTTGACAAAGTTGACTCGCAAGGATGTAAAGTTCGTGTGGGGTCGAGAACAGGAGGATGCTTTCGAGGAGTTAAAGGCGAGATTAACACAAGCCCCTGTCTTGACATTGCCCGAGGGAAGTGAAGACTTAGTGGTGTATTCGGATGCATCTTATTCTGGGCTAGGTTGTGTATTGATGCAACGTGGAAGGTTGATAGCCTATGCATCCCGACAGCTGAAAACCCACGAAGTCAACTATCCCACGCACGATCTGGAGCTAGCTGCGGTGGTTTTCACGTTGAAGATTTGGCGGCACTACTTATACGGGATGAAGTGTGCCATATTCACTAACCACAAAAGCTTGAAGTACTTCTTCGAGCAGAAAGATTTGAATATGAGGCAGAGGCGGTGGCTGGAGCTCATAAAGGATTACGATTGTGATATCCATTACCATCCGGGCAAGGCCAAACTGGTGGCAGATGCCCTTAGCCGGAAGGAGAGACCTGAGCTGATTCGGGTGAAAGCATATAAGATGGTTATGACCTCTGATGTGATGACGCAGGTTAAGGAGTTTCAAGATGAGGCGTTGAAAGAAGATCATCTTAACTCTGAAAGGATGAGAGGTCTGGTCGTGAAGTTGGGTGAAAACACTTTCGGTGTTAGAACCCGATATGGGAGAATGTGGATCCCTTGTTACGGGGATCTACGTGGAAAGATCATGAACAAGGCTCATAAGACTCGATAATCCATTCATCCCGGTGCTATCAAGATGTATCACGATATGAAGAAAGATTACTAGTGGCCGGGTATGAAGCGCGACGTAGCGGAGTACGTGAATGCCTTACCTGTTTTCAAGTGAAGGCAGAACACCAGAAGCCGTACGGGAAAATCCAACCGTTGGTTATACCCGAATGGAAATGGGAGCATATCACCATGGACTTCATTACGAAGCTACCACGTACCCCGAAAGGGCATGATGCTATATGGGCGATGGTTGATCGTTTGAAGAAGAGTGCTCACTTCCTACAGATCCGAGAGACGTATTCTTATAAGAGACTCGCGGATCTATTCATCAAGGAGATTGTGGCTCGTCATGATGTGTCGGTGTCTATTGTGTCTAATCGCAACACCCGGTTTACATCTAAGTTTTGGAATAAATTCCACGATGCGATGGGAACGAGACTACACATCAGTACGGCTTATCATCCTCGGACGGACGGTCAGTCTGAGAGAACGATCCAGACACTCGAGGACATGCTTCGAGCATGCGTGATCATTTTGGAGGAAGTTGGGATGACCATCTGCCGTTAGCAGAATTCTCGTACAACAACAATTATCATGCCAGCATTGGCATGCCACCCTACGAGATGCTATATGGTAGGAGATGTAGGACACCCGTTTGCTGGGGTGATATTGGTCAGGAGGAGTTAGGGAGCATTGAAGTGATTAAGGCTACGACGGAGAAGCTTGAAAAGATTAAAGCCTTCATGAAGGCAGCCAAAGATAGTGTAACACCCGTATATTTCTTTTAAAGAAATAAAAGAATAAAAGAGGAAGAAAATGGGGGAAAAGAAAGACAACCCCAAAGTTGAGGGACCAAAAGTGGTAAAAAATGATAAAAATCTTAAAAGTTTGTGTAAAAGGCGGTATGGTCGCCCATACCCACTGCACAACCTTTTCTTGATTCGGATTTTAGAGAGAGAAAGCAGAGAAACTCTCGGATACTTGAAGAACAAGAAGAAGATTCGAGATTTAGGTAAGGTTTAGTGTTTTCGAGTTGTTCTTGGCTAACCTTAGCCTCGGTTAAATGCTTATGTGTGTTTCTATGTGTTCAAATGTGTGTTTAGAAGGTATCCAGGTGTTAGAATCGTTTAAAGGAGCTCGGGTGAAGAGTCTTAAGGTTTGAAACAGCAAAGGTGAGTTCTAGACCCCGTATTTCACATGTTTTACAAACTTTTGGGGCTGGAAATACATGCAAAAATGTTTTATACTTATTATGAATGTTGCCCGTATGTGCATGCGTATGTATGTTAGTGATTTATGTTATGATTCATGCTTAGTATTGTATGTACATGTTTAGAACTAAGTATTATGATGTTTGGGGACTGGGATATGAATTAGATACATGATTAGGCTGCTAATACGACTAATATGACCAAATAGTGGTCATATGTCTGAAACCTTGACTTAGAAAACTAAGTATGGGGTTATATGACTGAACAGTGGTCGTATGACCATTAAAAATTTTCTAAGTATAGGATTATATGACTAAACAGTGGTCGTATGACCATTAGAAATTTTCTAAGTATGGGGTTATATGACTGAACGGTGGTCCTATGACCATTAGAAATTTTCTAAGTATGGGGTTATATGTCTGAACAGTGGTCGTATGACCAGTAGAAATTTTCTAACTATGGGGGTTAAACGACTGAACAGTGGTCGTATGACCAGTAGAAATTTCCTAAGTCTGGGGAATGAAACGACTGAGCAGGGCTCAAACGACTGAGCAGGGCTCAAACGACTGAGCAGGGCTCATACGACTGAACAGGGCTCATACGCCCAAACACTTAGAATTTTTAACAGAATTTTCTTGGAGTTTGTGCAGTAGGGTTTCGCATGATTAATGACTAGGGTTAATTAATAATGATGTTTTATGCATATAATGATGATAAATGATTAACCCTTATTATTATTACTGATACTATTATCAGTATTTTATTATTGTTAACAATATTATTATTTAAATATTGTTATGTATGGAATGACATGATGAAGAATGTTTAGAACCTTACGAAGAAGTATTATCATTAATAAAGTGAAAGATTAATGATAAAGAGAAGTGGAACGTAAATGAATGAACGAAAGTCTTGCATGGTCTAAGGGGCACGAGATGGAATTGACGGTTAAGAAGTCTTGGAAATGGTGCTTGGTTCTAGTAACTAGGCCTATTACGAGCCTTATGGTAGATTATGGACAGTGAGCCATAGTTGCCTTAAGAACAACGGGGCAGTGTCTTTGTGACCTGTCACGGGATAGTTGTTACAGCAGGAGTGGTGACGATCACTCGCGGGGTTAACGTGACCCCGGATGAGACGTTGTCGGTCTATGGACAGAGAGCCATAGGGGCAACGAGGTTGTCGGTCTATGGACAGAGAGCCATAGGGACAACGAGGTTGTCGGTCTATGGACAGAGAGCCATAGGGGCAACCAGGTGTCGGTCTATGGACTGAGAACCATAGGGGCACCAGGTGTCGGTCTATGGACTGAGAGCCATAGGGGCACCAGACGGATACGATATGCTCTGTCGGCTCATGGGTTGGAACCATGAGGGAAGAGAAGAGAGGTGACCCTTAGAGATTTGCATGCTTGACGAATGAAAGTTAAAGAACGAATGATGAAGATAATAATGAAATTACCTACGTGTACGTACGATGTGTGATCACATATGCATAACGAACGTTTTGGAATGAGAAGTAAAGTATTTTAATTACCAAACTAGAACTCACTCAGCAACGCTGACTTTTATGTATTTTCCAGTTGGCAGGTAACAGGTTGCTGAGGATGGCACATGGGGATGGCTACTTGGCGGGCAAGACTGACACCCATTTATGTTTTGATAACACTGTGGTTTTGTAATTCATGCAACTAATTATTTTGTGAATTCCTAAACTAGAATGTATTACTTGGCAACAGTGTTTAAAATGAATGAATGGATTTTTGTTAAAATTAATTCCGCTGCTTTAATTTATAATATATGAATGTTTTATGCTGTGAATGACCAACTGTGAGGTGCCCGGGAAGGGGCCCTTACAAGTTGGTATCAGAGCTAAAGTTTAAGTGAAACGGGTAAATTTACAAAAATAAACCTTAACTTAAACTGAAAATGGGATAGGAAAGAGGGATGTCAGCCCGAGTAGCCATGTGCCATCAGGTATTGTTTTTCTTAAAAGTTAATCAGTGTTATGTGCGTGTGCTATGTGATTTATGTGTTCTTAGTAGATTTAGATGTTGATGTAGTCAGGATAGGAAGTGCCTGGGGTGTGAAGAGTAAAGTAAGTGGCTAATCACAACTGGCCACTGTAATTAGGGACTTACTATACTTGACATAAACTGAGCTGTTCCTTGAATGACTGTTTTAGTGTTTGAATCTTATAGTACATAGGAAATGGCTGGGAAGAAACCTTCTAAGGTTGCTCGAGGTGGAGGTCGTGGTGGACGTGGCACTAGGTCGCGTGTTACGAGGGGCAAGATGGTGAATGCTGAAACATTGCCTGAAAGACTCGGGCTTCATCACCATGTAGGTGGGGATGGAAGCCCTAATCTGACAACCTTAGTGAAGGAGGCCATAGCTGAGGGGGTGCAACAGGTCATGCACACGATACTGCAGGCGGTGGTGACTGGGGTCATGAGTGCCGTAAGGGAAGATGAAAGTATAGGGGGCAACTTGAGTAAGAAACGTTCTGGTACTGATGGTTTTACTCTCAAGGACAAAAGGACGAAGGTCGAGAGTCATAAGATGGCCGTTACTGAGGGAATGACAAAGATATGTAGCAGGTGTGGAAGGAACCATGCGGGAGAATGTAGGTGGGGGTTGAACGTCTGCTTCAAATGTAGAAGGAAGGGTCACATGGCAAGGGATTTTGTGTGGTGAAGTGTTATGCCTGTGGTAAGAAGGGCATATGAGGAGGGACTGTAAGGAACTAGGGATGGAGAGCTCCAGGGTAAAGGATGGAATCGAGCAGGAGAAAGAGAAGACTAGGGCAGATCTCGATGTCATGACAGGTATATTCCTAGTAGAATAGAGATGTATCTTTGTATTATTTGATTTCGGTGCTAGTAGGAGTTTCATTTCTGCTACTTTCTATGCAAAAATTGCTTGTTATTAGTAAATGCATTGATGAGCCCTTTGAAGTAGAAACCGCTATTGATAAGTCCACTAGAGTTACTGACATGATAGAGGACTGTGCCATAGAGTTAGAAGGCTATAGGTTTGCTGCTAGATTACATGTGATGCCCCTAGGTGGATTTGATGTGGTGTTAGGAATGGATTGGTTGGCAACTTACGAAGCGAATATCGTATGTCGAAAGAAGATGATTAGACTGACGGCGTCTGACGGAAGCCTGGTAACGATATACGATGATCGAGTAACGATGATTCTGAAGGTGATTTTGATGGCGGTGGAGGGGAAGTGCATGAGGCGTGGGTGCAACGCCTACCTATGTTATGTGAAGGATGTGGAACGCCAACACCACAACTATCCGACGTTCCGGTTATGTGTGAGTTTCCTGACGTGTTCCCGGGAGACTTATCGGGATTGCCACCTGACCGCGAAATCGAATCCCAAATTAACCCGATACCCGGTGCCCAACCTGTCGCCAAGGCACCGTACCGATTAGCTCCGACTGAGATGAAGGAGTTAATGGAGCAACTACAAGAATTACTCGATAAGGGTTTCATCAGACCGAGTATCTCTCCTTGGGGTGCTCCGGTCTTATTCGTAAAAAAAAAAAAAAAAGAAGGACGGTAGCATGAGAATGTGTATCGACTACCGTGAGTTGAATAAGTTGACAATAAAGAATCGGTATCCGTTACCGAGGATCGATGACTTGTTCGACCAGCTCCAGGGTGCCAGTTGGTTCTCGAGGATAGATCTTCGATCTGGCTACCATCAATTGAAGGTAAAGGAGCAGGACATTCCTAAAACAGCTTTTCGTACACGTTATGGACACTATGAGTTTCTCGTTATGTCATTTGGTCTAACTAACGCGCCAGCTGCTTTTATGGATTTGATGAACCGAGCGTGTCGGCCAATGTTAGATAAATCAGTGATTGTGTTCATCGATGATATCCTGATTTATTCGAGGAGCGAAGAAGAGCATGCCGGCCACATTCGGGAGGTGTTGGAAACTTTGAGAAGGGAGAAGCTGTATGCTAAGTTCTCCAAATGTGCCTTCTGGCTACGCGAGGTGCAATTTCTTGGTCACATGGTAAATGCAGAGGGAATCATGGTGGACCCAGCAAAGGTTGAGGCTGTGATGCAATGGAAATCGCCAAAGATGCCATCCGAGATTCGTAGCTTCTTGGGATTGGCGGGCTATTATAGGAGATTTATTCAAGACTTCTCAAAGATAGCCTCACCTTTGACAAAATTGACTCGTAAGGACGTAAAGTTCGTGTGGGGTCGAGAACAGGAGGATGCTTTTGAGTAATTGAAGATGAGACTGACACAAGCTCTTGTCTTGACATTGCCCGAGGGAAATGAGGACTTAGTGGTCTATTCGGATGCATCTTATTCCGGGCTAGGTTGCGTGTTGATGCAACGCGGAAGGGTGATCGCCTATGCATCTCGACAACTGAAGACCCACGAAGTCAACTATCCCACACACGATCTAGAATTAGCTGCGGTGGTTTTCGCGCTGAAGATTTGGCGGCACTATCTATACGGGACGAAGTGCACCATCTTCACGGACCACAAGAGCTTGAAGTACTTCTTCGAGCAGAAGGACCTAAACATGAGGCAGAGGCGGTGGTTGGAGCTGATAAAAGATTATGATTGCGAAATCCATTACCACCCGGGCAAAGCCAATGTGGTGGCTGATGCCCTTAGCTGAAAAGAAAGGCCTGAGCCGATCCGGGTAAAGGCTTATCAGTTAATCATGACCTCAGAAGTAATGACACAGGTTAAGGAGTTTCAAGACGAGGCTTTGAAAGAAGATCGTCTTAACTCCGAAAGGATGAGAGGTCTAGTTACGGAGTTGGGTGAGAACACTCTTGGTGTTAAGACCCGATATGGGCGAATATGGATTCCTCGATACGGGGATCTACGGGAAAAGATCATGGATGAGGCCCATAAGACTCGATACTCCATTCACCCCGGTGCTACCAAAATGTACCACGATATGAAGAAGGATTACTGGTGGCCGGGTATGAAACGTGACGTAGTGGAGTACGTGAGTAAATGCCTAACTTGCTTACAAGTAAAAGCAGAACACCAGAAGCCTTACGGGAAGATCCAACCGTTGGATATACCCAAGTGGAAGTGGGAGCATATCACCATGGACTTCATCACGAAGTTACCACGTACCCCTAAAGGGTATGATGCTATATGGGTGATAGTTGACCGCTTGACGAAGAGTGCCCACTTCCTACCGATCCGCGAAACGTACTCATCTGAAAGATTGGCAGATCTGTTCATCAAGGAAATTGTAGCTCTTCATGGTGTACCGGTGTCTATTGTGTCTGATCGTGACACCCGGTTTACCTCCAAGTTTTGGAAGAGATTTCATGATGCAATGGGGACGAGGCTACACATTAGTACAGCATATCACCCTCAGACAGACGGTCAGTCTGAGAGGACGATCCAAACACTCGAAGACATGCTTCGGGCATGCGTGATCGATTTTAGAGGAAGTTGGGATGACCACCTGCCGTTAGCAGAATTCTCGTACAACAACAGTTATCATGCCAGCATTGGCATGCCACCCTACGAGATGCTATACGGTAGGAGATGTAGGACGCCCGTATGTTGGGGAGACATTGGGCAAAAGGAGCTGGTAGGTGTTGAGGTGATTGAAGCTACGACTGAGAAGTTAGAAAAGATCAAAGCCTTCATGAAGGCGGCGAAAGATAGGCAAAAGTCGTATGCTGACAAGCGGCGAAGACCGATAGAGTTCAAGGTTGGTGACCGAGTCATGTTGAAGGTCTCGCCCTGGAAGGGAATCATTAGATTCAGGAAACGAGGTAAGCTAAGCCCGAGATACATAGGACCTTTCCGAATTGTTGTACGAGTAGGAGAGGTGGCCTATCGACTTGAGCTGCCAGATGAGTTAAGTGGAATTCATCCCACATTCCATGTATCTCATCTGAGGAAGTGCTTAGCTGATGAAGATATGATTGTTCCACTGGAGGATATTGAAGTAGACGAACGGCTCAATTACGTGGAGCAACCAGTGGCAATCATTGATCGTAAAGAAAAGAGGTTGAGAAATAAAGTGGTTCCTCTTGTGCGTGTACACCCGTATATTTCTTTTAAAGAAATAAAAGAATAAAAGAGGAAGAAAATGGGGGAAAAGAAAGACAACCCCAAAGTTGAGGGACCAAAAGTGGTAAAAAATGATAAAAATCTTAAAAGTTGGTGTAAAAGGCGGTATGGTCGCCCATACCCACTGCACAACCTTTTCTTGATTCGGATTTTAGAGAGAGAAAGCAGAGAAACTCTCGGATACTTGAAGAACAAGAAGAAGAATTCGAGATTTAGGTAAGGTTTAGTGTTTTCGAGTTGTTCTTGGCTAACCTTAGCCTCGGTTAAATGCTTATGTGTGTTTCTATGTGTTCAAATGTGTGTTTAGAAGGTATCCAGGTGTTAGAATCGTTAAAGGAGCTCGGGTGAAGAGTCTTAAGGTTTGAAACAGCAAAGGTGAGTTCTAGACCCGTATTTCACATGTTTTACAAACTTTTGGGGCTGGAAATACATGCAAAAATGTTTTATACTTATTATGAATGTTGCCCGTATGTGCATGCGTATGTATGTTAGTGATTTATGTTATGATTCATGCTTAGTATTGTATGTACATGTTTAGAACTAAGTATTATGATGTTTGGGGACTGGGATATGAATTAGATACATGATTAGGCTGCTAATACGACTAATATGACCAAATAGTGGTCATATGTCTGAAACCTTGACTTAGAAAACTAAGTATGGGGTTATATGACTGAACAGTGGTCGTATGACCATTAAAAATTTTCTATGTATAGGATTATATGACTGAACAGTGGTCGTATGACTATTAGAAATTTTCTAAGTATGGGGTTATATGACTGAACGGTGGTCCTATGACCATTAGAAATTTTCTAAGTATGGGGTTATATGTCTGAACAGTGGTCGTATGACCAGTAGAAATTTTCTAACTATGGGGGTTAAACGACTGAACAGTGGTCGTATGACCAGTAGAAATTTCCTAAGTCTGGGGAATGAAACGACTGAGCAGGGCTCAAACGACTGAGCAGGGCTCATACGACTGAGCAGGGCTCATACGACTGAACAGGGCTCATACGCCCAAACACTTAGAATTTTTAACAGAATTTTCTTGGAGTTTATGCAGTAGGGTTTCGCATGATTAATGACTAGGGTTAATTAATAATGATGTTTTATGCATGTAATGATGATAAATGATTAACCCTTATTATTATTACTGATACTATTATCAGTATTTTATTATTGTTAACAATATTATTATTTAAATATTGTTATGTATGGAATGACATGATGAAGAATGTTTAGAACCTTACGAAGAAGTATTATCATTAATAAAGTGAAAGATTAATGATAAAGAGAAGTGGAACGTAAATGAATGAACGAAAGTCTTGCATGGTCTAAGGGGCACGAGATGGAATTGACGGTTAAGAAGTCTTGGAAATGGTGCTTGGTTCTAGTAACTAGGCCTATTACGAGCCTTATGGTAGATTATGGACAGTGAGCCATAGTTGCCTTAAGAACAACGGGGCAGTGTCTTTGTGACCTGTCACGGGATAGTTGTTACAGCAGGAGTGGTGACGATCACTCGCGGGGTTAACGTGACCCCGGATGAGACGTTGTCGGTCTATGGACAGAGAGCCATAGGGGAAACGAGGTTGTCGGTCTATGGACAGAGAGCCATAGGGGCAACGAGGTTGCCGGTCTATGGACAGAGAGCCATAGGGGCAACCAGGTGTCGGTCTACGGACTGAGAGCCATAGGGGCACCAGGTGTCGGTCTATGGACTGAGAGCCATAGGGGCACCAGACGGATACGATATGCTCTGTCGGCTCATGGGTTGGAACCATGAGGGCAGAGAAGAGAGGTGACCCTTAGAGATTTGCATGCTTGACGAATGAAAGTTAAAGAACGAATGATGAAGATAATAATGAAATTACCTACGTGTACGTACGATGTGTGATCACATATGCATAACGAACGTTTTGGAATGAGAAGTAAAGTATTTTAATTACCAAACTAGAACTCACTCAGCAACGCTGACTTTTATGTATTTTCCAGTTGGCAGGTAACAGGTTGCTGAGGATGGCACACGGGGATGGCTACTTGGCGGGCAAGACTGACACCCATTTATGTTTTGATAACACTGTGGTTTTGTAATTCATGCAACTAATTATTTTGTGAATTCTTAAACTAGAATGTATTACTTAGCAACAGTGTTTAAAATGAATGAATGGATTTTTGTTAAAATTAATTCCGCTGCTTTAATTTATAATATATGAATGTTTTATGCTGAATGACCAACTGTGAGGTGCCCGGGAAGGGGGCCTTACAGATAGGCAAAAGTCGTATGCTGATAAAAGACGCAGACTGATTGAGTTCCAGGTGGGTGATAGGGTTATGCTAAAAGTCTCACCTTGAAAAGGTATCATTCGGTTTAGAAAGCGGGGCAAGTTGTGCCCAAGGTATATAGGGCCTTTCTGAATCATTGCTCGAGTAGGAGAGGTGGCCTATAGGTTGGAACTACCAGATGAGTTAAGTGGAATTCAACCAACATTCCATGTATCTCATCTGCGGAAGTGTTTAGCCAACGAGGACATGATCGTACCACTGGAGGAAATCGAAGTGGATGAACGGCTCAATTACGTGGAGCAACCAGTGGCGATCATTGATCGTAAGGAGAAGAGGTTAAGAAATAAAGTGGTTCCCCTTGTGCGTGTACAGTGGAAGCACAGAAAGGGATTTGAGTCTATATGGGAAATTGAAGGAGAGATGAGGCAGCATTACCCTCATCTGTTTGAGGAATAACAGGTTTCGGGGACGAAACCTATATAAGGGGGGTGGACTTGTAACACCCGGTTATTTTTTTAGGCAAAAAGAAAAAATAAAAGCAAAGAAAAAGAAATAAAATACAAGTAACCCAAGTTGAGGGGTTGAAATTGTCCAAAAGGACACAACTTTTGAAAAGTTGGTGAATAAAGCAACATGGCTGCCCATGTTGCTTCTTACACCCTGACATTCGGATTTTCTAGAGAGAGAAAGAGAGAGAGAGCAGAAACTCTCGGGAATTATAGAAGAAACAAGAACTTCGAAGTTTTTGATAAGAATTCTCGAATTTATGATGCTTTAGACGATTCTAGACTCGGTTATGTGCCTATAAATGTGATTGTGTGCTCGGGTTGTACGTGTGTGTGTGTTTAGGGTGCTAGAACCGTCTGGGAAACTCAAGAGAAAGGTATAAGCTCGAAAACAACAAAGGTGAGTTCTAGCATCCCTTTTTTACATGTTTTTTAACTATTTTGGGGCTGGAAAATGCATGTGTATATGTTTTTATAAGAATGGGTTTTACCCGTATGTATGTGTGAATGTGCATGTGGGTGGGTGAAATTTTGGGATGCAAAGGTGTGAATGTTCATGTTATGATGCTTAGGATGCTAATACTAGACTTAGATTATGATTTAAGATGAAATGGGACTGATTTATGTTGATTATGGGAAAGTCAGTTGTTCATGCGCCTAAACAGTGGACCATGCGTCCAACGGCTTAGTTCCTAAGTGTTCCCAACCGCCCAATATGCCCAACCGTCTGAACAAGGTCCATGCGTCTGAACAGGGCCCATGCGTCTAAGTAGGAAAAACGGCTAAGTGTAGGCCAAAACGTCTGAACAGGGCCCATGCGTCTAAATAGGCCCATGCGTCTAAATAACAGAGACTAAGTTAAGTCCAGATGTCTGCATAATGGTAAAACGTCTGAACAGGGCAGAAGCGCCCAAATAGTGCCCATGCGTCTAGACCCTTGGAATAATTTTCTGAAATTCTGGGGAAAACAGAAAGTCTAGGTTTTGACTAAGGTTGACTTATGGGTAATGATTACCCAATTTAAGTATAATTATGAGATGTTTTAGGGTTATGGGTTGTATGTATGATGTATGATGGGTATAAAATGTATGAATGATGTATAGTACGTACAATGTGTTATCTTTTAATAATGATTAAACGTATTTGTATTATATTGTAAAATACGTTATATATTATGTTATTACATTACGTAGTATGACAAATGAATGAAAGAACGTAAGAAATAACATAATGAAAGGAAAGAAAACAATGATGAAAAGTAAAACGAAATGAACGAACGAATGGCTTGCAAGCAAAATGAAAGGAGGTGCGCGACCATGTTGTCGTTAGCTCAACTGTGATGCGGGTTAGCTACCCCAAAGGATGCACACAGGGTCAATCTTTGAGATTGACAAGGCCCTTTGGAATGCCCTAGGTGACTGGATCAGCTTCATGCACAATGTTCGTGGTTTAATTACCATAGGTCCAGCATCAGCTTCGTGCACAATGTTCGGGGTAGGACCAAACGGTTTGTATGAACGGGAGAGATGACTTGCCCTAGGTGACTGGATCAGCTTCGTGCACAATGTTCGTGGTTTAATTACCACAGGTCCAGCATCAGCTTCGTGCACAATGTTCGGGGTATTGTTCATCAATCCATATGAATGTAAAAAGAATGACGTAACGTACTAAAGAAAGAAAAAAAGTAAGTAAGCAAGTATGAATGTAAAAGAACGATAATGAGTACGTTACGAAAGAATGAGAATGAAAATAAGAGAATGTTAACGGAAAGCATGAAATGAAAGCACGCTATAAATATGATGAAGAATGATGAATATTAACGAAAGTAAAAGTAATATTCTCTATCTGTACGTATGATGCATGACCACGGAAGAAAGTAAAGAAAGGTTTAACGAAAGTAAAGTATTTTATTTATAAAACTAGAACTCACTCAGCAACGCTGACTTTTATGTGTTTTTCAGTTGGCAGGTGATAGTTGCTGAGGATGGCACGGGGGCAACTACTTGGCATTTTTGTAATGGCATCCATTCGCATAATAATGATATTTTTGTGATGTAATGAAATTTATAATATTTTGTAATAGATAACAATATTGTATTACGTTGCAAAAGTTGTCATTAAAATATATGAACTGGTTTTTGTTAAATTTCCGCTGCTATGTTTTAAATAATTGTATGTTTTACGTGTGATGAATAACCAATTGTGAGGTGCCCTGGAACGGGGCCTCATAGAGGGTTTCAAGATTTAAGATTTTAAAAGACTTAAAATGGGTTTTAAAACACTACCAGGGCCTTTAGCCCGGTGGTTGGGTTTCTGTTTGGTTTGGCAGGGGACCTGGGTTCGAACCCGAGTCCCTGCCATTATTTTTTTAAAAGAGTTTTATTAATAAATAAATTTCAGAAAATGTTTAAATATTATTAATAATACTATAAAAATCATTTTTAACCAAGAAACAAATAAAACTATTTTTTTCTTTTAATTTTATTAGGAAAATTGGTTAATAAAGTTTTAATCCTTATATTTTGGAATGATATATAATTTATTATTAATTTTAACCCATAAAGAAAGAAATTTTCTTTAATTCCCAAGAGTTTTAATATTTTTATTTATTTATAATTTTAAATTGTATAAAAGAAAATTTATATATATGTACACATGTGTACACTTATTGAAATTTATGGGAATTTTATAATATCATTTAAGCCTACAAAATATTATTTATTATTAACTTGAAATCATAATAAATCTCATTTAATTTTTAAATAGCTATAATATAATGAATTTATTACTGTTATAAAAGTTGGCTACAAATTTGTTACATATGTATTTTAAGAAGATAAATATATATGAACCTACTTAGAATGAACATGTATTATAATAATTAGTTTAAACTTTTTAATCTATGAAATTACTATTCTATTAAATAGAAAATAATGGTCATTTAATAATAAAAGTTTTACTTTTATTAATAGTGTCAAACACTAAAATTCTTATTCAAATTATTTAATTACCAAGATAACAATAACTTACATCAATGAAAATCATGGACAAATGTATATAGACATAACACCAAAATCACAATGATTAACTTAATATGACGTTTCATTTAGGTGAACGTTAACGAATCCTCGGCGTTATATACAAGGCTTATTATTTGTTCATCCGTTATTATCATATGAGTTTTTCCATACCCCTTTTTTCATATTTTTACACTTTGGGGTAAAACATGTTAAACTTATTATCATTGCACTTGTAAACTTATTTGAGACTTGTAAACATCTTGGCAATTCATCATATTAAGTTGTGGTTAGTTGAACTTTTGTGATTACCATGTTATAACGTTTATATGTACAATCATTAACTATTGCTAGCCTGGCGACGTCATAGATCTATGGGCCCGACAAGCCTATTTGGTGGCCCTAGTGTCGTATTCTTGAGCACTATGGGGACCAAGTACACTTAGCTAATCGTATAAACTTGTAAACGTGAAATCTTGTAAACTGTCAAGGTTTGATTATTACATCTATTCATAACATCCCTAATTACTTTATTCACTAACTTATTACTTGAATTGTCATCTTTTATATACTTATTGTATGAAAACTATGGAAAGCTCACCAACTTTATGTTGACCCTTTATTTTTAACATGTTTCAGGAATTAAATCTGCTTAGCATGCTTTGAAGGCTTACATCTAGGATTGGACCTAGAATAATAAAAGACTTATATGGTCACATGACGTTATGAAATTTTTGTATTTATGATTACTTGAGCTTATATTATAATCTTATTGCTTGTATTGAACCTTAGAATATAATAATATTGTCATTGTAAATAGCGTTGTATGGCATGAACAATCGTAACCCTCACATCTCAACGTTTCCGACGTTAATGTTGGGGTGTGACAAAGCATGAGCAAAGGTCAGCTCGGTTCGGTTTTGATCGAATTAATATGTATATATAGTTTATACGTAGAGCTCTAGTAGATTTGACCCATTATATAAAAATGTATAATTATATTTTCTGCATATTTGACCAGTCAACCTAATAAAGAATTCTACATTTAACATATAAGTGAAATCCTAAACCGTTAAAATATATTTTTTCGATCATCTCCAGCTCTCACCGTCACCGTTATCTGCAATATGCTCTCCGTCTTATCGGTTAAAGACTTAGTTTCATCGTCAGTCACAACGTGTTGTCATCCATTAAAGTATTATGTAATAAAATGCAGCTGATATTTAAGTTATTAAACTTTATTCGGTTCAGTATAAATTGTATGACACACAAGATAATTTGGTTGTATAAATTGTTCGCTGCTCGTTTACGCTCTCTCGACGTTCGCTCGAAAATTTAACGCTCGAAAAATGCTCGTTCGATTTGCCGCTCGGTTGTAAACGAGCCGATCGGCATCGGTTCAGTTTGAAAACGAGCCAATCACGAGCAAAGACCCGCTCGAATCGGCTCGTCTCGTGAACAGCCCTACGCAAGAGTATGATTTCTTTTGCCGTTCAAAACAAATTTAGAAAACTAACATTACTCGTGACTTGTGAGGTTTGGTTAATTTAATTAAGTTAATTTAATGATAATAATATAATATTAATAAACTAATTAAATAATACTAGCTGACCGGTCAACGGTCCAAGCCGCTCAGTCATTCGTCGCTTTTAATACATTTATTTACTTTTTTATCATTGTTTGCATGGATTGGACCGTTGTTTGCAGGCTTCCCAGTTCTATTTTATTTGTTTCAAAGCCCATGATGTTTTTTAATTCGCTTTTTCTTAAACCCAACAAATCTGCCCCGTTTGTTGGTGTATAAATCAGGTTAGAAATCGGTTTTGAATCCAGTTTGAGTTGGGTTGGCAAATGTCAACCCTGGTTTTAAACTAATGAAAAAATGTCACAGAATAGTAACCAGTTTCAAAAGTGTTCTAATTTAGTCACTCATGCATATTTTTCTCAAATTGGACCATCAAATGATCAAATCGAGTCATCATTTAATTTTCTTATGTCAAGTAACGGTGGAAAAGACGTGGTGGTCAGAATTTACAATATATAAAATTATATTAAATAAAAATAAAACAAGTTAATTATAAAAAAAAAGTACCTAAAATTTACGTCAACGTTCCATATCAGCATCAAAAGATAGAAACAAATATTTTCTAATTGAAACCAAAAGTATCACATGCTAAAAAACATGTTAAGGCTTTTAATTTGTATAAAATATAAAAATAGAGTGACCTAACTAGAACACTTTTAAAACTTAAGTTATCTAATTGAAACACTTTTGAAAGTTGGTTACTAGTTTACAAACTTACCCTAAACAAATCCGAGTTTAAACTGGTTTGAGTGGTAAATAACCAGGTTTAAATCGGATTGACACGGTTCAATTTGATCTTACTGGGTTGAAACTAGTTTGTTAAATAGGGTTAACAATCAATCTCAAATTTACAGGTTTGAACCAAGTTGGAGTGAAACCCGTTTGATCACCAAGTCATGTTTTCCGGTTTCGGTTTCCTAACCATACTTTGAGGCATAATATAAAGATTGAAGTTTTTATTTTGTCATGCATGTGGTAGCTATTAGGCCTGTAAATGAACCGAACGTTCATGAACTGTTCATGAACTGTTCGGCGGGAAGTTCGTTTATGTTCGTTTATTTAGAAAATGAACGAACATGAACAAAAGAATCGTGTTCGTTTAATTAAACGAACAAACATGAACACATGCTTTGTTCGTTCGTTTACGTTCATGAACGTTCGTTTATGTCCGTTCATATATGTTCGTTCATTTACGTTCGTTTATGTTTGTTCATTTATGTTTGTTTATTTATATATATTAACATGTTAATAAAAGGGTATTAGGTGTTAACATTTGAAACATAAGTGTATTAAGTTATGCTAAAAACTTATAAGTTTAGTGAGAATTTAATTTCCACTAATACACCTAAAAATTTCAAAATGATCATCTAAGGTTTTTCTGTTTAGTTTTGTTTGTTTATTATTGTTCATTTATGTTCATTTATTATTGTTCATTTGTGTTGGTTTATGTTCGGGAACTGTTCATTTAGCTTCTTAACGAACAAACATGAACGAACACGAACATTTTTATTTCTTAATGAACGAACATGAACAAAAAAAACGTGTTCGATAATGTGTTCGTGTTCGTGTTCGGTAAAAGTTAAATGAACGAACACGAACATGTTGATGTTCGTGTTCGTTCGGTTCATTTACAGGCCTAGTAGCTATTATTCTCTTGAAATCATCATCCTATGTTACTTATGATATTTAATACTTGAGTACTACTAGAAAACTAGGTAATTTGCTACACACATAATGCGTCACAAATTCGTAGCAAAAAGACATTTATGATACAATTACGACGAACATCTTGAGTAGCAAAAAACTTCGTCGCAAAATCATTTGGGATGCATTTGCTACACATGCTGCGACGAATTTACGACACAAATTTGGCGATAGAGTTTTGCTACAAATTTACTACGCATGACCTTAAATATTGACATCAAAACGACTATTTATAACGAATATTAGGGTTTCTACTCGAAAACTGGTGGCAGACCGCTAAGCAAGGGATATGACGGATCGTTAAGGATAGTCAACAAACCAGGAGTCTAGACACAGTAGCAGCCAGATGAATTTTCCAATTTTTTCTTTTTCTCACTTTGGCTACGTTTTTCACTTCAACTCTTCCAATTCTTCCGGAATTCCTACAAATTCATCAAAAAAGTGATGAAGGACCAAAAAACGTATGAATTCGTGATATGATCCAAGTTGAACGTGGAATAATTTGCATTAAAAATCATGTTTTGCAACAAATCAACTTTAATATATTTGATTTGGTCGAGTGTTAGTGTGTACACACGCTATCGTATATGTTTTATGATGCATTTTGATGTTAATGTCATGTATAATTTTTATATTTGATATGATATAAGTATATTCTAATACAGATATTATGCTATTATGCTTTGTTCATTTGTTTTCTCATTTATTAGTATCACCCACATCAATTGCCTCGTATCTTCACGTGTTCTTTTAAAGTTTTCGGTTTCCTTAGATCACTTAGGTGTTCAAATACAAGTAGATCTGTAAATGAACCGAACGAACATGATCATCAATATGTTCATGAACATCAATATGTTCATGTTCGTTCATTTAACTTTTACCAAACACGAACACGAACACGAACACATTATCGAACACGATTTTTTGTTCATGTTCGTTCATTAAGAAAAGAAAAATGTTCGTGTTCGTTCATGTTTGTTCGTCAAGAACCTAAATGAACAGTTCCTGAACATAAACGAACACAAATGAACAATAAAAAACGAACATAATGAACCATAATAAACAAACAAAACTGAACAAAAAAACCCTTAAATGATCATTTGGAATTTTAGGTGTATTAGTGAAAATTAAAATCTATAGGCTTCTAGTATAACTTATACACTTATATTTCAAATGTTAACACATAATACCCTTTTATTAATATGTTAATATATAAATAAACGAACATAAATAAATAAACATAAATGAACGTAAATAAACGAACATAAACGAACGTCATGAACGTAAACGAACGAACATAAACGAACGTTCCTGAACATAAACGAACTAACAAAGCATGTGTTCATGTTTGTTCGTTTAATTAAATGAACACGAATTTTTTTTTCATGTTCGTTCATTTCCTAAATAAACGAACATAAATGAACTTTCTGTCGAACAGTTTATGACCAGTTCATGAACATTCGATTCATTTACAGGCCTAAACACAAGTACTTTTACGTGGTTTAAGCGTTGAACATTATTTTCCAAACCATTTTATTGTGCAACCTAGCTCCTTTAAGATTATACTACAATGTTATCTTTAAAGTAAAAGTTTTTTAGAGATATCAGAATGAATGTTAATATAATCTTGAAGATAGAGGTACGTTTGAAACATCAATGATTTTAGGAGAAAACATTTTTAACTCAAGTTCATGTCTTCGTTATATTCGTTAGTGTAAGTATTCAGTGTTCATTATTGAACATATATGTATTTTCATTGGCCAATGACTCCTAGATTAACTGATTTAGGAGGAGTCATCATATGACTTTTCAAAGTGGAGGTCATGGGTTGGAGTCTCACTAGGTGCAATATGCTCCAATTGGACCAAGGGTTTTATCACAGTGGGTCTTTGGGTGATGGGTTTCCCTTGGAATGATGGGCGAGCCGGGTCACCAGCGCTGTCTATGTTCACGAGCGTAGGTGGCCTTTCGTCAATGGATTTACCCAGGTAACCGGACTTAAAAATTATTCGTGACAGTTAAAAAAAATGTATTCTTTCATACAGTGTATGTTCTAACCATTTATGCCGTTAAAAATTTCTTGTTACAAATAACTTTTTTTTTTCTAAGGTTATCATGAGAGATCAATGAAAGGCACGTGATCAAAGAAAAGGAGATAAAAGATAAAAGCTATAATAGTAGGATACTCGTCTCTTTCTAGGGATAATTTTGTATATATCCTAACAAACTTAAAAAATATCATATATATATATATATAATATATATATAATATATATATATATATATATATATAGGTAGAGGTTCTAATAAAAAATAAGTTTTGTCTAAGTAGGCTAAGAAGGAATAAGGAGATAACATGTGGCACTCTTCAAATTAGGGTTAAAGGGCATTATGGTCAAATTTATTTAAAGAGAAAAAAATGGTGGAAGCGCTTTGTGCTGCATTTTAAAAAATATAATTGAGTAGTAATAACTAATAACAACAGAAACATTTTCATAACATTCACCTGTTTGGAGTACGGAGACCTATTGATCTCTCTAAGCGCTTTGGCCCCCCGTTCTAAAGCTTCAGGATCAAATCCGCCTTTAGAATCCTCAACCTCAGGCTTAGGCTCCGCCTTAGGAGGCTGCGACTCCGGTTGAGGCGCCTGTGGTGGATTCGGAGATTGACAAACGGATTGAACCGATACGACGGACCATCGGCGTACGAGTAAGTGGTGGTTGATGCGGCCGCAACGGCCGCCATAGCAGCCAACGATGCGAGCCTTGAAACCGCCATTGATGGACCTTCAAGCTTCAATGGTATGAACTTATCTGCAGATGAATGGATTGAAGTGAAAGGCTCTGTGTAGAAGATTTGCTGGTGGAAGCATAACCCCTTTTTCAAGTTTAGGTTTTAACAAACCCCTGTTGAAGATCGTTTAACGAGCATGTAATGTAATGGAGGAGAATTTGGTCGGTTAAGAGGGTTCACGGTTGGGACTGTTTTATATGTTTTATTAAATATATATATTTATATATAAAATACAGCACAACAGCACAGCTTTGTGCTGTTTTATGAAATACAGCACAGCTTTGTGCTGTTTTATGAAATACAGCACAGCTTTGTGCTGTTTTATGAAATACAGCACAGCTTTGTGCTGTTTTATGAAATACAGCACAGCTTTGTGCTGTTTTATGAAATACAGCACAGCTTTGTGCTGTTTTATGAAATACAGCACATCTTTGTGCTGTTTTATGAAATACAGCACAGCTTTGTGCTGTTTTATGAAATACAGCACAGCTTTGTGCTGTTTTATGAAATACAGCACAGCTTTGTGCTGTTTTATGAAATACAGCACAGCTTTGTGCTGTTTTATGAAATACAGCACAGCTTTTTGCTGTTTTATAAAATGTAGCACAAAACGTTAAAAATGTAGCACAATTTCACATAATTTGATTTTTTTTTTAAAAAAACTATAGTAATACTATACTCAAATTAAAGAGAAAAAAATGCTTGATTTTATGGTGTAATTTATTTAAAAAAATAATGTCGTATGAAAAAGTTATTAGCATTTAAAAAATAGGGGGAAATTTAAAAAGTCAACAATTGTGGGTAATATAATAAAATACCCAAATTACCCTTGATTACTTATTTTTTCTACACTTTGATCTTAGCCGTTAGTTAGATAATTAGAAGGCTAAGATTACTTCTTAGCATACTTAGGCAAAAATTATTTTTTAGGAGAACCTCTAATACAATAAAGTTTCTTTTACCACTTGTCATTCTCTTAACTCATTTTTTATCACTTGTTATTTTTCTAAACATTCTCACGTCAATTTTCTCTCTAAAATGATGTTATAGTAATTTAAATACTCATATAAATTTCTCTCTCTTATTAAAAATAAATTTTACTAATTACAATGTTTCCCTCTCTTATCTATTTTCTAATCAAACTATCTTTTTTAAAAATAAATTTTATGAAGAAAATTAAAAATAACATCGTTTAATTAAAATCTAAATAACAAAAAACTAAAGTTTTATATAATATGAAATTTTTTAAAACACTAAACATTTTTAAACAAAATATTTTAAAATCATTTTGTTTTTAAAAAAATATAAACAGGAAAAATATTTTAAAACAGTCTTATTTAAACAACCAGATTAATTACAAATCATATTTTTTAAAAAACAAGTTTTTTATAAAAAATATTAGTTTAAAAAAATCTAAAAATGATTGTTTAAAAATGAAAATATTTACATATAAGAGAGTTAAAAATGGTATAAATGTTTTATTTCTTGAATTATTACATACAATATTTAATCCGTTTATTTAATGATTCTATCTATAAAAAAACTAAAATAAGCGTGAAACAATTGTAGATCTCATTATACTTACTTTCTCAATTTTCCATATTATTAATAATATTTAATACTAATAATATTATTCATACATTTTTAAATTAAAAATTATAATTTAATAAATTAAAAACCTATTTTTTTATAAAAAACACACTTTTAAAAACAAAAATTTTATAAAATACAGAATACAATGAAATATTTTAAAAAATCATTTTTCATAAAACAATATATTTAAAAATCACATTTTTATAAAATAAAATTAAGAAAGATACATTACATATATATATATATATTATTAAAAGAGTAACTTGGGGGGACACTTGTCACATTCTTAGGCCTCCTAAGTTTATTTTTCCCGTCTTTCTCTCCTCTTAAATAGTTACCTAAATTAAAGATTAAATAATTTAATTCTTTTAAGATTAAAAATATTTTTAATAAATTAAGAAAATATGTATTTTTATTAATGTTATTTCTAGAAAACAAATTTTTATAAATAATAGTTTTTTAAAACATCAAACATTTCTAAAAATATAAAATATCTTAAAATTGATGTTTTTAAAAAGTAAACTTCTTTATAAACTCAATATAATTAAAATTAATAGTTGTAATAAGAAACTTTTAAAAATTATATTTTAATACAGTTTGTTTGAAAAAAATGGTTAAATTTTTTTGAAAATAAAAATTAAAATTATTACTTATAATTATTACCCATGTAATTTTAATCATATCTTATTTTAAAATATCATTTATACTTCATAAACTTTCATCATAATTAATATTTTATTTTTTAACTCGTGTAATCCACGGGTTTACTAAAGTTAGTATTATATAAATAACAATCAATAACTAATCAATTTTATTTTTCAACCCGTATAATATATTTAGTTTTATTTATGTTTTATGTTATTTTAATAATTAACTATCCACTTCCGTGTAATACACGGGTAACTAAAGCTAGTATATATATTATATATATATATATGTATATATATATATGTATATATATATATGTATATATATGTATATATATATATGTATATATATATGTATATATATATATGTGTGTGTGTGTGTATATTATATATATATATATATATATATATATATATATATATATATATATATTCAATCACTATTAAAGGTATCCTAATACCCAATTTAAATTATTGTTCCTTAATGATCATTCTACCCCTACCAATTATATTATTTTAATAATGAAATTATTCAACCTACCAATCGTTTGTTTAACTATGCATCTTTTATCTCTACTCTTGATGATGGCAACCAATTGCGTCAAAGTCGTTCTCCAGAATCATTCCAAGGTTCAAGTTGACTCGATTGTTTTCTTTGTCGCTAACATATTTGGTCTGTGCATAGAAGTATTAATAGAGTGGATGTTTCTACCCCATTTACATATTTAGATAGCGTTTGGTACGCATGAATAAGAGACGGAATGGAATAAACAATTAAGGGCCAATAGATAAAAACATGTTTGGTTGGTAAAGGTAATAAATTGAGTCATTACATAGTTGATTTCATTTTCATAAATTCAAATTCACACTACAAGAAAAAGAACTTTTAGCAAGAAAATTTTATAGCAAGGATAAAATGTCCTTGCTATAGCACACTAAAAGACAAAAAAGTAGGGTCAGTTGGTTTTTGAGTTTGACCAGACCTTTAGCAAGGACAATGTTCTCGCAGTACAATTTTCAGATTATTTTTGTTTTTTAATTAATTTTATTGACCGTCAAAATATATAAAAGTGTCAGTCTTTTTTTGACTAGATCTATAGCAAGAACAATGTCCACGCTATAGATAAATACGTATTTTTTTAATTTTCAATTCCCACCAAACTTGAAAAATACCGCGTAAATACGTATTTTCGATTCCCTCCAAAACTAAAAAATCCCGGGTCACATATTGCGAGAACATTGTCCTTGCTGAAAGTATTTTTGAATTTTAATTTTGTTTTTAAATAGAAATACAAAATATTGTATTTAAATATATTTTTAGTTTCCGTAAATGAAAGAAAAATCCGCTCAGATTTGCAATAGCGTATGTATGTATGTATGTATGTATGTATGTATGTATGTATGTATGTATGTATGTATGTATGTATGTATGTATGTATGTATGTATGTATGTATGTATGTATGTATGTATGTATGTATGTATGTATGTATCTATTTTGTATGTATATATGTATGACATGTATTATTATGCATGACACGTATTTATTACATGTATTTGTGTGGTGTATGTATATATAGTGTTTGTATGTATAATATGTATGATATGTTTGTATTTACTTATCATATATATAATGTACAATGTATTTGTGTATGTACATACGTGTATGTATGTATGCCATGTATGGATATACTGTGTATGTATGTATGGCATGTATGATGTACAATGTATGTTTCTATGTATGGATATACTGTGTATGTATGTAGGTATGTATTACTTGTACATATGCACTGTATGTATGACATGTATGTATGTATGTACGTATCACATATATCTATGTATGGATACACTGTGTATGTATGTATGGCATGTATGATGTACAATGTATGTTTCTATGTATGGATATACTGTGTATGTATGTAGGTATGTATTACTTGTACATATGCACTGTATGTATGACATGTATGTATGTATGTACGTATCACATATATCTATGTATGGATATACTGTGTATGTATGTATAATATGTATGGCATGTATGATGTACAATGTATGTATCTATGTATGGATATATTGTGTATGTATGTATGACATGTATGCATATACGTATCACATGTATAATGTACAATGTATGTATGTATGTATTACTTGTATATATGCACTGTATGATGTACAATGTATGTATCTATGTATGGATATTTGTATGATGTACAATGTATTTATATGTACGTATGTACGTAAGACATGTATGATGTACAATGTATGTATCTATGTATGGATATTTGTGTATAGTACGCATGATATGTGTGTGTATGTAAGTATGTATCACATGTATAATGTACATGTATATATGTATATATGTATGACATGTGTGTGTATGTATGTATGACATGTGTGTGTATGTATGTATGTATCACATGTATAATGTACATGTGATGTATGTATCACATGTATAATGTACAATGTGATGTATATATCACATGTATAGTATGTATGACATGTGTGTATTTACTTATCATATATATAATGTACAATGTATTTGTGTATGTACATACGTGTATGTATGTATGCCATGTATGCATATACGTGTCACATGTATCTATGTATGGATATACTGTGTATGTATGTATGGCATGTATGATGTACAATGTATGTTTCTATGTATGGATATACTGTGTATGTATGTAGGTATGTATTACTTGTACATATGCACTGTATGTATGACATGTATGTATGTATGTACGTATCACATATATCTATGTATGGATATACTGTGTATGTATGTATAGTATGTATGGCATGTATGATGTACAATGTATGTATCTATGTATGGATATATTGTGTATGTATGTATGACATGTATGCATATACGTATCACATGTATAATGTACAATGTATGTATGTATGTATTACTTGTATATATGCACTGTATGATGTACAATGTATGTATCTATGTATGGATATTTGTATGATGTACAATGTATTTATATGTACGTATGTACGTAAGATATGTATGATGTACAATGTATGTATCTATGTATGGATATTTGTGTATAGTACGCATGATATGTGTGTGTATGTAAGTATGTATCACATGTATATGTACATGTATATATGTATATATGTATGACATGTGTGTGTATGTATGTATGACATGTGTGTGTATGTATGTATGTATCACATGTATAATGTACATATGATGTATGTATCACATGTATAATGTACAATGTGATGTATATATCACATGTATAGTATGTATGACATGTGTGTATGATGTATTTATATGTACGTACGTATGTACGTAAGACATGTATGATGTATATATCTAATTAGTTCTACGCAATTACCATTATTTATAAGTGATAAACAAATATTCTTGCTTTAATAAAAGAATAACTTGAGATGACACGTGGCAACACCACGAGCATCATTACAAATCATCATCACCATAATTAAAAATTTTATATAGTCGGTAATATCATATATTGGAATATTAATTTATAATTAATAAATTTTATTATATTAATAAAACTAGTGTAATCATAAAATATTATTTATATGTATCTCAATTATTTAAATGAGTATTTATTTAACTTAATTAACATATAAAATACAATTTATATTTATACCTTCTCTTCTTCAAAATAATATCTAAACCCCACATTAAACCCCTTAAACACCCCACCCTCTTCCCCCCAAAACCTAGCACCATCGGACCTGCAGCACCATCGGACCTGCACCATCGGCCGCTGCACCATCGCGACCTGCACCACCATCAGCCGCTGCACCATCGCGACCTCCACCATCGGGACCTGCACCATCTGTTGCTGCACCATCGAGACCTGCACCATCGGGACCGACCACCATCTCGCAGCTGTAAATTGTGATCAGTAGCCTCCTCTCGGTGGTTTCGAGTAAGTCAATCGGTCTGTTTCCGCGTTTTTCCGTCTTTTGAATCGTGTTTTTTTTGTGCTTTTGTGTGAATTGGGGAGCAATTTGATGGTATGCGTGTGTTTGAGTGGTTAATTGTGGAGTTTTGTGTTGTGATGGTGGAAATGTTGGAAATTGGTTCGTTTTGGACGTGGATGTGGTTAATTGGTGTGAGAAATGGTTGAAGCGTGGTTTGTTTGATGAAATTGGTGGTGTTTTGACCGCCGTGAAGGGGAATTTGTGTTTCGATGGAGGATGTTGAGATTTGGAGGAATAAGGCGTTTAACCTAGAAGTTCTGTAGATGATGATGGTGATGATGTTATGGTATTGATTGGTGATTTGGTTGATGGATTTTAGTTGAGGCCAAAGAAGAAGATCAAGTAGATGATGATGGTGATGATGTTATGGTACTTGATTTTGAAGGTTGTTTGAGTCGGTAAGAGGTGTTGCTTTCTTTTTAGAATCTTTTTGAAGTTTTTTAAGTATGTTTTGGATCTTAAGATTTATGTTGTGATTTTGATAAGCTATTGCAATGTCTCTTTAATGTTTGATTATTACTGTTCTGTTTGATTTGGAATGAAACAAGTTGGTTATATTATAACTATTTTGATTAGTCAACAGTGATCGAATCAGATAAGTTATATGATTTAGTTATGCAGAAAGCTTATATCATGGTCTGCGTCTACTTGACCTATTATTGTATGCGACCATTGGGCAATGTTATCTGATATGTGTTTGAATAATAGTAAGATGATCAGACAGAACTAATTTGATAGCATTATCAGATGGGAAAAGAATGGTTGTAAGCCATTTCCTATTGTCTTTGACTTTGAGGACCAGCAAACTATGAGACCGGTGGGGGATAACTCAAGTGACTTCGTAAATCTCCTCGGGGTTACTATAAGGACTACAGTCCCACTGAACTATAAATCTTGGAAAGATGTCCCCGATGAGGCGATGACTGCCATATGGCCCCAATTGGAGGTTAAGATTGTTTAATATATTGAAACTTTAAATAACATACTATGTTGCTAATTATTATATATATTTTTTTATAAATTACAGACTTATTTTAATCTGGCACCTTATCTTGATCATCCGGGCTACAAAATCCCATTTGAGACTGGTATCATGAAGCTTTGCGCCAAACTCTATTCTGGTGCAAAACACAGGTTCAAGTTAAATAATTTCACCAAACTTGGGGGGTTGGAAAACAGAGAAGCCATTCGCCAGAAGGTTCCCGAGGGCGTGACGCCTGAGATGTGGAATGAGATGGTCAATTCCTACTGCAGCGAAGACAATGTTCGCCGCTCGGCGGTGAACAAAAGTAATAGATCCCGTCACCGCTACCCAAGTTACCATGGGACCAAGTCTATTGTATCGATCAGACATGACCGTGTAAGTCACTTTTAAAGCAAATATATATATATATATAATAAAAATTATAATGTAAGTTTGGTAGTATGTAGTATAGGTTTTGTGCATTTTTTGTTTAATTGTTATTAACTATACGTATTCACTTTATTTCATGTGTTACGTACAGCGTCAGATTGATGGAAAATATCCGAGTCTAATCGAGAATTTCAAGGAGAGGTGCTCTAAAAATGGGAAAATCCCATTACCACAACTTGCTCAACAACAATATGTAAGTAATCAGTTAGGTATTTGGCTATTTTTAGTTTTAGGTACTTCGGTTAATTTGCATAAATGATTAGATTTATATAACATTGATTATTTATTATTTTGTAACTATACAGGATGAAATGAATGACCTACTGAGCCGACAAGAAGGTGCAGCTAACCCGTTGACAGAGAAGCAGATCATGGATCAGGTATTGGGTACACGTCGTGGGTTTAACAGGGGTCGTGGACATGTTGTACCCGGTTTGGCCCGATACACTTCATCATCTTCTAGTCCAGGACCATCTACCCCACCACCACCTGTCTACACCCAAGAACAAGTCAATGAAAAGCTGGCATCATCAAAGAAAAAATATACGCGCCTTGCTACTAAATTGGAAAATGTTGTAAAAGGTTTGGCAGAACACAATATTGTGATTGAATTTGACTCTGATTGCGAGAGCGACAACTCTGACTAGGTTATCCTAATGTTTCTTATGAACTTAGATCTTGGTATTAAATTATGTAACCAAATTTATCATTTGAACTTAGATATTGATATTAGATTATGTAACCGATTATGGTATGATGATATTTTGGTTGTATGATTGATTATATCATTGGTGTTTGATGGAAATCTGAAAAACAGAACAGGCATTGACCCAGAAAAATTCTGGGCGGGAAGCTGCATTTACAACAAAAATGGCTGTGAAATTCCCAGTCATTCAGCAAGGACAAAGTCCTCTCTAAAGTCTTTAGCAATGACAAAATAAAATACTACAAAAAGTCCTCACTAAAATACAGCAAGGACTTTGTCCTTGCTGTAGGGTATTTAATAAATACACGTATAATGTATAAATATATTAACAAATACGTTTATAATACATTTATACATGTATAATGTATAAATATATATGTTATATGTATTTTTATAATTATTTAAAGTAAATTTTATAGTGAGGACAAAGTCCTTGCTGTAGGGTATTTAATTACTTTTTCAAAAATCAGAGATGTCCTCGCTGTATTCGTTGACTATCCTTGCTGTAGACCTGTAGCCACGGGGCTTTGGCGAGGAAATTCCAGCGAGGACATGTCCTCGCTATACATCTTCAGTGAGGACATTCTAACCTTTAGCGAGGACTTTTGTCCTTGCTGAATGTCATTTTTCTTGTAGTGTCAATCCCATTTACATATTTAGGTAGCGTTTGGTACGCATGAATAAGAGACGGAATGGAATAAACAATTAAGGGCCAATGGATAAAAACATTTTGGTTGGTAAAGGTAATAAACTGAACCATTACATAGTTGATTTTATTTCCATAAATTCAAATTCAATCCACCCCCTCCCCCCTCTTTCATCATTAGTCACTAACACCACCCACTCACCTACCACAACAAGCACCACCGGCCACCAAGATCATTCGTCACCGGAAACCACCACTAGGCACAGCCACCACCACCACCATCGACCACCACCGCCCGCCTCCACCAACCACCAACCACCTGCGGTGCCGCCAACCACGGCCATCACCAGCGCCGCCGCCAACCACCGGCCATCACCAGCGCCGCCGCCAACCACAACCACCGGCCATCACCAGTGGTGCCGCCAACCACCGGCCATCACCAGCGTCGCCGCCAACCACCGGCCATCACCAGCGTCGCCGCCAACCACCGGCCATCACCAGCGTCGCCGCCAACCACCGGCCATCACCAGCGTCGCCGCTAACCACCCGTCACCACTGTCGCTGGTAAACACCGCCGGAAACCACCACCCGCCATCACCACGATAACTACTTTTATATTTTATTCCTTTGTTTTTTCATACCTAACAAATAACACAAAGTAATGATTTATCCATTACTAAATAGTAATCAAACAGAACAATAAAATGTAGTAATTCATTTCATATTCCCCTTCACTACATTCTCTTATTCATTCCATTACTTTGTCGATTGAATTACTCAATTCCAAACAGACCATTACTTTGTCCATTGAATTGCTCAATTCCAAACAGACCCTTAGATCTTTGTTTTATTAATAGACGCGACTGTCATTCATTAGTGAACTAAATGAAGATTTTGTTGAAGCAATATTGAGGTGTATATGTGTTAGCTAAACAATAAAAGAAACTAAAAATGTTAATAATATTTTGTTTACGAAGTCGATAGATTTAATATTTTAAGGAAATTATTGTTTATGGGAAAATAAAAATTTTTAAAATTAAATGGGCAAATATTAAACTTTTAAGGTTTTAAAATACTAAGGGCAAAATAATCATATCTTAAATAGCTTTTTTTATAAAATGGGAATATTCGAAACTTTTTAGTTTTGAAGGGTATATGTATATGTTGTCTCTCTATCTTCCAAGATAGAGGAAAGGCTCGCCACCACCTACCTCTCCCAGACCCTGCTCTTAAGTGGGATTTACTGGATATGTTTGTTTGTTTGTTATGTATATGCTATTTTTAGTTTTGGTCAGTGGTAAGGATAACTCGATACTTATATATAAATTTACAATAACGGGCTTAAAATTTACAATCGGAATAAAGGTTACCACTACTGATGAAAGAAAAAGGGGGAGGTACCCCCCCCCCCCCCCCCCCCCCCCCGGCCACAATGATCCTCTGCCCCTGGTTTTGGTTTATATATGATATTTTTCAAGTTTGTAGAGGTATATATAAAATTGCCCTAATTTTTAAATTTCAAAAATTTGAAAGGTTTTGATGTTTTGATTGTTGGGTCTGATAAGGCTGGTGCAAACAAAACAAACACTTAACCAAATTTTGGTACAATTTATAAAGGACTTCCGAAGACAAAGCTACATTTCCGAAGATAAGTTCATCAACTTCCCAAGCCAAGACTAGAAGAACTTCCGAAGAGAAACTTAGTCTTTCGAGACTAAGTTTACTCTTGTGAAGTATAAAGAATATAAAGACTGGAAGCAGCTGATTCGAAGGAGTTAATTCCTTCCGAAGCCAAAGTAGCTTCGAAAGACTTTATGTCTTTGAAAGTTTACCCACTTCGGAAGAAGCAACCGTGATGAGTGGATAAAGTAAGGTGTCTGTTAGTCAACTGCTACACTGACAGACTACATGGAACTTCTCCATGCGGGTATGTTTGACCTTACTTTATTCACTGCTCACCCATCATAGATTAGTACAGTTACTAAACTTAGTTGGTGAGAAAAGGTAAGTCATGGGCCTGTCATGACTACCTAATAATAGGATAATACTTTATCTTAATTTACATACTTCTAGCATATGTAGTATTTTGTCTAGTTGTATTTCCCAGCTGGTTTTCCAAGTATAACCGGCTATAGATAGTAGTATATATAATTCTCATTGTAAGCTCATAAGAGCATGCTTGTAAGAATGTTGTAAAATTTGAGTTGAGAATTAATATATATAAGTATCTTGAAAATCTTTTCTTGTGTCTTGCTTACTTAGTATATTACTATCAACTCTTAAACACTATCTTGTTCTTTTTCAAACAAGAACAAGAAAAGATCATGAAGGAGAGAAAGAAGGCAGCCAGAGAAAAGTTGAATGAGAAGAAGAGGAAGGAGGAGGAGGGTGAGAAAACTTCTACCAAAAGGGTTGAGGACAAGGAATTGATGAAATCCTACCTCAAACCATGGCTTCTCAGTCAGGCAGGTTGCCTCCCTGGCAGAAAAGCCTCTCCAACGACATATCACCGAGATCAATGTTGATATTCGTTTAGGGACCCGGCAGGAGGTGCCCTGGAAACCAAGCAGCCAGAGGAAGGCCCCAAAACCAAAACCATCACCCAAACCTAAGCCTACCGTCAAACCAAGACAAACACCCTTACATCAAACCACTAAACCACCTAAACCTTTCCTTTTCCCTTTCCCTATAAAACCTGAACCCACTGATGAACCCTATACCCTAGAACCAGCCCCTTCAACCATTTCAAAACCTAAACCAACTGTCTCTCCATCACCACCACCATTACCTGTCCTAAAACCTAAAACCATACCCAAAACAAAAGTATGACCCAAACCCAAACCTCCAACCCAATCCAAACCCTCATCCTAACCATCCTCTCAACCATCCAGGCCCCTAAAGGTGAGGGGGTATGAGGAAATCCAGGAAAGGCTCAACCACTACACAAGGTTGAGTTCTATCTCTTGGGAGGACAAGCTGATAGAATTAAAATACATCAATAATTCTATTAGCCTTCTCTTAAGAGAAGCTTTCCTTGATCTTCCCATTGGAACCCTGGACCAGACTCTCACCCTTCTTACTAAAAACAAAAATGTCTTAACAGATAAAGAGAAGAAGCTGAAGAGGAAACTGGTGACTCTGCTGGACCCTGGGAAGGGAGATGACTTTCCTACCACTCCCTAAGTTTCTAGGAACTCTATAGTCCAGTGTAGTTTTGATGAACCTTCAGGAAGTTTCAGGTTGGTTAGAGAGAATGGTATGATCAACATATGGGACACAGCCCAACTGCTACACAATAGCAGATTTGATCTTGCTGAGCTAGCAGACATACTACTCTCTAATCCATCCAATCCTCCTACTACATCCCTTACCAGAAATCACATAAGCAACATGAGAGAAACAGAGTTGAAGAAAAGAGAAAAGGCCATTAAGGAGGCATCTTTCATCAAAGGTAAAACCTTTCTGCAAATGGTCTAAGGACCAGCCTTTGAGCCTATAGTTAGCTGGGTGTACGACTCCAAACCCATCAACTAACTCTTTATAGGGAGGATTACCACCAGATTCATGTTATCCAAAGTAACAGACTTGATCTGTTATCTAAGGAAGAACTTAATAAAATCCTCACCATTGCCACTGAAGAAAAACAAAGAAAATAGTGCAGACTTTCTGGCATTGGTAAGGGAAACCCTGAGGAAGAAGGATAAGTGAATGTTTTGGTAGCATCAGCCTAGGGGGAGTTTGCTAGGTCTGATAAGGCTGGTGCAAGCAAAACAAACACTTAACCTGATTTTGGTACAATTTATAAAGGACTTCCGAAGACAAAGATGCATTTCTGAAGATAAGTCCATCACCTTTCGAAGCCAAGACTAGAAGAACTTCCGAAGAGAAACTTAGTCTTTCGAGACTAAGTTTACTCTTCCGAAGTATAAAGAAGATAAAGAATGGAAACAGCTGATTCGAAGGAGTTGTTCCTTTCGAAGCCAAAGTAGCTTCGGAAGACTTTATGTCTTCGGAAGTTTACCCACCTTCGAAAGAAAACAAATGTGATGAATGGACAAAGTAAGGTGTCTGTCAGTCAACTGCTACACTGACAAACTGCATGGAACTTTTCTATGCAGGTATGTTTGACCTTATTTTATCCACTGCTTGCCCATCATAAATTAGTATAGTTATCAACTTTAGTTGGTAATAAAAGGTAAGTCATGGGCTTGTCATGACTACCTAATACTAGGATAATACTTTATCTTAGTTTACATACTTCTAGCATCTGTAGTATTTTTCTAGTTGTATTTCCAGTTGGTTTTCCAAGTATAAGCCGCTGTAGATAGTAGTATATATAGTTCTCATTGTAAGCTCATAAGAGCATGCTTGTAAGAGTGTTGTAAACTTTGAGTTTAGAATTAATATATACAAGTATCTTGAAAATCTTTTCTTGTGTCTTGCTTACTTAGTATATTACTATCAACTCTTAGAAGATTCTGCTTCATCATTTGAGTGTAACTTAGTGAGTTTAAGAGAGAACTCTTGTGCTAAGTGATTTGTATCGATCCTGCATTGATGTTAGGAGATTTGATTAAAAAAATGATATTATTTATGTATTTGTTTAACTTTTTAAAGATAAGCTAAAAGCAAGGCGGATGATATTTACTCTATACATCCAACCTGACATCCATACGTTCGATAAACACAACTTACACTATTGAAGTGCACTTCCCAGAATAGTCATATGCCACCACAAATAGCACACATTTACCTGTTTTTTTATAATTGAACTAGCATATACCACATGTATAAGTGCATCAATGAATGTACAAATGGTGATTATGTGTAAATATATAAGTTAACAGTATTAGAGGTAAAATGAGACATTTGTGAAAAGAATAACTAAAAAACTGATGTGATCACTGAATAGATTTGTTCGTTAAAAGAATGAGGTGTTAGTATTACGGATAATCAAACAAGTTTAAATCATGGTGTGAAAGTATATCTATCATATCACACAACCATTAATAACTATAGCATGACCACATGTCCTAAACATGTTGCGTTGTAACTATGACAAGCTTGCTGAAAATCCTTTTTTGGGTTTAAAGACCCAAGTAGGATTTACATGTTTGCCTCCAACATCCAACGCCCTATCAAGTAGGTTTTAGTTTCTATTTAATTCATTATATTAACCATATATTTATCATTCATCTTGGGAATTTACTTTTCTTGCACAACATCATTATTCCATAATTTGATTAATCTTCAAATACAAAATTTCAAATCTCAAAAGCAAAGTGGCGCATTTGATATTAGAAATTACTTTTTATTAGATCATAATCACGATGATTCTATCATGTCCACCAATAGAATCGCATCAATGAAAACGAAATGAATAAAAAAGTTATTATTTATCTTGAGAGTTTTGTTTATATTGTTTTAGTTATTAGTGTAAATGTGTCAACCTCATTTGGTTCAAGTTGAGCTTGTTTAATTTATGTGAACTCAAATATATTTAAAGCATTTTTGGTATTACATTTAAATTCTCGCGACTAGCTTTTTAAGTTTAAGTATACATGTATAATTATTTTTAAACAAACATATATAACGTTAATATTTAGTTATTTTTATCATAATCGTATAATAGCTATCATGTGCTAATAGTTATCTAATCACATAGAAAATAAAAAATAGTATGTTTATATAGATAATAGGCTTCTTAAAGCATGCTAAGCATATGAAGCTCGAACATCATTTGACATGATGTGTTTATGGTTTAGTTTGATTCGAGATTTTAACAAACAGTTCACAAGCAACTTTGACATGTTTACTCTTTTAGTCTAGTTAGTTAATCAATAACTAATTAATATTAAAATGTCCTTTAAACTTATATCTTTTGGACGTAACATATGATGGGCATAGCATATAAGCTTCATCCAATCCATTTACGAGTAAATGTAAAGTGTTTACAAAAATGATATAAAACATCATGGATCACAACGGTAAAGCACAACCAAGAGATGATAATGTTTACTTAAAAGTGTAAAAGTTGAAGCACCAAAAGTCAAAATTATTGACTTTGTTATCTCCATAGAAATTGGTGGACCCTTTGAATTGACCACTTCGCAAATGGCTTAGTGAATCCAACCCAATCAAAGGAGAATCCAACCTTTCCTTGTATTAAAGACATTTAACATGTTACCCCCATATCATATCAACACTAAAGTCCTTTCATGTTGTACCTCATCCTTTTTTCATGTTTTTTCTATTTTGAACCCTCAATGTTTCTTTTTCTATGATTTTCAAACCCAAATATTGTAACTCTTATATTTATGTTTACAATAAACTATAATAAATAGAAACATACCTTTACTCTATCTTTGATTTGATAGCCCGATTAGCTATAAGCTATAATAAAGGGTCCTAATAAAGAGACACCCCCCTATACGCCGCGTATGGGTCCATACGCGGCCCATACCCGGCGTATAGGGTACGACCATTAATGCGACATTAATGACTGACAACCGACGTCACATCACTTCACCTATACGGGGCGTATAGGTCCATACGCCACGTATAGGTCAGTATCGATTTAAAAAAGAATATAAGCTATACGCCGCGTATGGTGCCATACGCGGCGTATAGATCCTCAGCCTACTATATCTTTCAAATTTTCTATTTTTTACACACACTTCAAAAAAAAAACACTCTCGTATAGCACTATACTCCACGTATTGATCTTCGATTTTTCAACATCCAGGTACGTATATTGTTCATACATCATTATTATGTTAATCGTTCATTGATTTAAACGTTAAAGTAGTGTTTTATGCCCCAAAATGCGTGATTTAAAAACTGGATTAAAGAACTATACGCCGGTACAGCCCCGCGTATAGGGCTATACGCAGCGTATAGTTCTTTGGTTGGGGACGAAGACACATTGGTGTGTACCCTATACGCGGCGTATAGATGTATACGCGGCGTATAGGGTATTGCAATACGCGACTTGGGGGCCATACGTGGGTCCCCTATACGCTGCGTATAGTCCTATACGCGGCGTATAGGGTCCGATTCGACCTATACGTTGCCCTGTGACCCATACGCTGCTCCCTATACGCGGCGTATAGACCTATACGCGGCGTATAGGGTAAATATATGTATACGTATACATATATATGTATACATATATACGTATACATATATACGTATATATATATGTATATACGCATATACATATACATATACATATACATATACATATACATATACATATACATATACATATACATATACATATACATATACATATATATGTATATACACATATACATATACATATATGTATACGCGCATATATACATATAACATGTATACGTATACGTATACGTATAAGTATACGTATACGTATACGTATACGTATACGTATACGTATACGTATACGTATACGTATACGTATACGTATACGTATACGTATACTTATACGTATACGTATACTTATAAGTATACGTATACGTATACGTATACATATACATATACATATATATATAGATACTTATAAGTATACGTATACGTATACGTATACGTATACGTATACGTATACGTATACGTATACGTATACGTATACGTATACGTATACGTATACGTATACGTATAACGTATACATATACATATACATATATATATATGTATATGTGTATGTGTATATATATATATAGATACGTATACGTTGTTTTTGACCTATTTGTTCACCTGTGCAGATATGTCTTCCGATTCTGAGATCGAGGCTGACGTTGTTGACCATATTGCCGAGCATCCTTGGCTGCAGTTTGATGCCGGTTCCGTTGAGCACGCTAAGTGCTCAAAATTTATTCGGATGAAGATCGGTCATCAAAAGGCCGTAGATTGGGAGGTGATGGCTGAGTTGGGAGAGCGCGATCGTCTTGCTGCTATTATCGGAGACGATACGCCGTGGAGACGTCTTTTTGAGATCGCATTCTTACCGTCCCACCGTGAGTGGTAGTGGAGTTTTTATCCACATTTACATATATTCGTCCAGATGAGATGGTGGAGGACGATGAGCGATCGGAGATATCTTTTACGCTTTGTGGACATGCACATCAGATGTCCATTGAGCAGTTTGCAGTTGTCTCTGGGCTTTATTATGAGCCGGAGACTGTTACCCCTCTGTTCACTGAGGGTATTACTGAGATGGAGGAGGGCACATTGAGAGAGTGGTGGCCTGAGATTGCCGGAGGTCCGTTTCAGAGGACTAAGGGCAGGGTCACCGGCATTCGAGATCCTCTCATCCGTTATCTGCATCGGATGATCGCCACGTCCATCACGGGACGTGGCAAGAGTCGGGAGTGGTGTACCATTCCCGACTTATTTTACTTATACTGTTTGATTACGGGGACCAGGTGTAACCTGGCGAGGTGTTTGGCGGAGTATTTTGCTTCGTATTATCATCGGCAGGAGCGAGGAGCGGTGTACGGCGGCGCGTACATCACGTTGATTGCCCGATCTTTAGGTTATCTTCCTCGGCATCTTGGTGACGTGTCTCCGCCGATCGAGCCGGTGAGATTAGATCGTCGTACGCTATTCGGCATGCGTATTATACGCCAGTTTCCGGTTGGCATACGATTCTCTCTTCGACCCGGGGAGATCTGGCAGCCGGCACCAGTTCAGCAGCTCGGCCCCGTCGATCCACTGCAGCAGCACGGGCAGCCGCATGATCAGCCACCACCCGACGAGCAGCCACATGATCAGCCGCCTCCTCAGCCACATCAGCCGCCTCCTCAGCCTCAGATCCCACGACATATTATAGAGAGGTGAGGCTGCCTGCACGTGTGGAGACATTGTTGCAGGATATGTCTAGGAGCTTACGGCAGCAGAGTCGACGGCTCGATCGCGTTGAGGATCTGATGGAGTGGCAGGTTCAGTCAGAGATGGCGCGGCGTTCTGGTACTGATCCTCCGCCGTTGCCACCGCCTCGAGATTACCCTGACTCCCCGTAGTTTTGTATTGTAATTTTATTTTGTTATGTAATTTAAAAACTTTGTAAATATATTATCAGTTTATGTTCATCTTTTATGTTTATTATCAGTTTATGTTTATCTTTGTAAATATATACAGACATACAGACATACATACATACATACATACATACATACATACATACATACATACATACATACATACATACATACATACAGACAGACAGACATACATACATACATACATACATACATACATACTACATACATACATACATACATACATACATACATACATACAGACAGACAGACAGACATACATACATACATACAGACAGACATACATACATACATACACATACATACATACATACATACATACATACATACATACATACATACATACATACATACACATACATACATACATACATACATACATACATACATACATACATACATACATACATACATACATACATACATACATACAGACATACAGACATACAGACATACATACATACATACATACATACATACATACAGACATACATACATACATACATACATACATACAGACAGACAGACAGACATACATACATACATACAGACAGACATACATACATACATACACAAATACATACATACAGACATACATACATACATACATACACAATACATACATACACACATACATACAGACATACACACATACATACATAAATAATTTTAATTCAAATTATATATATATTAAAACTCAAAAAATTAAAAAAAACATATACATATATAAACTATACGCCGCGTATAGATCCATACGCGGCGTATAGCTCCTCTTGCGACCACGTACAGTGCTCTTGCGACCAATTATTTTGTACTATACGTGGCGTATGGCCCCATACGCCACGTATAGTACAAAATAATTGGTGCTCATGCGACCGCTACAGTCCTCCTGCGACCAATTATTTTGCACTATACGTGGCGTATGGATCCATACGCCACGTATAGTACAAAATAATTGGTGGTGTCAGATGTACTTTTTGTACCATGTACGATTACATGGTACATACGCTGCGTATAGGATCCTATACGTGGAAGACGTGGCAAGCCTATACGTAGCGTATAGGGCCATACGCTGCGTATAGGTTCCTATACGTGGCGTATGGACCCATACGCCACGTATAAATTATTTCGATATGACATGACCCAAGATTCGTTTTCACCTATATAACAACGATTTCGATAACACTTTCGATATGCTTTCGATTCCTGTAAATCCCAAACGTATTTCTCTCTCAAAATATCACGCTTTTTATTCGTTCGGTATGTCGTTTGGGACGGTAACTATTTGTTTGGTGAATATTCAAATGAATATTCAAATGAATATTCGTTCGTGGTGGATAGTAATCAAGATGATGCGTACGTTCAATCTGCTTACGAGACAGGACTGCCAGATTTAAACCAATCGTATGTTCCCGATGATGAAGTTGAGTTTTGCCGAGAGTCAACTTACGACACGCAACAAAATAATATACTCTCGAGTGATGAAAAACAAACGACAAAAGTATCGTTTGAAACATCTCAAAATTTTTTATCTCTCGATGAGCTAGTCTGTTGGGCTGTTAATAGAGGACGTGATAATGGTTACGTTATTATTACACGAAGATCAAAGAAAAAAGAAGGTCAGGTCGTAAAGGTATGGCTTATCTGTGATCGTGCGGGCGAACACAAAAGTAAAGCGACAGTTAGACGATCTGGTAGCAAAAAAATCGGATGTCCTTTTAAATTGGTAGGGATATACGACAACAAACGTCGTTCGTGGAAATTAGAGGTGCGAAGTGACGAACATAACCATGATCCTGCTCAACATATGGAGGGGCATCCTTTTGTAAGAAGGTTTCTCAAAACGAATACAATTTGGTGGAGCAGCTTACTGATCAGAACATGGAGCCTCGTAGCATCTTATCAGCTATTAAAAAGCAAAATCCTAATAACGCATCAATAACCAGAGACGTATACAACGCTCAATATAAGATAAGAAGTGAAAGAAAAGTCGGTGAAACACCAATGCAAGTCTTAGAAAACCTTTTATCTATTAAAAGGTACGTTTATTACACCCGAGGTTTTTTTTTCAATAGACTTAATTAAAATGAAGCCTAACTTGTATTTGTATCCTCACTTAACAATATCAATTTTCCTTCCTTTTTCAATTAAAAGGTATGTTTATTACACCCGAGAAGATCCCGATACTAATGTCGTAGAAGATATATTTTTTTGTCATCCTAAATCATACGACACTTGGCGTGCATTTCCGCACGTGCTGATGATAGACGCTACATATAAAACAAACATGTACAAGCTTCCGTTTGTTCAGATTGTTGGTGTGACCTCCACACACAAGACATTTTGTGTTGCTCATGCGTTTATTAGCAAAGAACGGGAAGATAATTTGAATGGGTGCTTAATAGATTGAAAGATACGTTAAGCAAGTGTATGGAGCCGCGCGTCATAATAACAGACAGAGATCTCGCTTTAATGAACGCATGTGTTAAAGTGTTTCCGAATGCTTCAAAGTGTTTATGCAGGTGGCATATTGATGAAAATATCGCGAAACACTGTAAAGCAAGTTTTACGAAAGATGACTGGAGAAAGTTTAAATATGCATGGGCACGTTTGTGTGAGTCTCCCACGGCGGAGATTTACGAGTATAACTATAACCTTCTTTACGAACGATTAGTTGAAGCGAATCGAGAAAGTAAGTTTTTATTATATTTTAATTATGTTTTATTATATTTTCAATATATAATTTAAGCGTGATTTATTATATTTTCAGAGGTATTGTCATATATAAACAGAAACTGGTTAGAGAGTTACAAAGAAATGTTTGTATCAGCCTGGACTAACTTGAACCGCAATTTTGGCCAACGCACAACAAATAGGGTGGAGAGTCAACATGCAAATTTAAAAGATATCTTAAATCAACAAATAGCTCACTGGATAGACTTGTGGAGTTTGTAGATCAATTGGTGAACGCACAAGAGGTAAATTTAAAAGAAAGCTTTGAGACAAGCAAAATTAAAACCATGAATCATCATAAACTTCCGCTATTTGATTACTTAAGAGGCAAGGTTTCACACATAGCTCTTGATTTATTAGTTGCCGAAAACACTAAATTGCATGTGATGCGCTCTGCAAATGCAACATGTGGCTGTCATCTTTTCACTAGTTGTGGCTTGCCATGTGCTTGTCGGCTGGAAAAATATGAACATTCTGGTAATAGTCGCTCCATCATTATCATTTTTCTATTAAAGTGACAAATTATGTATTAATTTATACTTTATAATGCAGGCACTAAAATTACATTAGATGCAATTGACGTATTTTGGACGAAGCTTGATAACATTAAGCCATCATATACGGTGGATGAAAAAGTTGATGTTGAAGAAGAAATGGAACGGGTGAAACAACAAATAATGACACAACCCGCAGCTGTAAAATTTAGTTTGGTGGAAAAAATAAAAAAAATTGTGTATCCATGGAAAAGTAACAAAAAAGCGCCTGTTGTTCAAACAGATATTCGCGGTCGTCCAACGTTAAAGGTTCAACAACAAAAGTACGACACTCAACAAAGTACGTGCGACATGTCGAGACATAGCTCGTTTATTGCGTCTCACATTTCCGGAAGAACAAGTTCAGCTGTAAAGCCCCAGAAGCCTGCCATGCAACGTAGTCGTTCAACCTCATCTAAAGTATCACGGGGTACTAATGAGTTTTCTTCGATTGTCGGAGATAACCAATTAAACAATATAAACAGGTTAAAAAATTGGATTCCGTCAATCTTTCATCAGTATATTTCACGTATACGAGATGTCCGACCCGATGGGAATTGTGGTTTTCGATCAATAGCTTTAGGCTTAGGGTTTGACGAAAATAAGTGGATGTATGTGCGGACACAGCTTTTAGAAGAGTTGGACAGACATGAATTGGAGTACAGAGAAGTTTTCGATACTTTGTACCCCGGACAGTATAACGAATTACGTCACACCATCGATTGGCAAAGTGTGGAACCTGCACCAGAAGAACATTGGATGATAATGCCGTATACGGGATTAGTGGTTGCTCAAAAGTTTGGGGTTATTCTTCATTTACTAAGCAATAATGGCTGTCAAACATTTTTCCCATTATGGGCTGATCCGAAAACTGTCATGCCTCATCATGTCGTGTCGATTGTTCATATCAACAACAATCATTTCGTCCACGTTAAGTTAGAAGGAGATTATCCGATGCCAACATTAAGTAATCTTTGGATTCTTAACCGAAGCGTACGTGCTGCAGAATGGGAGATTATGTATAGGATTCGTATCTCGGAATACAACGCAATAATAGAGAATAACCGAGAACCCCCGGCTTATATAAGTTTATTTTAATTTATAATTTGTAATATGCGAATTATATATTTTAATTTTAATTTTATTATTGTATTCATATCGTATATATTAAAATAAAAACTCAAAAAATTAAAAAAAAATAAATATATAAGCTATACGCCGCGTATGGTTCCATACGCGGCGTATAGGTCTTCCACGTATGGGTCATAAGTCACGTATGGGTATAAAATGTCAAACCCTATACGCCACGTATGGTCCCATACGCTGAGTATAGGGTATAAAACGTCAAATCAACAACATACCCTATACGCCGCGTATGGACCCATACACGCCGTATAGGGTATAAAACGTTAAATCAACAATGTACCCTATACGCCGCGTATGGACCCATACGCGGCGTATAGGGAACAGGGGTGTTGATTTAAAATTAAGGGGTGTCTAAATAAAGGGACCCATAATAAATAGAAACATATTATGTCTATTGCCTTATTGTTTCTTTACTTGTCCGATTAGCTAGTCGAAACATGTTAGGATATAAAAAAGGTTGTAAATTATATCTTGCTAATACTAAAGTCGAAGTAAAAAAATATTATTCAAGTTGTATATTTTAACATGGTATTATCATCAACCTTCTTGACAAAAAACATAAGCAACTGAAAAGTTCAAGCGTTAAGGTCTATTTGTGTCCCAGAGGGACGTCAGGGTGGTTTAGGTTTTTCCCCACGCTAAAATGGCAGGGGTTTGATCCAATAATAGATGTTTGGTCTAAGTTATCTAAAAAAAAGAAATTGAAGGTGGAGTTTTTAAGTATATTAAAATAGTAGAAAGGCTAAATGCATCCCTAAGCTTAATATTTGAGCTATTTGTAAGAAAAATTCAAATTTTGTGGTGTTAATTCTTTTTTTAGTACAAAACAAGGTAATTTTATTAATATATCGACTTGAAGGAGATAACGTAACAAAAGAATAAAAAGTTGGGGATGCATTATCACGAACAATTAAATATTGATCAAAGAAAATATTAATCATCGGTGGGTTTGATTTGTAAGTATATTAATAATAATTATTGAAGAAAATATCGATAATATAATCTTGATCTAGGTATACGTGTGTGTTCTTGTTTCTATAGAAATAAAATTTTGAAAATGATGTGGAGATTTGTGTGGTTAAGGAAGACGGTTGACTATCGAAATATTTTCCTTTGATGGTCTATGATAATGACATAAATGTCATAATACTCTAGTAAGTCACAAGTAAAACATAATATTAGGCGAGTCATCGAAAAAACTTTTGTGAACATTTATGGGGTCTAAATGTAAAAATAAAATAGCTAAGAACCAAAATTGTCTAGGAAAGTGAAGTTTAGGGTGACTGATGAATATTATAGAAAGGACACATAGGAAAGTACTGTTTTGAGTACGATATAGTGGTGGTGAGTAGACTCATTGACTCGCATTACAAAGTTGCTAGGAGCCAACATCGTTATCAACTCCATAGTATTATTTTCAATATTATCTTTTTGACAATTTTAAATGCTGTTAATCTTATTTTGATTGAGGTAATGTTATTTTATTTGAGGTGAACACTGACATACAGTCTTTATTTGAAATCTTTCTTTACTCTTTAAACCAATTAACCCATTACATATTTTTACTTATATAATTACTTTAAATATTATTATTGTTTATTTTTTAATTACATAATATGTTTTTATATTTTTATTATTATATTTTCTTTTTCATTCACTAATAAACACTTTAGAAGATGTTTAAAAATTTATAGGGGTTGAATAGTGTTTCTCAAAATATACGGATTAATATTAAAAAAATTTATTTCTTATACTCACAATCACTTAAAACTAATTCCTATAATTTAAAATACACACACAGTTAAATAAAAAAAAATAAATGTGAATGTTCTTGTGTGTAAATTATACGGTGAAGTGTAGTTATAAGCTAAAACAAAACATATCCGTTCCTTGGATTTCAAATATAATTAATGGATTTGGATGTAAGAAACGTGGTTTGTTTATTGTTCTTTTTATCAGTCTATAAATCTACAAAACACTTTAAACTTTACACCATTTATTCACAATAAGTTCCCTTAATCATTTGATAGTTATACCATTCCAATACGTTGGTATCATTGGACTACTCACTATTTGATGGTTCGTTTGTCAGTTAATTACATATTTTATACTATGTTAGATACCCATCTGTTTCCGGGTTGAAACAAAAAGTTATACACAATATATTATAAATATGTATAAACAATATCAATAAAACTTTTATATAAAACAACATATTTAAGTATAAACAATAGTATAAAAAGAAAAAGATTTTCTTATTCATAAATATCAATAAACCTTTTTATATATCTTTTAAAGTATTTTAGTTTTAACAATGCTTAACTACAGATGAAATTATATTTTAACAAAATTAAGTCTCGTTGAACTATTTTGAGTAAATTACAAATTGTGTCCTTTATTAATATATGAAATTACATATTATGTCATTTAGTTTTAGTAATTACATACGATATCCTTTTATTAAAAAAATTGCACACACATTGTCCTTTACACTAACTATCATCTAAATGTACAGTTAACTCAGTTATGTGCCTCTCACATGAGCGTATTTTTATCAATATTTTTTCACGTCTAATATATTAAAAAATTTATAAAAAATAAAAATTTTAAATGAAAAAGAAAATTATAAGATATCGGACCATTAGGTAAGTCGGTGAAACCAATCACTTTTGGTGTGTGTTCATTCGATTAATCATCAAAACTTTAATGACAACAACCTTCAATTACATTTACTAAAGTACGAAGTCTAATCATTTAAAAGTTTGAAAAATCAACAATAAACACCCAAAAAATACACGTAAATACTTCATAAGCTACTCACACCAACAGATAATGAAAAATAAATAAGGAACACAAACTTGGAGATTACCTGTGATTCTTTGAATTTGCTTATATAATTGCAAAAGTAAGAAAATGAACTATGAATCGCTCGTTAATCACACAACAACAAAAGCCAGAAATTCAAAGAGCAACGAAATACAAAAGTGAATTAGGGATTTTAATCTTATCATCATTGTTTGTTCAAGTTCAAAGGATTTCTATAGTGTGTGACATATTGTATGTGGTGAAAATGACCGGTATTGGGCTATCAAATAGAGATGGATGATGGATTTAATGTTATTGAACGTAAGAGAAACACGGGTTTATGGCTTACCTAACGGTCTGATATCTTTTAATTTTATTTTTCATATAAAGTGATTAATTTTTTTATTTGTTTAATATATGTAAGGTTATTAGTAAGGCTGATGCAACCCAAACACTCAAAGTCTTTCCTGCATGCATGCACATGTACACTGAAGTGGAATGCTTTGGAAGATTCACACTGAATTGGAAATTATTCTAAGTGTGAAATCTTCCGAAGCCAAGACCAATATATTCAGAAGCCAAAAGATGAAGTCTTCCGAAGCTTCAGGGACAAAGTCTTCCGAAGCCAACCATTGAAGACAGATTTCTTCCGAAGACTTTTATATTACATGCTTTATCTGATGTACTTTTTACCTAAAGCTGAACTACTTTCCACTGCCACTCTGATAAGTCACCAACCTTTTATGAGTTGGTGAAAAGGTCTATGCTTTTGGTAAACTGTACATTGAGGTCTTGAGTCTGTAACTTTCCACTTTATGCACTTTATCCTTTTTGTAATATATTAGGATGTGAGCTATGGCATGTCATAGTCACTAGTCAAAAGGCAATCTGCCTTTTAACTCTATATGGATTTTGTTGTCTAGTTCATGTATCCAGCTGGCCTTCAAAGTATGGCCGACTGTAGGTATAGTATAAGTATTTTCTGATCCTTGTAACCAAGCAGATTTTGGGTTGAACTTTGTAAACCACTTTGTAAGAAACTAGAAGATCAATATACATTAACCTTGAAAATCAACTGTTTGTGTGTTGCTCTAGTTTTCTGTCTCGTTTACATCTTGTGTTTCTTAGTTCTATAAACTCATTCTTATAAGTTCCCCATTTGAATTGTTAAGTGTTGATATACACTCTCCTCTTTATGTTGTTGTGTTGTACAAGTGCATAAGCGTTTCACCTGGTTCTGCAATTGGTATCAGAGCATCTCAGGCTCTTGATATAAGATCTCACCATCTTAAGATCCCTCACACACACAAAAATACTTAACCCTTCAAATGGCATCTATCTCTAAAGCTGATATGGAAACTGGAACCATAACAAAGTCCCTACTGATCACTCTTCATGACTTTGACAGTTGGTGCTGAAGAATGAAAGGTTTCATCAAGTGTCAAGACTTAAGATATGGGCATCTGTTGTCTCTGGACCTTACATACCAAAAACTCCTTCAGCTGCTGCTGGAAGTGGTATGATTCCCAAGGCTGTGGCTGATTACTCAGAAGAAGATAGAAAGAGAGTAAAAATTGATCTAAAGACCATGACAGCCCTTCAGACTGCTCTTCCAAACTCTGTATACAGAGGTTTCAAGAAATACGAAACAGCTAGGCAGCTGTGGGATGCATTGAAACTAATATATGATGGTTCTACTGAAGCCAAGGAAAACAAGAAGGATCTTCTAAAGCAGCAGTTTGAAAATTTCACCTTTAAAGCAGGTGAGACCATGACTCAACAATACTTCAGGTATGTTAAGATTATGGATACTCTAGTGGATGTTGGAGTAACTCTTGAGAGCACAGACATTGTAAGGAAGTTCATGTCCTCTCTTCCTAGGCAATGGACACATTACTGTGTTGTAATCAAGAGAACTGAGAACCTTAAGACTCTCACTCTAATAGAGTTGTATGGTATTCTCAGTGGATACTAGATGGAGATGAACATGCAAGGTTCATCTGGTAACTCTAGCAATCAAATGGGTTCACCCCTTCATGTGACTGAAAGGGATAGCATAGAACCTTAGCATCATCTCATATGCTACCCTGACATCTCACAAAAGGGTCATTTCATCACCTTCCCGGAGACACCAAGGGAGAACTATACTCAAGAAAGCCCATTCGAAGAGGCAAATTCTTCTCAAGCCTTTGTGTCCTCTGATGAAAGTTGTGGCAGCTTCCTATTCACCCTTGAAGACCTTGACTGTATCCATCCAGATGACCTGGAGTACATGGAGATAGTCCAGCAAATGGCTCTTCTCACTCATAGAGCCAAGAGATTCTACAAGAGGACATGAAGGAAGTTTCCTAGTAATACAGCTAGTGGAAAGTTTGGACTGGACAAAAGCAAAGTGAAGTGCTACAATTGTAACTTGATGGGTCACTTTGCTAGAGAATGCAAGGCACCAAGAACAAATGGTGGACAAGCACAATCCAGATCAAACTACACTGATAAAGCTACCCAGAATGAGAAGCCAAAGTAGCAAGCTGCAATTGCTGTTAAAGAAGGAGGCTTTGACTGGAGCTTTCAGGTGGAAGATGCATCTCCAAACCAAGCATTAATGGCTGACCATGATGAAACTAAGGTATTGGAACATCTTTGCACTCCTGAATGTATTGCTAAAGTTAACAGCTACAGGTCCTGTAACCTAGAGATGAGATCTGATCTTGAGTCTTTGAACATCCTAAAATCTGATTTTAGAAAGACTGAAAATGATTATAAGTTAAAGATAGAGGACTTAGAGAAAACCATTTAGTTTTAAAACATGAGTATACAAATTACAGGTCTCGGATCAAAGATCTCATAACTAAGTTAACTGAATGCAAGGCTGAGCCTGTGATCAGCAAAGCCAGGGCAGATAAATGTGTTCTTGAAGAAGAGACCTTCAAGAATATCATATCCTCATCCTTGCATGCAAAAGTTTGTTATCAAAATAGGAAGGGACTGGGATCAGTGAGATAGCTCCTCCACACACAATCTTATCTGTAAGATCACCTAGGAGTGGAACTTGTGAAGATGAGCTTCCTTACATAGACCCTTTGAGTGAAGAGGATGAAGAAGTGGTAGTGAAGAATTCCTTTGAGAAGAGTGAAAAGATGAAGAAATGGTAGTGAAGAATTCCTCTGAGAAGAGTGAAGAGGAGGATTCTAAGAAGGGTCACTATCCTTCTGAGAATAGCAGGAAGCCTGAGATGACCAAGTCTATGAGGAAAAACTTGATCAGAAAGAGCAAGAGAAAGGCCAGGAGGGCTCAAGAGATCAATGCCACTTTTAACTCTAAGCAGAAACAAGTCTTTATTTCTGCAGGATTTGACATAGTCAAGACTGAAGACATAAACCTCAACTCTTCTACAAAGAGTTCTGGTTCATGTTCAAATCATCTCAGCATCAAGAAGAAGGCTGATCTGTTGTGTACCACTGCTACACAGCCTGAACCATCCAACTCCAAGAACAGTCCTAAACCCAAGGGGACTGTCTCATCATCTGCAAAGATGAAGGTGGAGAAAAGAAGTGATCAAGGTCAGCCTTGTTCTCAGAAGAAAACTCTTGGGAGGAAAAAGATAAGTTGTGTTATGTGTGAAAGTACTTCTCATCTTGCTATGGATTGTCTATACAATCCAAAAAGTACTCTTTATATGACCAAGAAGGAGACTCCCAAGAGATCTAAGAAGAAATATTTGGAAGGAAAATCTGTTTACTTCGGAAGCTCTAAAGGAAAGAAGAAGGCAAGTGGAAAATTTCCTTCGGAAGAAAATTTGGTCTAGGAAGAAAGGAATACTTCCGAAGCACTAAAATCTGCTGCAGTGCTAGCAGAATCTTCCAAAGTTTCAGTCATCAAAACTTCCAAAGTCTCAAAAGCTTCCGAAGTGATGAAGGTCAGGTCCAAATCTCCAAAGTTGGTGTGGAGATCAAGGAAAGACCAAGTGACTGAATTTTTTTTATCAACAACAGCAACAGATCCTCAGAGCACAACCATAAGATCTATTACTGTTTCATTACCTTCTACCTCCTTTGATGAGCCCAAGACCAATGAGGCTTGGGTTTCCAAATGTAACTAATCATTTTCTGTATGCAGGAACAGCTCAAGACAAACAAAAATGTCTGGATCATTGATAGTGGCTACTCTAGGCACATGATAGGCAATAGTCACTACTCCAGAACTTTGAAAGGATTGATGGAGGACCAGTTGCTTTTGGAGGAGATGAAGGAGATTACATTTCTGGAAGGGGCAAGGTCACAAATGGTAAGCTCAGCATTGAGAAGGTAAACTTTGTCAAGGAGCTTGGGTATAATCTTCTGAGTGTATCCCAATTTTGTGATCAGAGTCATAACATGCTCTTTACTAAGAGTGCATTGTTCTCAAGCCTGGGGGGTGATTATTCCTTATGAGCATATTCTGCTTAGAGCCCCCAGAAAAGGAAACATGTATAAGATGGATTTGTAAGAAACATCTCCCTCAAGAGAAGTTTCATGATTTCTATCTAAAGCTAATAGTGATGAGTCTTTTTTTGGCATAAAAGAATGTGCCATGTAAACTTTAATAACATGAATAAGTTAATTAAGAATGATTTGGTAACTGGAATGCCAAGGAAAGAGTTTACAAGTGATGACCATTGTGTTGCATGCCTGAAAGGGAAGCAACACAAGGTATCTCACAAGCCTAAGGAAAGGAATTCCATCACTACACCCCTACACTTGCTACATATGGATCTCTTTGGCCCTACCAGTGTAATGAGTCTAGGAAGTACCTCTTACTGTCTGGTGATCACAGATGACTTTACAAGATTCACATGGGTCTTCTTTCTTAGAACTAAGGATGAGACCCCTGAGACTCTAAAGAATTTCATCTTAAGAATAAGAATCAATGTGATCAAAAGGTCAAAACCATAAGATGTAACCAAGGAACTGAATTTAAGAATCAAATCCTTGATATATTTTGTGATGAAAAGGGTATTACAAGACAATACAGTGCTCCTAGGACTCCTCGGCAAAATGTTGTTGCTGAGAGGAGAAACAGGACACTGATTGAAGCTGCTAGAACCATGATGTCTGACTCTAAACTACCCATCACCTTCTTGGTAGAGGCTTGCTATGTGCAGAACAGAGTTTTAGTGGTTAAGACTCATGGAAAGACTCCTTATGAACTTTGGCACAAGAGAAAATCTTTCATTGGTTTTCTCAGGTCATTTGGATGTCCATGCAGTATCTTGAATACCAAAGATCAAATTGCCAAGTTTGCTGAGAAATCAGATGATGAACACTTCTTGGATACTCTTCTCAAGCTAAAGCTTATAGAGTATACAATCTCAGAACTAGAATAGTTAAGGAGTCAGCCATTGTGACTTTCAATGAGCACACTCCCAGTGTGAAAGGTTCTGGTATGGATTGGCTATTTGATCTTGACTTAGTTACAAACTGTTTTAACAAATCTTGTGAGAATGTTTCAGGGTCTGCGGACATTTTACCTCCAGGTGATCCTGATCCAAGATTTGAGCTAAGAAGACCTTCAAGTTACACATCTTCAGCTCCAGTTGTAACTACTTCAGCAAATGAAGTTTCTATCAGTAAAACAATGACAACTACAGCTGATCCATCTGAGATGCCTTCAAGTTCCAGCTCAGAGGCTCAACAGACTAACAAAGACACTTCAAATACAGAAGAAGATGATGGTGGTGGTGACAGTGATCAAGAATTTCTTGATGCCGATAACCACCCCATAGATGAACATATCAATGATGTCACACACTCATTGGATCAAGTTTCTCTTGATAAGTGTGTTGAAGTGGTGGAGGAAGCATACGCCATATCTAAATTTCTCTAATTTAGATCTGTCTCAGCAACTTGCTGTGATCCCTAGTAAGGATTCACAAGTCCCATCCTACCACAAAAATAATTGGAAATGTTGACACCTGGGTAAGAACAAGAGGACAAACCCATGAAGCAAATGTTTGTCTTCACTCTTGTTTCTTGTCCCAGATAGAGCCTAAGAAAGTTGATGAGGCTCTGAAGGATGGAAGCTAGATTAAAGCCATGCAAGAGGAGCTACTTCAATTCAAGAGACAGAAGGTTTGGAACCTATGTCCTCTTCCTCATGGGAAGACTACTATAGGAACCAAATGGGTATTTAGGAATAAGAAAGATGATAGAGGTATTGTCATCAAGAACAAAGCTAGACTAGTTGTTCAAGGATACACACAAGAAGAAGGAATTGATTACACTGATGTCTTTTCTCCTGTAGTAAGACTAGAAGCTGTTAGGATATTCTTGGCCTTTGCTGCATCCAAGAACTTCAAGGTCTATCAACTTGATGTCAAGTGTGCTTTTCTGTATGGGGTGATTGATGAAGAGGTGTATGTCAAACAACACCTAGTTTTACAGATCCTGATCATCCTGATCATGTATGCAAGCTTGATAAGGCTCTCCATGGGCTACACCAAGCTACCAAGAAAGTGGTATGAGACTCTATCTCAGTATCTCTGCAAGCATGGATACAGAAGAGGTACTACAGATGGAACTCTCTTCATCAAAGGACAGGGAAATGACTTACTGCTAGTTCAAGTGTATGTAGATGACATCATCTTTGGTTCAACTAATCCAAGGATCTGCAAAGACTTTAAAAGCTGATGAAAGACAAATTTGAAATGAGTTCCATGGGGGAACTAAATTTCTTTCTGGGCATTCAAGTGAAGCAAGTTGAAGATGGAATCTTCATAAGTCTATCAAAGTATGTCCAGGAGATACTCAAAAGATTCAACATGACTGATTGTAAGATTGCTAAGACACCCATAGCAAGAAACCACTCCCTTGGGCCTGATCTTGAAGGGCAGTGTGTGGATGAACACCTTTATAGGGCTATGCTTGGGTCTCTTATGTATCTTACAGCTAACAGGCCTGATATCATGTTTGCCACATGCATTTGTGCAAGATATCAAGCCAACCCCAGGATGTCTCACCTCATCACTATCAAGAGAATTCTAAGATATCTTAAAGGTGCCCCAACACTGGGTCTTTGGTATCCCAAGAATTCTGACTTCAATCTGTATGCATATACAAATAGTGATTTTCATGGTTGCAATATGACCGCAAAGTCTACATCTGGGGGATGTCAGTTCCTTGGTGGAAGGGTTGTCTCATGGCAATGCAAGAAACAATCATGTGTCTCTGCATCAACTGCTGAGGCTGAATACATTGATGTTGCAAGCTGCTGTGATCAAGTGCTTTGGATTTAGAATCAGATGCTTGACTATGGTTTCAACATCAAGGAGACTCCTATTCACATAGACAACAACAGTGCTATCTCTATCACAGAAAATCCTGTGTAGCACTCAAGGACAAAACACATAAACATCAGGTATCATTTCATTAGAGATAACTTTGAAAAGGGATTAATTAAACTAGTTAAGGTTAACACAAATGAACAATATGCTGATCTGTTCACAAAAGCCTTTGATGAACAGAGATTTAAAATCTTATATTAGCTATTGGGATGATTAACCTTGAGTAGCTTTTTCATAAAAACTAATTCATTTATTTCTTAAAATTGTGTATCCTAAGTTGTCTAGTCTATCACCTTCATAAGCTCATGTTTTCTAAGGATAAAAACTGGTTGAAGAGTTTTTCGTAGATTTTTACAAATTTTGATCTTTCGGAAGATATGATTTTATCTTCGGAAGAAAATATACCTTCAAGACAAATAACTGTCTAAGTAAAATTTACCTTCGGAAGAAATTTCTGAAATATTCCGAAGCATAAAACTCTCTTAGGCACTTATATGTTTTTAAGGATTATTTTTCTTCCGAAGGATATTAACTCTCGGAAGCTTTGTTTTTATATAACAAAGCATCTAATTATCTTTCGAAGCAAATTTGTCAAAACTCTTTGAGAAATTATTTTGAAGCCATTTTTGGCTACGGAAGCTTTTTCATTAAAACTTCCGAAGACAATTTACCTTCGGAAGATTTTTGAATTCAAGAAAAACAACTTTGAGCAAAAAGCAAACTACTTTTCAGAGGTGGGACCTAAATTCTTCATCTTCATTAACTTTGTCTCAAATCCTTTTCACATATAAACCCTGTCGGTTCCCCCTCTTTTTATCATCTTCATCTTCTCTCCAAACCTAAATTCTAAGATTACTCTTTGAAACCACCTTCGTTCATCCTTCCTTCACATCTAAGCTTACTCAAAATGGCCAACCTTGACAGACGAAATGACCCAGATTTTTCTATGCAGTTACACAGGCAACACAATCAAGTTGCACTGTTAAATTGAGAAAGATCCCTATTTCTCAAAGGTATGCCAATTCTTGGCCTGTCCAACTACTTCACCTTCTTACCATTGATCCTCCTCTCTATAAGGACCATTTGCTTGAATTCTGGAAGACCTGCCAAGAGGTCATTTTGGATGGGGAGAAGGCACTGTCTGCCACAGTACAGGGGAGAACAGTCTTCATCACTCAGACCATCATCAACACTCATCTTCAGCTGGATGATGGAGAAGGTGAGGTGTTCTTCCTAAAGGAAGCTATCAACCATTCCTTTGAGCAGATCGGTTATGAAGGAGATTTCTCTGTAAAGACCTTCAGGAAAGGGAATGTATCATCTAAGTGGAAGTACTTACTTCATGTGGTCATCCACAGCTTGTCTAACAAGCATGGAGGATGGGACCAGATTCTGAAGATCTCTCCTTCATAACACATGTAATGGTTCAGGGGGTCAAGTTCAGGTATTCTAATTTTTATCATAAGATTTAATAGCAAACTTAGACTCGTTAGAGTATTACATGTTTCCAAGATATGTACAATACATTCTCAATTGTGAACTGGGCTCACAGTTGAGAGAAACAGGTAATATTCTTAAATTGGGACAGATGAAGCCCGACATCTTTAAAATCTTGAAGAAGCCAACTGTTGGCTTCTCAGGGGTAGAAACAGCCCTTGTCCCAAAATGTTAGAGCTCATTTCTCAAGGTGACAACTAGCAACACAAGCTAGTGTTGAACCCACACCTTCTACATCTCAACCACCAAAATAGCCACAGATCACCCTTACCTACCAAAGAAAACATAAATGAACCCCTGGACAAGTTATTGAGTCTGTGCAGGCCCCCATATACTCACCTACACAGGAGGAAGTGGACACTGGAGCTCCCACTTTCCTGAGGAGAAAACCACTCCCATCACTTCTAGAATCAGTGCTGAGGTTCCTCATGCTCAGCCTGATGAACTCACAAGCCCAACATCCTTAAGCCTTCACTCTGAGTCTCAACACTCAAGTGAACAACCTTCAGGGGACAACTACCATCCCAGCCTTTAGATTTAAATCAACCAATTCCCAACCTTGACTTCTATACTGATGAGGACTTAGATGCCAGTGAGTGCCATGAGTCTTCCTATTACACCTCTCCTCAAGGGAGATGAGTGCTCCTGAGTCATCTAAGTCTAGCCCACATCAGTCACCTATCACTGAGGTGGATACTTCTGAACATGTTCAGGATATCCATATGGAAGAGGCTCTCACTTCAACAAGTGATTACATCATTCAGACCTCAACCATGGCAACTCAGCCCATTGACACTTCAACTGAAGTTGTCACTGAGAGTAGAGGAAATCCAGCAGCCAAGAACATATGCTGGTGTGAGGAAGAGGACCTTGGTCCCATTCTCTCATCCCCCAGTGATTCTTCTGATGAAGATGAGGGAATCTGAGACTAAAGGTGCAAAAACTGTCCAAAACATGTACCTATTTGTCTCCAAGGTTAGTCATCTTGAATCTCAAGTGACTAACTTGCAACACAGGGTCAATGATCAGCAACTTGAGATATCTTATCTCAAGGAACAACTAGATAGGAGACCCTTAAGAGAAACTCAACCAGGAACACAAGAACCGTGGATGTAAATGACCTAACTCCTAGCTATCCTGTACAAGGGGTGATGCTACCAAAACGGGGGAGGGAGTCATTACAATCACAGAACCTAGGAGCTCCTCAGGGAGTATGGACATTAAGGACTCACCATCCTCACTTGCAGTTGTGCATACTCAGCAACTTTCTCAAGTCCACATTGATGTGGACAGCATAGAGTCAGTCATCAGCAGTCTATTGAGAAAGGCATCCCAAGAGCAGTATCATCTCCACCAACTCTAGCTCATTTTTTTAATGGAGGTATGATACTGCTAGAAGAACTCTTATTCTTCAAAGAGTTCAAGAAAGGAACATTACAAAGTTCTGCCTTAGAGGAAGATAAAGGCAATCAGGCAATACCATCGGTCAACTGGATGTTTAGGCAGACCCTGAGATTAGCTTCAAAGGGAAAACCTTGACTGAAGGCCTAGTGGTAGAACCTGAGAACCCTGTCTCACCACAAATGCTGTAGATGTTCAAACCCTTGATGAGACACCGCTGGTGAAGGTGCATCTCAACCTCTCTCTGGCCAGAGCTTGGAAACTACACTAGGCAATGAAGGCCAAGACTCTCTCCACCCTGAGTCACAAAGGTCTGTGAGTGATAAAGGGAAAAGGAAATTAACTTCTGAGGAGATTGAGGAGGAGGAGAGAAAGAGGAAAATGAAGCTAAGGGGAGAAAGTTCCTCTACTGGGTCTGCAAGGCTCATGGAAAGTGCTATCAGGGCTACCCCAGACCAAATACTCAGGATGATGAGTTAAGGGCAGCCAGGATAAACTACTTGCAGACTAGGAACTATGATATTGGTAATATAATTTCTCTCCCCTTAGATGACTTGAATGAACTGGCTGACATAGAACTATCAATAGAGAGAAAGGAAGAATAGGATCTAGAGCTTCTTCTGAAAATCAAAGAAAAAGAAGAAGGAAGAGGCTCTATAAGCATATGCCTACTCTCTCACCAGTTCAATAAACTCAGGAACAAGAGGATGTGGTACCACAAGAACCTCAGGTAGACAAAGAAAAGGATAGGATCAATATGATCAACTACCGGAGTGCCACAGGCTCTATCAAGCTGATACACTTCTTCCCTTACCCTTTGACTACATTGAATTTGAGTACCTTAAAAACTTGAACTTGATGTAGCCAAAGAAAGAAAGATCACCAAAAGGAAGTTAAGGGAAGAAGCTGTAAAATCAAGAGCCATCATCCATAAGAATTTGAAAAGTCTGCTAACAAACAAAGATGATGAGCTTCTTGAAGCTATATGGATTCTCCAGAAGGAGACTTGGTCCCATGTCTCTATCCACCATGGATGAGCATATTAGGGTGATCAAGTAGAAGATCAAAAGAGGTAAACTTGTTGACTTACACTCCCCACCAAGTCAGGTCCTTCAGGAAGTGAAGGTTAAGGTTGAAATACCTAAGACAACACAACCTGACCCCCTGCCGAATCTCAGCAAACTTCCACTTTTGATCCATATTAGGGTTCTGTCCCTCTCAATCTGAACCTGTAAGAGAGGAAGACCCAACTGAGAAAAGACAAGAAGATCAATCAGGTGCTAAGACCAGTCTTCTCAGTTAAAGAGTTCACAGAGGAGGAAAAGGATGTTTCCAAACAAAGTCAAAGAAGAAGAAGAAGGAAAACATCCATCTCCAAACCTTAGGATGAGTCAGAACATCCTGAGGATGTGCAACAAGAGGATGCCCCACCAACTCCAATTCAAGCAACTCATCTGGCATCAGGCAGACCCATCTTATCTTGGACATACACCACAAATCCAGAAAGATGGCATGTCATAAGAGATCAAGGTATTGAACATGTCTACACATGGCAGGATATGTCAATCTACCTCTGCATGATCTCTTTGACATGAGAATATACTATGAGAGTCTGAGTGATCCTGACCATCATGAAGAAAGGGATGGTCATCATCATAATGAGGATTGTCAATATCTAGAGTCTTAAGGTGTTTTGGTAACATCAGCCTAGGGGGGTTTGTAAGGTTATTAGTAAGACTGATGCAACCCAAACACTCAAAGTCTTTCCTTCATGCATGCACATGTACACTGAAGTGGAATGCTTCGGAAGATTCACACTGAATTGGAAATTATTCTAAGTGTGAAATCTTCCGAAGCCAAGACCAATATCTTACGAAGCCAAAAGATGAAGTCTTCCAAAGCTTCAAGGTCAAAGTCTTCCGAAGCCAACTATTGAAGACAGGTTTCTTCCGAAGACTTTTATATTACATGCTTTGTGTGATGTACTTTTTACCTAAAGCTGAACCACTTTCCGCTGCCACTCTGATAAGTCACCAACCTTTCATGAGTTGGTGGTGAAAAGGTCATGCTTTTGGCAAACAGTATATTGAGATCTTGAGTCTGTAACTTTCCACTTTATGTTCTTTATCCTTTTTGTAATATATTAGGATGTGAGCTATGGTATGTCATAGTCACTAGTCAAAAGGCAATCTGCCTTTTAACTCTACATGGATTTTGTTGTCTAGTTCATGTATCAGCTGGCCTTCAAAGTATGGCTGGCTGTAGGTTATAGTATAAGTTTTTTTGGTCCTTATAACCAAACAAGTTTTTGGGTTGAACTTTGTAAACACTTTGTAAGGAAGTAGAAGATCAATATACATTAACCTTGAAAACCAACTTTTTGTATGTTGCTTAGTTTTCTATCTCGTTTACATCTTGTGTTTCTTAGTTCTATAAACTCATTCTTATCAGTTCCATTTAAAGGTTAAGTATTGATATACACTCTCCTCTTTGTGTTGTGTTGTACAAGTGCATAAGCCCTTCACCCGGTCCTGCAATATATTAGATGTGGAAAAAAATGATAAAAATGCATCTCATGTGAGAGATACATAACTAAGTTAACTGTATATTTAAAAGTTAGTTAGTGTAAAAAAGTAGTGTAAATGACAATAGGTGCGCACATATTTTAAAAAAAGGATATTGTATGTAATTATTAAAACATATAATTTATGTATTAATAAAGGACATAATTTGTAATTTAATAAAATATGATTTGTTTATATAAAGAAATTATCTTGGTTAGTATGGCATTAAATGAGAATTATTAAGAAAGCTTTTTTAAAATCAAGATTTTTACTATAAATAAGATATTAGATAAAGTAAAATTTGATAATTATAAAATAATATTCTAAGATAATGTACAATTTAAATTACATATGAGTAAGACTATAAGTGACAAAACATAATATTAATCTTTTTACCTTTTGTTTTTAAACTTTTTTTATTTTTTTAAAAATAAATTAAACATTATGTTTCAAAACAAATCGTTTTAAATAAATATCATTTCAAAAATTTTCATACTATACCCCAAATTTAATTTTTTTGTTTATCAAAATTTTAGAATGTAAAAACATTAATTTTAAAATATTTCGTATTATTTTAAAAGAAATTAATGTTTTTAAAAAATTTCTTTTTATAAAAATTTGTTTCTTTGAAATAACGTTAATAAAAAGTTTTACTACTTTATTATCAAAATACTATTTTTAGTTTAAAAACGAATTAAATAAATTATTAGTAGTTAATATAGTAATTAATAGAAGAGAGAAGCGGAAAAATTATGATGAAAAAAATGTGATGATGGTACATGTCACCTTTAGTTGTCATTTTACTAGTTAGTATCCGTGTGACACACGGATTGAATAGATAAAAATATCAAATATTTTATAAAAAATTAAAAAATATAAAATAATAGTCAGATAAAATATGACTGAATTGTAAAAATAAGTACTTTAAGTAAAATAAATAATATCATTTGAGACTTTCTTTATAAAATTATATTTTATTTGCTTTTTAAAATAGTTTCATTTTTTAAACCAATATATACTTAAAAAACACTTTTAAAAAGTTTGTGTTTAAGGAAAAGTGTTTAAGAATATTTTATATTTTATGTTTTTTTAATGTTTGTTTTTAATAAAAAACTATGATTTTTAAATTTTATAATATATGTAATATTATCATATATTAGGAGAGAGAGGGGGGGAAAACTAATATGACAAATACTTAATATTTTAACAAGTACCATTTTAAAACTTATTTTATTAATATATATAGATATTAGGAGAGAGAGACGGAAAACTAATATGAGAAATACGAATATTTTGACAAGTGGTACTTTAAAATTTTTTTATTAATATAAATAGATTAGAGCAGGAAGATATGAGTCAATTTCTACTCACTTTTAATAATTAATTCAATAGGTTTTGACAAAATTGAAAGGCAAGATTCGAGTTGACATAGGAGAAGTGAGGTAAAGTAGTATATTAATTATACAAAAATGTGAAAAAAAAAATATCCTAACATTATAATTTATTATATATATATTTCATTGATTATTTTAGTTATTTGTTTTTTCTCGTTCGTGTCCTTTCTTTATCAGCAATAAGGGAGCTAAGAAACTTTTATATTCTAGGTTCTTTCATAAGTTTGGAACTTGGGAAGATATAATTATAGCACTTTTTGTAACATCGACAGTGTTTCTTCAACAGTTTATTATAGAAAAAACATCAACTATTACAACTTTAACAAGCAAAATCAAAACGAAGTCTAGTAATCAATAGACAAATGTCTGCTTATAATACCCATAAGATTTTATAAAGATTAATAATAATAATAATAATAACAATAATAAAGTTCAGGAGGACCAATTTGCCATTTTGGAAAGTTAATTTCTGAAGTTTGTGCATGAATAACAAAGGGTTAAAACCACAGGGACTATTTGTGAAAATTTGAAAAAAAACTTTCTGCCTCTCTTCCCCGTCCCCGTCGATACTATTCCGGCAAAGAGCCGGTCAGCTCCGGTGACCACAAACGACAATTGTAATCGGTTTCAGCTGAATTATTTGTTTCCCGACACATTCGAGTGGGGATTCGAACACCGTACCCCACATCAATTGATTATTAGAGTCGGTGTAGTGGATTGTTCCTTTCGGCCGACCACTCACCATAATCACGCACTGAACAGTAAAATTAATCGAATTAAGTGTGCACATATAATCATTTAATCATTTAAAACATTCCTTTGAGTTCGTTTGCACCTGAATCAAACACAAACATCACCTCCGATCCACCCTCTCGACCGCGACCTGCAACTTGATTGTGAACCCATCTCCGATTGATTAACTAAAATTGATAAAGGGCTTTAATCTAGATCGACATACGAAGCTTCCTATCGATTTAATTTGATTTTCATCAAGGTTTGAAAGCATCAATCGATCACCACTTGACCGCGACTTGTTCTTCGGGTGTTCACTTCAATTCGAAACGAAATCAGGTAATTGAACATACATACATGCTCGATTTTAGTCTGGGATTGAAAGCCCTATGATCATATCTATTAACAACAATGATTTATACTTCAATTTGATCGGGTATGAACTAGGGTTTATGTTGGAAATTGGGGGAAATTGTTAAGTTTGTTTTTAGGAATTAAAGCTGAATTATAACGCGGCTTAGGCATTTGGTTCAGTGGTTGGTGCGTGGGTTGAAGGGTTGGAGGTCCCGGGTTCGAACCCGAGCCTCTCCATATTTTTTTTAAGCCCTATTTAACCTTTAAAATTTTGTAAAAATTCCTAAAAATTATAAAAATCCTTTTTATAATCCCTGTTTATTTTTTAAATTATCAACTTGATTTTCTATAATTTTCGTGAAGCTTAAACATTTATAAAACAATATAAACAGACATTTAGTTTAATATTCTTATAGGATTCTTTTAAATAAATGGTAAAAATCAGATTAATATAAGACTTATTTTATAAAGTACCTAATTAGTTTCTATAAATTAACTTATTAAAAACCTTAACAATTTATGTTTATCTCGTTAAAATAGTTTATCTTTAAAAATAAGTTAAATAGTTGAATTAGGCCGTATTTTACAGCCAACTTACAGAGGCCATAACTTCTGCATAACAGATGCAAATCAGTAAACCTTATGTCCATGACGAAGTTCGTCGAGAGACGAATCCGTTGATATATAAAACATCAAAAAACTCATTCGTTTAGACCTCCAAGCAATCGTTTTCGTACAGCTAGTAGTTCTGCACAGCTGTAAAGATCCACGTTTTTCTCATATTTCAGTAATCCAAATCATAAATTTCTAAATGAAAGTTGTTTAGAAATCACTAGTTAGTAAATTAGAGATTTTCAGATTTCTTAAATATCGTTAGTATTTTTAACGAGTGCGAAAAGACAGGGGCAGAACTGGATTTTTTCCAATTAAAATAGGAAAATCCAAACTATAATTTGCGTTACGTATCGTAGGTTCTTACGGCGTTAACCGAGCCTAGACCTTGTCTGATTATTTTCATTCGTGTATAAGGTACGGATTCTGTTTCTTTGTTATATAGTATCACTTTTGTTTCGTTACTTTGTAGTACGGATTCTTGGTTACCTTATCATAGTATAAATTCTGTTCTGTTACTTTGTAGTCTAGATTTGATACCATGTTTCCGTTAATATGACTCGTTGGCCTTTGGTATTTTACTAGTCGTCTAACATTATTTGGTATGCTAATGACTCGTTCGACTTGTTAAATTTTTACTTGTTGAAAGCTTACAGCATGCAATATATATTTATAAGTTTGTGCTCATTATGCATGTTCCTATAAATGTTGTTATTGATACGTTATATGTGGGAGTGTACTACCATTTGATTGAACTCTGTTACCCGAGCTCTCCGACATGTCTTTGGTGTCAATGATGTGACACTTTTTGTGACGCGTGTATAAATAGTCACGGCGTCTCCGTTAATACGTTAGTACACAGGTAGTACTTTGGCCATAATATCTGGGAGGCGGATGGATCGATCCTAGTTCAGTTCAGTCAGTTCAGTTCAGTTCCGGGGGATGGAATCATGTGTGTACGCCCCACACACCATCTCATTAGTGCATAGTCTAGCTAGCTATGTGCTTATCAGTTCAGTTTTGGCTCTGGGTACTTCTTATATTACACGACTTATTTTGTTTGTATATACGCGTCGTGTAGATCAGTTCAGTTCAGTATTACATGTTCAGTTCAGTATCAGTATTATATGTTTAGATTCAGATTTACGTTTTCCATATCATATGATCAGTTCAGTATCAGATATCGTATGTTAGCTTCTTATCATTACTGTTGTTATTTCCATCACTGAGCAACTTTGGCTCAGCCGTATTTTTTTTGTGGTATTTTTCTTATTTGATTGTAGGTAATTAGGGTAATCCCGGAAATCAGTGAAGAGCGGTTGAAGATCAAGATTTTATTTTACTTTAATTGATGTAATGAATACTTAATTAGGTTCTTTCGGATTATCTGGTTTGTTTGAATTTATCTCTTGACCGTTTCTTTAATATCATGGATTTGGTTTTTGATTTGATATCTGTAATAGTGACACGTCAGCCTCTTTGGGTTGGGGTGTTACAGTTATGGTATCAGAGCAAAGGATTTCCTGTAGAAAAATAAATATTAATAATAAACTTGTGAGGTAAGGGTAGTAGAGTTGGTTAGGATCTAATTTTTGTCCCAATCTAAATTCTAGTGTTCACACGTAATTCATTTCCGATGGCTCCTAAGAGACGTATGAACAACCGCAATAACTCGAATGGCCCCTAGTCTGATGCAAACCTGGAAGCACTGGTCGTAATGTTGTCGACACTGCTATTTCGGGGATGCTCCCTCACATGATGGCTCAGACTGCCCAAATGTTTTCCAGCAAATGTAGCAGGCTAATATGGTGAAAACCAAGGGACCCACCTACTGGCAGTACCACTGGAAGGCCACCAGTTGGAAATGTTACCGGAGCACCACCTGTCGGTAACGCCACTGGCGCACCACCTGGTGGAAATGCCAAGGGGCATCATCTTGTGGTAATGCCACAGGGGCGCCTCCTGGTGGAAACAATACAGGAGCATCTTCCATTGGTAATACACCACCACCCCGTGATGGTATTCATGTCTGGTTGGAACGTTTTCAGAAGCAAAGGCTAAGTCTTTCAGTACTTCTAGTGATCCGGTCGAGGTGCAAAATTGGATCAGTCATATTGAGAATTGTTTGAGGTACTTGGTATTGAGGACGTATTACATAATATATATATGTCTTGTCGATACTGATAGTAAGCACCCTAGGTATGATCTCCGGTACCCTTGCATAGGAACGCGGGATATTATGTCTTATTTGATACGAGCGCTACGCATCTGTCGTATCTCTTTTGTTTGCTAAGTACTTAATGACTGAACGACTGCTTTAGAGCATGCTTGGCTATTACTACTCCATTAGGAGATTCGACTATCATCTCGCTGTCTATAGAGATTGTCCGATCAGAATCGAGTCTATTATTCGTAAAGCTGATTTGTTTCCTATGCAAATGAGTGACTTTGATGTTATACTTGTATATGGAGGTTAACTCGACATCACGTTACTATTGAATGCTAGACTCGTCGTGTTTATTTGGGAAATCCTCAATGCCCTGAACTCGTTTATCAAGGACTCAGCCTCGGAAATCGTTGAAAATCATCTCTGCATTAAGGCTCAGAACTCTTATCGCACGGTTGCGTGGGATTCCTAGCTTCGGTGAAAGCTACATTCTGAAAAGCCGAACAATCTGATTATCCGATTGTATGTGCTTTTCCTGACGTGTTTCCTGAGGAGTTACCCGGACTTCCACCAGATCGCGAGGTAGAATTCACTATTGATCTTATTCCAGGTGCTGCGTTTCTAAGGCACCGTATCGTATGGCATCTATGGAGCTTAAGGAGTTAAAGGAGCAGTTACAGAAATTACTAGATTTGGGATTTTATTAGACCAAGCGTCTCCCTTGGGGCGCACTGTCCTATTCGTGAAGAAGAAAGATGGTTCTTTGAGACTCTGCATTGACTATAGAGAACTCAACAAGATCACTATCCGTAATCGTTACCCCTGCCTCATATTGATGATTTATTTGATCAGCTTCAGGGTGCAAAGCGTTTCTCTAAATCGATCTGAGGTCTGGTTACCATCAGCTAAAGACCAAAGATCTGGCGTCCCTAACTCGCTTTCCGTACTCGGTATGGTCACTATGAGTTCCTGGTTATGCCGTTCGGGTAACTAATGCCCCGACTGTATTTCATGGACCTAATGAACCGAGTCTTTCGCAAGTTCCTCGATAAGTTTGTCATTGTATTTATCGATGATATCTTAATTTATTCTAAAGTAAGGAGAGCATGAGAATCATCATCGTATCGTGCTCGAAACACTACGCGAAAAGAAGCGTTATGCTAAATTTTCAAAGTGTGAATTTTGGCTGAGCAAGGTAGCCTTTTTGGGTCATGTCGGTTTCTGCGGATGGTATTATGATGGACCCTGCTAAAATAGAGGCGATCACTAAGTGGCCTAGACCTACCTCAGCCACAGAAGTCCGTAGTTTCCTTGGCCTTGCTGGTTACTACCGCATTTGTCGAAGGTTTTTCTGTTATAGCTTTACCCCTTACGCAACTGTTAAGGAAAGGGGTTAAGTACTCTTGGAATGAGAAAGAGGAGAAAAGTTTGAAGAGCTCAAGAAAAGATTGGTGTCTGTCCGGTTCTCCACACTCCATCGGGCACGGGTGGATATCAGATTTACAGCGATGCCTCTAAAAAGGGACTCGGATGTGTGCTAATGCAGCATGGTAAGGTCATTGCTTATGCTTCACGGCAGTTGAAACCTTACGAGGTTAATTATCCTACGCATGATCTTGAACTCGCTGCTGTTATTTCGTTGATGAAATATGGCGTCACTAGATTACGGAGAGACTTGTGATATTTTACTGATCACAAGAGCTTGAAATGTATTCACACAAAAGGAACTAAACATGAGGCAGAGAAGATGGTTAGAGTTGTTAAAAGATTATGATGCCAATATTCAGTATCATCGGGAAAGGCCAATGTGGTAGCTGATGCTCTTAGCAGGAAGAGCTCAAGAATAGTAGCCTCCTTACAGCTACAACCTCAGAACATTACCGATCTCGATAGATTGGGTATTGACCTACATATTGGCAAGAGCGACGGATATCTCGCTACACTCCGGATTGAGTCAGACTTAATATCCGGATTAAGAACGCACAGAAAGACGATGGTGAACTCTGGGCATCTTTACAGAATGTGGAGATTGGTAAACCATCAGAATTCAGAGTAGATGAGCACGGAGTAATCTGGTGTGGTAACGGTTATGTTGCCTAATGATTCTTCTCTACGAGATCGTTATTAGCTGAGGCACATAGTTCTCCGTTTTCTATTCATCCTGGATCTACTAAGAGTATCGGGACCTTCGTCAGAATTTCTGGGAATGGTACGAAGAAGACGTGGCTAGATTTGTTAGCAGATGTCTTACTTGTCAACAAGTTAAGATTGAGCATCAAAGAGCTAGTGGACTGCTTCAGCCACTACCTATCCCAGTATGGAATGGGATGATATTCCATGGATTTTTAACCGGGTTACCAAAAACATTCATTGTCAAAGTCGGCTCAATTTTCTACCTATTCAGCAGGGATCTCAGTTAGCAAACTATCTGAAGTGTTTACGCGAGAGATTATCAGACTTCATGGCACTCCAGTCTCTATTGTTTCTGATCGAGACCGAGATTTCACGTCCTTTTTGGAAGGGCTTATAAGCCTCGTGGGTACTAAGTTGAGGTTTAGCACGGCGTTTCACCCTCAGACAGACGGTCAGTCAGAACGTACTATTCAGACTCTCGAGGACATGCTTTGAGCATGTGCCTTAGAGTGGACTGGGAATTGGATGAATATTTATGTTGGTCGAGTTTGCTTACAACAATAGTTGGCAAGCTAGCATTGGCATGGCACCTTTCGAATTATTGTATGGTCGTAAATGTAGAGCACCTATTTGTGGAAGAGGTCGGTGAAAGAGTCATCGAAGGACCCGAGTTAGTTCAGATCACGAATGAGAAAGTTGCTATTGCAGAGAAAGTTAAAGGAAGCTCAAAGTAGACAGAAAAGTTATGCAGACCGACACCGTCGACTTTTGGAGTTTAAGATCGGTGACAAAGTGTTCCTGAAGGTTTCGCCTTGCAAAGGCGTACGACGTTTTGGTCTAAAAGGGGAAACTTAGTCCACGGTTTATCGGACCCTTTGAAATTCTAGAAAGAGTTGGTGAGGTTTCGTATCGGTTGGCTTTACCACCTCAATGTCAATGTGCATAAGTCTTTCATGTATCTCTTTTAAGGGGGTACAATTATCATCCTCTTCACGTGGTGAATTATCCGCTTCGCTTGATTCGTGAGAATTTATCATTCGAGGAAGAACCAGAAGCTGTCCTTGACCGACAGAACGCATTATGCGTAGGAAAACTATTCCTTTGTTAAGGTATTATGAAAAAAATCATTCCGAATGTGAAGCTACATGGGAGATAGAAGATGAAATCCGTTCTCAATATCCGTATCTATTTACCTCTTAGTTATTATCTTTTATAGTTTCCTGATATCAGTTATGAAGTTATCAGTTATCTGTTTCTTGAACATCACATTAGTCAGCTCTTATACGATTTCGTCTTTCGAATCGATTCCGTTTCAGCATTGAATAACTATGAGTTATTTTGTTCACTGTTGAGTTTTACTCCTCTGTGTACGTTATGTCATATCTTGTTCGATCTGTACCTAGCAATTTCGTGGACGAAATTATTTTAAGGGGGGTAGAATTATAATACCCATAATAATTTTATAAAGATTATAAAATATAATAATAATAACAAAATAATAATAAAAGTTCAGGAGGACCAAATTTGCCATTTTGGAAAGTTATTTCTGAAGTTTGTGCATGAAATAACGAAAGGTTAAAACCACAGGGACTATTTGTGTAAAATTTGAAAAAACTTCTGCCTCTCTTCCCCGTCCCCGTCGATACTATTCCGGCCAAAGAGCCGCCAGCTCCGGCGACCACAAACGACAAATTGTAATCGGTTCAGCTCAATTATTGTTCCCGACACATTCGAGTGGGGATTCGAACACCGTACCCCACATCAATTTGATTATTAGAGCGGTGTAGTGGATTGTTCCTTCGGCCGACCACTCACCATAATCACGCACAGAACAGTAAAATAATCGAATTAAGTGTGCACATACAATCATTTAATCATTTAAAACATTCGTTTGAGTTGTTTGCACCTGAATCAAACACAAAATCACCTTCGATCCACCCTCTCGACCGCGACTGCAACTTGATTGTGAACCCATCTCCGATCGATTTTAACTAAAATTGATAAAGGGCTTTTAATCTAGATCGACATACGAAGCTTCCTATCGATTTAATTTGATTTTCATCAAGGTTTGAAGCATCAATCGATCACCACTTGACCGCGACTTGTTCTTCGGTGTTCACCTCAATTCGAAACGAAATCAGGTAATTGAACATACATACATGCTCGATTTTAGTCTGGGATTGAAAGCCCATGATCATATATCTATAACAACAACAGCGATTTATACTTCAATTTGATCGGGTATGAACTAGGGTTTATGTTGGAAATTGGGGGAAATTGTTAAGTTTGTTTTTAGGAATTAAAGATGAATTATAACGCGGCTTAGGCCTTTGGTTCAGTGGTTGGTGCGTGGGTTGAAGTGTTGGAGGTCCCGGGTTCGAACCCGAGCCTCTCCATATTTTTTAAGCCCTATTTAACCTTTTAAATTTTTGTAAAAATTCCTAAAAATTATAAAAATCCTTTTTATAATCCCTGTTTATTTTTAAATCATCAACTTGATTTTCTGTAATTTCGTTAAGCTTAAACATTTATAAAACAATATAACAAGACATTTAGTATAATTATTCTTATGGATTCTTTTAAATAAATGGTAAAAATCAGATTAAATATAAGACTTATTTTATAAAAGTACCTAATTAGTTTCTGTAATTTAACTTATTAAAAACCTTAACAATTAGTTTATATCGTTATAAATAGTTTATTTCGTTTAAAAATAAGCTTTAAATAGTTGAATTAGGCCGTATTTTACATCCAACTTACAGAGGCCATAACTTCTGCATAACAGATACAAATCAGTTAAACCTTATCTCCATGACGAAAGTTCGTCGAAACACGAATCCGTTGATATATAAAACATCGAAAACTCATTCGTTAGACCTCCAAACAATCGTTTTCGTAACAGCTAGCATTTCGGCCAGCTGTAAAGATCCACGCTTTTCTCATATTTCGGTAATCCAATCAGAAAACTTTCTAAATGAAAGTTGTTTAGAAATCACTATTCTAGTAAACTGGAGATTTTCAGAATTTTAAACATTGTTTAGTATTTTTAACGAGTGCGAAAAGACAGGGGCAGAACTGGAATTTTTCCAATTTAGAATAGGAAAATCCAAACTATAATTTGCGTTACGTTATCGTAGGTTCTGCGGCGGGTTAACCGAGCCTAGACCTTGTTCTGATTATTGTCATTCGTGTATAAGGTACGGATTCTGTTTTCTTTGTTATCATAGTATTCACTTTTGTTTCCGTTAATTTGTAGTACGGATTCTTGGTTACCTTTATCATAGTATAAATTCTGTTCTGTTACTTGTAGTACAGATTTTGATACTATGTTTCCGTTAATATGACTCGTTTGGCCTTTGGTATTTTACTAGTCGTCTAACATATGTGTTATGAGATGACTCGTTTGACTTGTTAATTTTTACTTGTTGAAAGCTTACAGCATGCAATATATATTTTATAAGTTTATGCTCATTATTGCATGTTCCTATAAATGTTTTATTGATACGTTATATGTTGGTAGTTGTACTACCATTTGATTTGATACTCTGTTACCCGAGCTCTCCGACATGTCATTGTGGCGTCAATGATGTGACACTTTTCGTGACGGTGTGTAATAAATAGTTCACGGGTCTCCGTTAAGACGTTAGTATCAGGTAGTACTTTGGCCATAATATCTGGGAGGCGGATGGATCGATCCTAGTTCAGTTCTATTCAGTTAGTTAGTAGTTCTGGGGGATGGAATATGTGTGTACGCCCCACACACCATCTCATTAGTGCATAGTCTAGCTAGCTATGTGCTTATCAGTTCAGTTTTGGCTCTGGGTACTTTTTATATACACGACTTATTTTGTTTTTATATACGCGTCGTGAGAAATCAGTTCAGTAAGTATTACATGTTCAGTTCAGTATCAGTATTATATTTTAGATTCAGATTTCCGTTTTCCATATCATATGATCAGTTCAGTATCAGATATCAGTATGTTTGCTTCTTATCATTACTATTGTTATTTCCGTCACTGAGCAACTTTTGGCTCAGCTGTATTTTCTTTTGTGGTATTTTTCTTATTTGATTGTAGGTAATCAGGGTAATCCGGGAATCGGTGAAGAGGGTTGAAGATCAAGATATATTTTACTTTAATTGATGTAATGAATAAACTTAATTAGGTTCTTTCGGATTATCTGGTTTGTTTGAATTTATCTCTTTTGACCGTCTCTTTAATATCATGGATTTGGTTTTGATTTGATATCTGTAATAGTGACACGTCAGCTCTCCGGGGGGATGTACACTGCTTCTGGTGACTAACTGTTAAGAAAATTATAGTCACATGGTTATGAAGGCCGTGTGACGAATGTTTTCGTCTGATTTCATCTTTTTAATTTTGCTAGTTAGTATACTTATTTAGTCTCTCATAGGGATTATGATGTCGAAAGAAAGTTATTGAAATCAATTGGAATTGTTGTTGAAGCACATGAGGTATATATTGTAGAGCCGATAGCGGGTATTGTTAGATATCTACATGTTCTCTTGTAGATTCTCCACCATAAATGTCAATATTCACCCCTACTTTTGTTTTAAAGTGCTCCAACAAAGTCATAATAAACTAGTATCAATCAACTGCGTCGCATGATGGACAAATAAAACAACTTAAAACATAATAATCTTCATGCTTGGGATCAGGAACCGGTATTCGGATGTTGCTGATAACCATAATCGTTAAGCATGCCAAAGCAACCGACACAACTCGGGTATGTCATCACAACCTTGAAGTTCACTTGGACCAAGCAGCAAAACACCAACATACCCAACAGGACGGTCAGACCAACAGGTTTAAGCCAAATCAATTAAGATGAGAGAAAGGTTGTCATCATCGACATAACAATGTTCCTAAGCATCAATACAACCATATAGCAAATGCAGACGTAACTTCAACTAAACCCGACATCGGTCTTAGATAAAACGATGTTCATCATCATCAACACGGTTTTTTTCCAAATAGAAGTATTAACCAATTATCATCAAACAATGGAAATCTGAAAACAAATCATCATGCCATATGACCATAAAACCAACTACGACATGTCTCAGATGAGCTAATCCTCATTACCATCGACGAAATACTAACAAAATACTCAGCCGATATGCTAAGGCCCTATCTCAACTAGGAAACACCACCATCGCCACCGCCACAATCAACATCCAACAAAAGTCAGCGGAGAGCCATAACCGGCGAGAATGTGGGGGGCAGAGGATCGATGATGCACCAACCAGTCAATGACAACAAAAATATGAGGAAAATCGTGTCGCCGTAGAGGAATGAACCCAAAAAGGTAAATAAAGGATGCTTGAAAGATAGGGTGGTGGAACTCAATGGCACAATAAGCATCAAAAGGCAAATAGAGATGGCCAGAGAGGTGGGGGTAGAAAACCCCAGTTGTACGACAAGCATCAAATGAGGGACTTTTAAAATAGGGATGGGATATGGGACACCCTAACTATTTAATCAACACCCGGCTACCCTATACGTGACGTACGTGTATAGGGCAAAAAAACATCCCTGGCATTGATCTGTTAGACGAGGTGTCATTTCGATGTCGGTGGACGCTATACGCGGTGTATGGACCCATATGTCACGTATGGCTTCATTTCTTTAGCCTTAAGTTAGTGTATACACATGTGACACCTATACGCCGCTATAGACCCATACGCGACATATATGTTAAGGGCATTTTTTTATTTTTTGTTATAATCTTTTTCTAAGGTTATATAAGAAGGCTGATGCTACCAAAGCAATCAAAGGCTTTCAGCATGCATGCACTATGTATAAGGTAGAAGTTTCTTCGAAATTTTTACACTCTATACAGAAAATATTCTAAGTGTAAAATCTTCCGAAGCCAAAGTCCATATCTTCCAAAGCCAAAAGATGAAGTCTTCTGAAGCTTCAAAGACAAGGTCTTCTGAAGCCAAATGAAGTGAAGACTAATTTCTTCCAAAGACAGAGGAGAATATGATTTCCTCAGATGTACTTTTGTATAAAGCTGACCCACTTTCCGCTGCAACTCTGAAGTCTCACCAACTTGCATGAGTTGATGAAAAGGTCCATGCTTTTACAACTGTACATTTAGGTCTAGAGTCTGTAGCTTTCTACTTTATGTATTTTAACCCTATTGTATATATAGGATATGAGATACGGCATGTTATAGTCACTAGTCAAAAGGCAATCTTTCTTTTGACTCTACATTGATTTTGTTATCTATCAATGTTTCAACTGGCTTTCAAAGTATAGCAGGTTATAGGATATAGTATAAAGTATTTCAGGGTTTGTATCTTATTTTATGCAGTCTAACACATGTGAAATGACTTGATATTATATACATCATTCTTGAACATCATAATATGGTTTTGAGTCCTGTCTCTTTATTTGCTTGTGTTCTTTGCATCTCATACTCAAACCGGTTCCTTATTTGATATGTTAAGTGTTCTAACATTCTCCTCCTTGTGAGACTGATTGTATTGACCTCCTTAACCGGTCCTACAATTAGTATCAGAGTGTTTCACGCTCTTGATTGTAAGATCTCACTATTTAAATCTCCTTAGTTCTCACAAAACACTTAATATCTCAAATGGCAACTTTTAAGTCTGACATGGAAACCGGTACCATGGTCCCCACCGATCACTCCTGATGATTTTGATACTTGGTGCCTAAGAATGGAAGGCTTCATCAAGTCACAAGACAACAGGATATGGGAGTCTATTACCTCAGGACCTTATATTCCATGCACCTCTTCAACTGTTGCTGGAAGTGGCATGATACCAAAAGAAGTGGCTGACTACTCTGAAGAAGATATAAAAAGAATAGATGTAGATCAAAAGGCCATGACTGCTATCTAAACTGCTCTTCCAAATGCCATCTATAGAGGTTTCAAGAAGTGCAAAACTGCCAAGCAACTGTGGAATGCACTTAAGCTGATGTATGAGGGGTCTAGTGAAGCCAAAGAAAACAAGAAAGACCTCCTGAAACAGCAGTTTGAGAATTTCACCTTCAAAACAAGTGAAACCATGACTCAACAATACTTCAGGTATGTTGAGATTATGGACACACTAGTGGATGTCGGAGTAAAGCTGGAGAACAGGGATATTATGACGAAGTTCATGTCTTCTCTTCCAAGACAATGGATACACTACTGTGTGGTCATTAAGAGGAATGAAAAGCTCAACACCCTTACTCTCACTGAGTTATATGGCATACTCAGTGGCTACCATATGGAAATGAACATGTAGAATCCATCTGGTAACTCTAGCAATCAGTAGAGTTCCGCCCTACATGTGATTGAAACGGATTACAAAGAACCACAAACACCACCTTATACCCTGACAACTCACCAAAGGGTCTTTTCATCACCTTCCCAGAGACACCAAGGGAGAGCTACATCCAAGGAAGCCATTCCAAGAGACAAGCTCATCACAAGCCTTTGTGTCTCATGATAAAAGCACATGCAATTTCCTCTTCACCCTTGAAGATTTGTATTGTATTCATCCAGATGATCTAGAGTATATGGAGATAGTTCAATAGATGGCTCTTCTCATTCATAGGGCCAAGAAATTTTATAAGAGGACAGGGAGGAAGTTTCCCAGCAATGTGTACAGTGGAAAGTTTGCTGGACAAAAGCAAAGTGAAGTGTTATAATGTAACCAGATGGGACAGTTTGCTAGGGAGTGAAAGGCACCCAGGACAAATAGTGGCCAGGCACAACCCAAGCCAAACTATACTAAGGAAGCTCCCACACTGAGAAGCCCAAGCAGCAAGCTGCAGTTGCGTTGCTGTTGAAGAAAGAGGCTTTGATTGGAGTTTTCAGGTTGAAGATGTGTCTCCAAACCAAGCACTGATAGCAGATCTTGAAGAAACCAAGGTATTGGAACATCTTTGTACCCCAGAATACATTGCTAAAGTAAATAGATATAGATCCTATAAATTAGAGATGACATCTGATCTTGAGTCCTTGAACACCTAAAAATCTGATTTCAAAAAAGCTAAAAATCATTATAAATTAAAAATAGAAGATCTAAGGAAAACCATTTCAACTCTCAAACATGAGCATAACCACTACATGACTCAAATTAGGATCTCCACTAAGTTAACTGAATGTCAGGCTGAGCTTGTGATCAGCAAAGCCAAGGCAGAGAAACATGTTCTTAAAGAAAAGACCTTTAAGAACATAATATCCTCATCCTTGCATGCCAAAGTGTGCTATCAGAACAAATAGGGACTGGCATCTAGTAAGATAGCCCTCCACACACACTCTATTGTCTGTAAGATCTCCTAGGTGTAGAACTAGTCAATATGAGCTTCCTTCCATAGACCCCATTGATGATGAGGATGAAGAGGAGATAGTGAAGGATAGATTATAAGGAGTGAAGAAGATCATCTAACAAGGGTCACTATTCTCTTGAGGAGGGGAAGAAGCCAGGAATGACAAAGTCAAAAGGAATAACTTGATCCGAGCAGCCAAAAGGAGATCAAAGAAAGCTTAAGAGATCAAGGCACCTTCAACTTCAAGCAGAAATAAGTTTTCATCTCTGCATGGTTTGAAGTGGTGAAGACTGTGGATTCAAGTATGAATTCTAGTACCAAGTTCAAGTTCATATCTAATCATCCCTGTGATGAAATCAAGGCTGATCACCTGTGTATCACAGCTACACAACATGAACCATCCACCTCCAAAAGAAAGACTCACCCTAAGAAGCTTGCTACAACATCTGAAAAGATGGGGATGGAGATGGAAAGTAATCAAACTCAGTCTTTCATTCGCAAGAAGACTCTCAGAAGGAAGCAAATTGATTGCATGTGTGGTAGTGTTTCACATCCTGCTAAAGATTGCATCTACAATCCCAAAGTACTATAAATATAACCAAGAAGAAGAGTTCTGAGAGGTGCAAGAAGAAGAAAGCTGCAAAAAAAATATTTTCTTTCGAAAGCTCCAGGATGGGAATGAAGACAAGTGAAAACTTGCCTTCGGAAGATTTTTGGTCTCGAAAGAAAGGAATACTTCCGAAGCACTAAAACTTGCTATAGTGAAAGCAAAATCATCCGAAGCATCAGTCTCCAAATCTTCTAAAGTTGTCAAAACTTCTGAAGTGTTGAAGGTCAAGTCTAATCTTCCAAAGATGGTGTGGAAGATAAAGGAAGATCATGTAACTGAAAGTTCTTCATTAACAACAACAAAAAATGATCCCTAAAGTCTTAACATAGGATCAATTACTCTTGCATTGTCTTCAGTCTATTTGAAGAGCCCAATACCAATGAGGATTGGGTTTGTAAATGTAACTAAATTCTTCTTTTTATGCAAGAATAGCTGAAGACCAAAGGAATGTATGGATCATTGACAGTGGCTATTCCAGGCACATGACAGACAATGGCTCTTTGCTTTAAGATTTTAAGAAAATTGATGGAGGGCCAGTTGCTTTTGGAGGAGATGGGAGGTTACATTACAGGAAGGAGCAGGGTCACAAATGGTAAGCTCAGCATTGAAAAGGTAAAGTTCTTTAAGGAGCGTGAGTATAATTACTGAGGGTATCCTAATTTTGTGACCAGAGATATAACATGCTTTTTATTAAGCATGAGTGCATTCTTCTCAAGCCCGGGGTAGTTATTCCTCAAGAGCATATTCTACTTAGAGCACCTCGGAAAAGGAACATGCACAAGATGGATTTGCAGGAAACATCCCCCTTAGGAGAAGTTTCTTGCTTTCTACCTAAAGCAAATAGTGATGATTCTTTCATTTGCCATAAAGAATGTGCCATGTAAACTTTAAGAATATAAATAAGTTAATTAAGAATGATTTGGTAACTGGAATGCCAAAGAAAGAGTTTACAAGTGATGATCATTGTGTTGCATGCCTGAAAGGGAAACAACACTTGATGTCTCATAAGCCGAAGGAAAAGAACTCAAACTACTCTCCTAAACTTATTACACATGGATCTTTTGGCCCCACTAGTGTAATAAGTCTAGGAAGGACCTCATACTGTTTAGTGATCACAGATAATTTGACGAGATTCACTTCGGTATTCTTCCTTAAAACTAAGGATGAGACTCCTGAGATCTTGAAGAACCTCACTCTAAAAAAGTAATCACAAGCTCAAGACCATAAGATGTGATCAATGAACTAAATTCAAGAACCAAATCCTTGACACATTTTATGATGAAAAGGGTACTACAAGACAATATAGTGCTCCCAGGACTCCACAGCAAAACGGTGTTGCTGAGAGCAGAAACAGGAAACTTATTGAAGTTGCAAGAACCATGTTGTCTGACTCTAAACTGCCCATCACCTCTGGGCAGAGGCTGTTACACTGCCTACTATGTGCAGAACAAAGTTTTAGTAGTTAAGACTCATGGTAAGAGTCCTTATGAACTGTGGCACAAAAGGAGACTTTTATTGGTTTTCTTAGATCATTTGGATGTCCGTGCACCATCTTGAATACCAAAATCAGGTAGCCAAGTTTGCTGAGAAATCAGATGATGGACACTTTATTGGATACTCTTCCCAACGTAAGGCTTATCGAGTATACAATCTCAGAACTAGAGTAGTGAAGAATCAACCAATGTGATCTTCAATGAGCACACTCCCTGTGTGAAAGGTTCTGGTCCTAACTGGCTATTTGATCTTGATTTAGCTACCAACTGTTTTAACAAACTTATGAGAATGTTTCATGGTCTACAAATAATTTATCAACAGAAGATCCTGACCCGAGATTGAGCTGAGAAGACCAAGTAAGACTATTACTTTAGCTCCAATGGTAACTAATTCTGCAAATGGAGTTCCTATTAGCACAATAATGACAAATCAAGATGATACATCTGAGGTGCCTATAAATTCCAGCTTAGAGGCATAAAACTCAATGAAGGAGCTTTAAATGTAGGAGGAAATAGTAGTGGTGGCAGTGATCAAGAATTTCTTGATACTGATAACCTTTCCATTGAAGACAACATCAATAATGTCACACACTTATTGGATCAAGCTTCTCTTGATGAGTGTGCTGATGTGGTAGGAGATACTTCATTACCAGATCTAAACTTCACAAATTTAGATTTGTCCAAGCAACTTGTTGTGATCCCTCAACTTAGGATCCACAAGTCACATCCTACCACAAACATCATCGAAGATGTTTTCCTTGGTGCGATGCCAATTCATTGGTGGAAGAATCGTATTATGGCAATACAAGAAACAATCCTATGTATCTGAATCAACTGCTGAAGCTGAATACATTACTACTGCTAGCTGCTGTGCTCAAGTGTTTGGATTTAAAATCAGATAATAGACTATGGATACAACTTCAAAGAGACTCCCATCCACATAGATAACAACAGTGCTATCTTTATCACAGAGAATCATGTACAGCACTCAAGGACAAAACACATCAACATCAGGTATCATCTAATTAGAGATAATTACAAAATGGGATTAATAAAACTAGTCAAAGTTAATACAAATGAATAATATTGATCTGTTCACAAAGGCTTTTGATTAACTGAGATTTAAATATCTTGCCAGCTATTGGGATGATTAACCTTGGATAGATTTACTTAAAACTTAATTCAATATTATTCTAAAAGGAACTGTGTGTCCTAGGTTGTCTAAATAATCATCTACATAAGCCCAGTTTATCTTAAGAGAAAATCTTTTTCAAATGATATTCCTTAGAAGTTTGAAAATTTTAACTATATTTTCTTTTGAAAGACATTAAGATTGTTTTCAAAAAAAATTTTAAGTTATCAAATCAGATAACTAATTATAAGAAATTTACCTTCGGAAGAAATGCTTATATTTCTTCCCAAGCCAAAATATGCTTCTAAGTAATTATATGCATTTGAAGAACAAATTTCTTCCGAAAGCAATTATATCTCAGAAGATTTATTCCCTGAGGAATGAACAAACTTCTAAGTTCTAATATCTTCCAAAACCAAATATGCCCCGAAAGAGAAAATACTTAAGTCTAATATCTTCCGAAACCAAATATGCCTCTAAGGATATCTTCCGAAGTCAAAATTTAGCTTCGGAATTTTTTTCACAAAACTTCCGAAGACAAACTACCATCGGAAGAATTTTGAATTCCAAGAAAACTATCTTTATGGGCACTTACTCAGGTGGGACCGACATTTGGATTTTTAAGTTTATTTTTTTACATTAATTTTGTCTCAAGTCCATTTCATATAAATATACTCAACGGTTCCCCCCTCTTTCACTATCTTCTTCATCTGAAACTTCTCTAACCTAAATTCACCCACTCACCACCTTTGTTCTTACCTTTCTTCACCTCAAAGCTACCTCAAATGGCCAACCTTGGCTACAGAAACCAACCTGGTTTTCCATGCATCTTCACAGGCAATACAATCAAGTTGCTTTGTTGAACTCTAAGAAAGATCTAAGTTTCTCAGAGGTTTACCACTTTCTCTCTCTATCTAACTACTTCACCTCTCTCACTATTGATCCTCCACTCTATAAGGATCAAATTTTAGACTTTTAGAGAACCTGCCAAGAGGTCACCATGGATGGGGAGAAGGCACTGTCTGTCATAGTGTAGGGGAGGACAATCTTCATCACTCCAATCTCTATAAACACTCATCTTCAGCCGGATGATGTAGAAGGTGAATTGTCCTTTTCTAAATTTGATGTTAACCAATCTTTTGAGCAGATGGGGTATGAAAGTGACTTTTTAGTCAGAACCTTTAGAAAGGGAAGGTTTCCTCTTAATGGAAGTACCTCCTCCATGTCTCATCCACAGCTTGTCTAACAAACATTAAGGATAGGATCAAATTCCAGAAGACCACTCCTTTATAGGATCGAATTCCAGAAGACCTCTCCTTTATAGCCCATGAGATAGTTCATGGGGTCAAGTTCAGGTATGCATAATTTGTATGCACTAATTTGCTTGCAAACTTGGACTCTTTAGAGTATTACATGTTCTCTAGATATGTCCAGCACATTCTTAACTGTGAACTGAGCTCACATTTGAGGGAAGAGGTAATGTTCTAAAACTGGGATCGATGAAGCCTGACATCATTAATACTATAAGAAAGCCTACTGTGGGATTCTCAGCGGTAGAAACAGCCCTAGTCTCAAAAATGTTAGAGCTCATTGCTCAAGGTGACAACCTAACAGCACCAGCTAGTGTTGAACCCACACCTTCCACTTCGAGACAACCCACACAACCACAAATAACCATCTCATACAAAGAAAATCCAAACAAACCACTGCACAAGTTATTCAATTTGTGTAGGCCCCCATAGCACCACCATACAGAGGAAGTGGACACTAGAGCTCCCACTTTCCCTGAGGAGCAACCCACTCCCATCTCACTAATAATCTGTCATGAGGTTCCTCGTGTTCAGACTGATGAGCTCATAACCCAAGAAGCTTTAAGCCTTCCCTCAAAGTCTCAACACTCTAGTGAACAACCTTTAGGGGAAGTTTCCACCCCAGCCTCTTGATCTAAACCAGCCAATACCCAAACTAAAATTCTACGATGATAAGGATATGGAACTCAGTGAGTACCATGAGTCTCTCTTCTCTTTCTTAGCTCAAAGAGAGATGAGTGCTCATGTTTCTCCTATATTTAGCCTATATCATCCACCTACCACTGAGGTGGATCTTCCTAAACATGTTCAAGGGATCTATATGGAAGAGGCCTTCACTTCTGCAAATGATTACGTCATTAAGACCTCAACCATGGTAACCCAGCCTATTGACACTTCAATTGAAGCTATCAATATGCAGGGGAAATTCAGCAGCCAAGAACAACAGGCCGGTGATGAGGAAGAAGACTTAGGTCCAATTGTCTCATCCCCCAGTGATTCTTCTGCTGAAGATTAGGGAACCTCAATAAAGGTGTAAAAACTAAGCAAAACGTGCACTTATTTAGTCAGTCACTTAGAATATCAAGTGATACCTTCCAAAGAAGGGTCAATGATCAGCAACTTGAGATTTCTGATGTCAATGAATAACTAGCTAGGAGACCCTTTAGGAGGATTCAACCAGGAACAAAGAACCTAAGAATGTGATAAACTTAACCCCCAGCTAATCTATGCAAGAGGGGTGATGCTACCAAAAAGAGGAAGGAAGTCATCACAATCACAGAACCTGGAGTCCTTCATAGGGGACATTAAGGATTCACCACCCTCACTTGCAATTTTCCATACTCAGCAACCTCCTTAAGCCCACATTGATATGGAATCACTCATACAAAGCTTGTTTGAGGAGGGTATACCAAGGGCAATGTCATCCCCACCTTATGGAGCTAAAAATGAAATACTAGGGTGGACGTATGATGCTGATAGAAGAGCCCTGATACTGCATAGATTTCAAGGGCAGCAAGAGGTCTTCAACTTTCAGACCTTGAACTACTATGACAGTCTCCCTCTAGTTAATATGCCAATTGTCAACCCAACTCAACATAGGCCAGCTGACAGAATGGCTGAGAGGATTCAAGACAGGATTATTAAAGAATTCAGACAAAGAAGAAGACAAATGCAAACAAGCAATGTTATTGGTCAACTGGATGTTGAGGTGGACCCTAAGATAAGCTTTAGAGGGGAAACCTTGACTGAAGGCCCAGTGATAGAACCTGTAGCATTGTCATAGGAATTACTACTTCAACAACCTCTACCCTAAGTGAGGCATCAATTGGTGAAGGTGCTTTATGTGAAGTTGCTAGATCGGTAAACATCCGAGCTTGTTCTTAACGGAAGGATAAACAACCAAAACCAAAAGTCAACTCTATAACACGGACTATCAAAAATTGGTTTCATTGATAAAACCTAATAATTACAAGCTCGTTACAACATAAGAATCAAGACTCTTGGCAAGGGGAGATCGAGCATGATCTCCCCTCTCATCCGGCAACCCCTAGGCTCCAAGCAGACTCCCTCTCGAATCCTTATCTTCTCAATACATTAAACTGGTATATATAGGCCTCGGCCCATATTAGATGCGACTGGGCCCATTCGTGCGATTGGACCATGCATATGGTTCAATCGTACGACTGGACCATGCATATGGTTCAATCGTACGACTGGACCATTCTTATGGTTCAGTCTTACGAATGCCCCAATCGCATCTCTCAGTCGCACGACTGGTCCATTAGTATGGCTTGTCGTACGATTGAGTCTCATTCGTATATGCTCCTGCGAATGACCCAGTTTCATCTGTTTACAACATATCAGATGTAATACATTAAGCCTAGGCTATTCGTCAAGCGACGGACACACTATATATGACAATATATGCTCCAACACTTTACAACCTCTCTCTGGCCAGAGCCTAACTGCTGAGTCAGTAATGAAGGCCAAAACTCTCTCCACCCTGAGTCACCAAAGCCTATGAGTGACAAAGGGAAAAGGAAAATAACATTTTTAGGAGATTGAGGAGGATGTAAGAAAGAGGAAGCTAAAGGGAGAGAGTTTAAGTAGGTCTCCAGGTTTTATGGAAGAAGAAATCAGGGCAGCTCACAGGCTAAACACTCAAGAAGATGAGTTGAGGGCTGCTACATTAAACTACTTGGGGATCAAAAAATACAATATAGATGAACTCATCTCTCTATTTATAAGAATTAAATGAACTGACAGACTTAGAACAGAAAAATAAGAGAAATGAGGCAGAGGATGCAGAGTTGCTCCTTAAAGTTAAAGCAGAAAGAAAATAGAAGATGCTTTACAAACATGCTCCTACCCTCTCCCCAATTCATGAAAGCCCTGAGAAAGAGGTTGTAGCAACGGAACAACCTCATGTAGATAAGGAGGATGATAAACAAAACATGATTAACTACCTGAGTGCTATAGGCCTCTATCAGGCAGCTGCACTTCTTCTCCTCTCATATGAGTATATTGAATTTGAATATCTTAAGCAGTTGGAACAACAATTCATTAAAGAACAAAAGTTTGCTAAGAGAAAGATGAGGAAAGAAGCTGCAAAGTCAAGAGCCATCATCCAAAATAGTCAAAAGAAGTCTGTAGACAGGCAGAGGATGATGAGTTTCTTAAAGCTGTATGGATTCTCCGGAAGGAGGCTTGATCCAATGTCTCTATCCACTATGGATGACCACATTAGCGTGATCAAGCAGAAGATTAAAAAGGGAGAGCTTGTGGACTTGCATTCTCCACCAAGCCAAGCTTCTCCTAAAGTTGAGGTTAAGGTTGAACCAACTTAGACAACACAACCTAGACCTTAGCTACATCTCAGCCACTTCATCTTCTATTTCACAACAGGGTTCTGCTTCCTTTGCTTCTAAACCTATAGGGGAGGAGGACCCTACTGAGAGAGGCACAACAGAACAACGTGGTACTTATTGGGTCTAATGAGGCTGGTGCAACCAAACTCATACTTAGCTTTATTTTGGTACATCTACAATGGACTTCCGAAGACAATGCTGCATTTTTGAAGCTAAGTCAAGACTCTTCTGAAGCCAAGTAAGAAGAACTTCCAAAGAGAGTTACTCTTTGGAAGTATCATGAAGACCAAGACAAGGAGCAGCTGATTCAGAAGAAGTTGTTTTTTCTGAAGCCAAAGTGACTTCGGAAGACTTCATGTCTTCCGAAGTATACTTACCTTCGGAAGAACCAACTGTGACTAGTGGACAAAAGTAAGTTCCTGTCAGTAAAGTCAACTACTTTACAGACAGACTGCATGGAGCTTCTTCATGCGGGTATGTTTGACCTTACTTTATCCACTGTTCATCCATCGTAGATTAGTAAAGTTACCATACTTAGTTGGTGACAAAAGGCAAGTCATGGACTTGTCATGATTACCTAATACTAGGATAATACTTTATCTTAGTTTACATACTTCTAGCATCTGTAGTATTTTGTCAAGATGTATTTTCCAGCTGGTTTTCCAAGTATAACTGGTTGTAGATGGTGGTATATATAGTTCTCATTGTAAGCTCATTAGAGAATGCTTGTAAGAGGCTTGTAATCTTTAAGTTTGAGAATTAATGTATACAAGTATCTTGAAAAACTTATTCTCGTGTCTTGCTTACTTAATATATTACTATCAACTCTTAGAAGATTCTGTTTCATTATTTGAGTGAAATCAAGTGAGTTTAAGAGAGAACCATTGTGTTAAGTGACTTGTAACAATCCTGCAATTGGTATCAGAGCATCCAGGCTCTTGATTGTGAGATCTTACCATCCCAAATCATCTTGACTTCTCACTCAAACACTCACCTCACTCAAAATGGCCACAAACCAAAAATCTCTAGAATTTGAAATAGGAACGATGACTAAAGCTCCTATCATCACTCCTGAAAATTTCAGATCCTGGAGAATGCGGATTGAAGGCTTCATTAAGTATCAAGACAGCTATATGTGGAGATCTATCGTTAATGGTCCTTACAAACCAAAGGCGGCATCACCTGATGGGAATGGTGCCATGATAGAAAAGGATGTTGAAGATTACTCAGATGAAGACCACAAGATGGACATCGACAGCAAAGCCATGACTGTACTGCTTACAGCCATACCAAACTCCATCATGGTAGGCTTTGAGCACTTCAAGACAGCCAAAGAACTCTTTGATGCTTTGACTCAGATGTACTCTGGTTCTAATAACTCCAAGAAAGACTCCATGAAGCAGCAGTTTGAAATTTTCACCTATATTATTGGAGAAACTCTTAGCCAGCAATATTTCAGGTACATGGATCTTATCTAATCACTTTAGCTAGTTGGAGTTTCTCTTGAGAAAAGAGACCTAACAAGGAAGTTCATGAGTGCACTTCCTCAAGAGTGGACTTTCTACTATGTCTCTATCAAGAGAACAGAGAACTTAAACACTGTCACAATAACTAAACTATTTGGTATTCTTGATGGATACCGTGTAGAGATGGGGACTCAGAAAGGCCATCAGATGAACAGAATTTCTGGTCCTTCCACTGCAATACTCTTCATGTTGCTGAAGGACTAAGATCCAGACAGTCCTAGTTATACCTGAACTACTCTCAACAGCCTTCCTCATCCTATGGGCAATACATCACTTCCTTGAAACACCCAAGTCTCAGCAGGCTCAGCAAAATCCCTTCCAGGATAGTTATGCCTTTATCTCAGGAAGTGACCACTCTAGTGACTTTCAATTTTGCTTTGATGATGTAGAGTTCTTCAGCCCGAATGATGTGGAGTACCTGGATATTGTCCAACAGATGGCCCTCTTAACCTATAGAGCCAAGAAGTTCTTTAAAAGAACAGCAAGGTAGTTCCCTCAGAAACCCAACTAAAAGCAAGTTTGGGTTTAACAAGACCAAGGCAAAGTGCTACAATTGCAGCCAACTCGGACACTTTGCCAGGGAATGCAAGGCTCCAAGATCCAACCCTGGAGCCCATATGCCACTCATCATCCTGCTACAACCAAAGTTGCAACAAAGCCTACTAAGCAGCAATCTGTAGCAATTGCTCAAGAAGTGGATTGGAGCTTCATGGTGCAGGATGTGACTCCAGCTCAAGCACTCATGGCTGGCACTGATGATTCAAAGGGACATCCACTTGACAAAAATGGAAACATCTGGATTGTAGACAGTGGATGATCAAGGCACATGACAGGGAACAAACCTCTTTTTTTTAACAATTTCAACATTTTGATAGAGGTCCTGTTCAGTTTGGAGGTGAAGCTGGTGGATACATTTCTAGTAAGGGAAATGTATCCAATGGTAAGTTAAAAATTGACAAGGTAAACTTTGTCAAACAGCTTGAACACAACCTATTAAGTGTTCTTCAATTCTGTGACCAAAAGCACCATATACTTTTCATAGAACATGAGTGCATTATCCTTAAACCTGGGATGACAATTCCTCAGGAATTGGTGCTTCTTAGATCTCCCAGAAAAGGGGATATGTACAAGCTTGATATGAATAATGTTTCCCCACTGGGTGAAGTATCATGCTTTCTTTCCAAAGCAAACAGTGATGAGTCAACTCTATGGCATAAGAGAATGTGCCATGTTAATTTTAAGACCATGAACAAACTGATCAAAAATAACTTGGTACATGGAGTTCCTAAAAAGGAATTTATCTGCAAGGATAATTGTATTGCTTGCCTGAAAGGAAAACAACACAAGGTTGCTCATAAATCTAAAGAAGTGAACTCTATCACCACTCCATTACATTTGTTACACATAGATCTCTTTGGTCCTATAAGTAGAATGAGCATTAGAAGGAAATCATACTGCCTTGTGATTGTTGACGACTTCACTAGATATAAATGGGTTTTCTTATTAAGAACTAAAGATGAAACTGCGGAAATTTTAAAATCTTTTATTCTTAAAATTGAGAACCAGATAGATCATAAGGTGAAAATATTAAGAAGTGACCAAGGGACTGAATTCAAGAATCAAGTTCTTGATTCATTCTTTGATTCTAAGGGGATCACCAGACAATATAGTGCTCCTAGAACTCCTGAACAGAATGGTGTTGCTGAGAGGAGAAATAGGACACTTATTGAGGCTGCTGGGACTATGTTGGCGAATTCAAAGCTGCCTCTAACATTCTGGGCAGAGGCAGTCATCATTGCATGCTATGTGTAGAAAGAGTTCTTATAGTTAAGCCCCATGGTAAACCCCTTATGAACTATGGAACAAGAGACCATCATTCATTGGTTTTCTTAGGTCCTTTGGTAGCAGGTGTACCATACTTAACGTAAAGGACAATTTAGCAAAATTTGCTGAAAAGTCAGATGATTCTATCTTTGTTGGATACTCTTCAAGCTCCAAAGCTTATAGAGTATACAACATTAAGAATCGAAATTTAAGGATTTATCCAATATTGTTGTTAATGAGCACGCTTCTTGTGTTAAGGGGAATGGCCCTGATTATATCTTAACTTAGAATTGTTTCCTAACTATTCTAAACCTTCTTGTGAGAGTGTTTCAGCTGGAACAGGTGGACAAATACATTCCTATGCAGATCAAATGTTTGATTTTCCAAGGCCTCTTCCAAGATCTCTAAGAAGACATGAAGATCAAACTCCCATAACTGGTAATCCAGAGAGTCTCACCATCTTTAGAACCAATAGAGCATCAATAAGTTGTCATACACATGAGCCCCAATCTTCACCGACAGAAAACTTCAGAAATTAACACCAATCTGATGAAGACAGTGACTTGGAGGAACAGGAAACTGTTGATCCTACTTCACAGCAATTCATAACTGATGCTGTAACACATTCATTGAATCAGTCCTCATTGAATGAATGTAAGACAGCAGCTGGTGGTGTGTTCACAATCCTGAGCAAAACATCTCTAACCTTGATCTATCTTTGCAATTAGATGTGATTCCTAGGCTCAGGATCCACAACATCCATCCAACTGAGAATATCATTAGGAGTGTCACAAAGGGAGTAAAAACAAGGAGTCAACCCATCAAGGGAATGTTTGCTTGTATTCATGCTTCCTCTCCTAATTTGAGCCTAAGAAAGTGGAAGAATCCTTAAAGGACAATAATTGGGTTGAAGCAATGCAAGAGGAGTTGCTTTAATTCAAAAGGCAAAAGGTATGGAACTTATGTCCTTTACCAAAAGGCCAAGTCCTATAGGTACCAAATGAGTGTTCAGGAATAAGAAGGATAACAGAGGTTTGATTATCAAGAACAAGGCTAGACTGGTTGTTCAAGGATATACACAAGAGGAAGGAATTGACTACACAGATGTTTTTGCCCCCATTGCAAGACTTGAGGCTGTTAGGATTTTCCTTGCTTTTGCAGCATACAAGAACTTCACTGTCTACCAACTTGATGTGAAATGTGCATTCCTGTATGGGTATATAGATAGGGAAGTCTATGTGTGCCAGCCACCTAGATTTGAGTATACACAGCATCCCAACTATATGTGCAAACTGGATAAGGCACTCTATGGCCTACACCAAGCACCTAGGCTGTGGTATAAGACTTTGTCTCAATTCCTATTGAAGAATGGCTACACCAGATGTACCATAGACAAGACATTGTTCATAAAGAGATCAGGAAAGGACATGTTGTTCATACAAGTCTATGTGGATGATATCATATTTGGATCTTCAAATGACCAAATATGTAAGGACTTTGAGAGCACCATGAGGAAGAAGTTCGAGATGAGTTCTATGGGCAAGATGGACTTCTTCCTTGGAATTCAAGTGAAGCAGATGAAGGAAGGATTCTTCATCAGTCAATCTATGTATGTCAAAGACATCTTAGAAAGATTTGAGATGAAAGATTATAAGCCAGCCAGGACACCTATAGCCAGAAATCACAATCTATGTCCTGACTCTGAGGGGGAGGATACTGATCAACATCAGTACAGGGCAATTACTGGGTCTCTAATGTACTTGACTGCAAGCAGGCCTCATATCATGTTTGCAACTTGCATTTGTGTAAGATATTAGGCTGCTCCAAAGGTGTCTCACCTGGTTACTGTTAAAAGAATACTTAGATACCTCAAAGGAGCTCCCAAACTAGGACTCTGGAATCCCAAGAATAAGGATTTCAACCTCTATGGTTACACTGACAGTGACTCTGGAGGCTGCAACATTAACAAGAAATAAACATCAGGAGGATGTCAATTTCTTGGTGGAAGGATTTTTCATGGTAGTTCAAGAAGCAATCCTATGTGTCTACATCAACTGTTGAGGCTGAATACATTGCGGCTGCTAGCTACTGTGCTCAACTGCTGTGGATTCAAAACCAGATGATAGACTATGGCTTCAACTTCATGCAGACTCCTATCCACATAGACAACAAGAGTGCCATTTCAATCACAGAGAATCCAGTGAATCACTCAATGACCAAGCATATTGATATCAGGTATTATTTCATTTGAGATATTCATGAGAAGAATCTCATACAACTTGTTAAGGTTGATACAGATGAATAATATGCTGACCTGTTCACAAAGGCATTTGATGAATAGAGATTTAAACATTTAGTTACAGCTATTGGGATGAGCAACCTTGATTAAATCTCTTTGAAAACCTTTTTAAATATGCCATGGCCTTTTTTCTATTGATTACAATCTAACCCCTGTTACAGAAATATTCTTCACAAAATTTTCTAAGTATAAATTCTTCTGCAGAGAAATTTAGCTGCGGAAGAGTTTATCTCGGTCTTCCGCAGATAAATCACTCTAAGTGTTTCCTCTTCCGCATAAGTTTTTGACTTCGGAAGACTTTTGATCAAGTATCAAAATTCCCTTCCGAAGCTCTTTAACTTATGTTCTCGGAAGCAATCTTACTCTCGGAAGCAAATGTATCTTGGAACATCATTTGCCTTCGAAGGAAAGGTTTGATTCGGAAGGAAAGGTTTGATTCGGAAGAAGCACTTTGAGGAACCACAAGTGTTTTTCCTCAGAAGCAATTTAACCCTCGGAAGAGCATTTACTGTAACGGATATATTTCCGGGCCCCACTCTGTAAAAAGTAAAATTTTGTCAGCAAAAGGTAATGATGTCGGATTATTTAAATGGGTTTATCTTGCTGCCTAAATCTTATCACCAACCTAAACTGTCTTTTCACATCTTTTCACCCTATCCAATAAGATTTTTTTTAACTCCATTTATACACAACCTCCAACTATACCACTCTTCTTACCATTACAAAATACCCATATTTAGAGAAAACCTCCCAAAAGCCCCCATTATCCATCATCTTCTTCATCTATTCCTCCACTCAACCAGATTTTTGAAACAATAGCCCTTAATCCCCAACATAATCAGGTCGCAATCCTTGATTCCACCAAGGATGTCGACTATGCCCCAATCATCCAATTCCTAAACCAATCGACATACTTTACCGCCCTCACCGTGAACCCAACTGTTTACTCCAACCATATGGCCAAATTCTGGGCCAATGGACGGAGTGAACTTCTGAATGATCAGCGGGTTATTCGGTCGATGATAAGCGGCTAGGAGCTGATCATCTCTGAAACCTCCATCCGGGAGCATCTGGAGCTCCACGATACGGGTGCCCCTGTGGATTTCCCTAAAACAGACTTGGATGAAACCTACATTCAAATGGGCTATGGTGGAAATGTGCAGAGGTCGACAGTATATAAGTACAACTTCTCATTCAACTGGAAGTTCCTTTTGCATATCGTACTCCATTGCCTATCAAACAAGTCTGGGGGATGGGATCAAATCCCATATGATCTCGGGTGCCTGGTCATTAGAATGGTAAGGAACTGAAGGTTCAACTACTCCAAGTTTGTACTGATGAACCTAATCAGCAATCTAACTAGGGATTCTTCTTCATGTATCCCCAGTTCATCCAGCACTTTATAAACTGTGAGTTGGACCATGACCGACTACAACTTGGTCAACCACTGCCGGTTCCTCACATGAAGCATGGTATCTTCAAGATTTTAAAGAAGGTTTCAACCAATTTCACTGGTAGGTTTACTGATCTGCCCCAAGGTATGTTTGAGCCAATGGCTCATGGTGACATTCCTGCCAACCCAGCAGCTGATGAACCCCCACCAGTTTCACCCATTATCCATTGTCCCATACAGCTCACTTATCATAGACGCCCAGAACGAACCCTTGCTCAATCTACTCTGATTGATCAAGCCCCCTCTGCTCAACCCAAAAAGACTAGAGTGGAGACAAGGGCTCCCACTCAGTCTGAGGTCTCAACTTCCTCCCATATAGACATCAATTTCATGGTTGAGTCTCCTCAGTCTCAACCAGACGAGCCCACTAACCAAGCCTTAAGCCCTCAGGTTGAGTGACAACACTCTCCTGAGCAGCCTAAAATAGACAACCACATCTTGGAATCCACTGCTGATGCAGGAGAATCCTTAGGTGCTGACCAAGGTCCCGGGCATTAGATATATTTTCTAAATATTTCCTTGACCTTTTAACCCATCTTGATGAGAATATCATGCTACAATAGGGCAGTGAAGTTGATCCTTCTCACCACTGTTTTGATCAACAGATCCCTCTGCAGCCCCTGATATTCAGCCCACATCCGGAAGAAAGTACTGAGGTGAGTCCCACAGATGTGGAGGGGACTCATATGGATAGAGCTGCCACTACTGAGGATGCTTTATTAGTCCCTCAGGACAGTGGTAACATCAATCAGACTCTATCCATGGCAACTTTTCAAGTCCATGTTCCGAAGGAGACATGGATCAACAGAGGAACCCTGGGTACCAAGAAACCATATCAGGTGGTGAGGATGAGCATACTAGGTATGTTATCCCATCTCCCAATGATTCCTCCAATGAGGATGAGGGTAGTATCCAACTTACCATCAAGTACCTACTATCTAAAATCTCAAACCTGGAATCTCAGGTTAGGATTTTAGAAAGTAGATCTGCCACTCAGCAACTTGAGATTAACACTTTCAAGGCCCAACAAGCTGAGAAACAGATAGAGAGATCTATTAGGCATGTACAGATCCAGGTCTCTACAAGCTCTTCCTCTAGCTCGTCTGACTCTCAGGATGATGCTATCAAAAAGGGGGAGAATTTGTAGGATCAAACAACTGCTGAGGGAGTATCTGTTCATTCTTTAGAGCAGGTACCACCTTAGGGGAGATGGCTGCTCACTCTTTAGAGCAGGCATCAACCCTTATTGAGCCTACTATTGCCACAACCCCTCCTCTTGGAGTCACCTCCTCTAACCCAGCTTCCCCTGCACATGCCCTTCCTGATCCAATCTCTTCTGTTCAGATGGAACCTAGGACTTCCACCATCTTGTAGACCAGTTTCTAATGAAGTCCCCATCTGAACATTCCCACCCTGATCATACTCTTACTTACTTTGGAGCTGAAGAGCATTAAAGGTTAACTGGACTCTCTACCTCTGGGAAAGGTGTTGGTCAACCTAAGGGGCGTGTGGAACCTGAGATTAACTTTGAAGGGGAAGCACAAACTGATGGCCCAACACCTGACTTAGCTGGGCTAGAAAGTAAAGTTACTTCCAAGGCCAAGGAAGTTACTTCCGAGGCCAAGGAAATCTCTTCTGAGGCTAAGGAAATCTCTTTCGAAGCCGAGGAAATTCCTTCCGAAGAAGGCTTACTGTCTACTTCCGTGGCAATCAGATCTACTTCCGAAGCCATGGAAATTTCTTTCGAGGCTGAGGTTGAAGTCCTGAAAGGAATCGTAAACCTCTCTGCCACCATCTCTCCTCTGCTCAGCCAGCCTGAACCATCTAAACCTGAGTCTCCTAAGCCATCAGCTTCCTAAGACTCTAAAGGAAAGAGGAAGCTGACAGCTGAAGAACTAGAGGAGGAAGACAGAATGGAAAGCTAAAGAAGAAAGGAAAAGTAGACTCTGAAAAACTGTTGGCTGACAGTAGAAAGTCACCAACCGAAGCAGCAGCTGCTTATGAGCACTTTGTCAACAAAAGAAGGGTAGAGTTGATTGATAGGATCCTCAACCTTGGTATCAAAAGTGAAGAAATTCTTCTACTTCCCTAAGAGGATCTTGTCAACTTAGAGAAGAAAATCTTGCTGCAAAAGGAGAGAGCAGAAGCAGTAAGGTTGGCAAAGGATGAGGAGAGAAGGAAGAAGAAAGAGGATGATAAGACCAAGGCTCAGGCCAAGGTGAGAGCAGAGAAGATAGCATTTCTCTGTTCTAAGGGATAAAAGGAAGAAGACCTGGCCCTCTCATGAGTTTGATACTATCTTGTTCTTCTTCAAACAAGAACAGGAGAAAATCATGATGGAAAGGAAGAGGGCTGCCAGGGAGAAGCTGAGAAAGAAGGAGAAGAAGAAGGAGAAGGCTGAGGAGCTAGCTGCCAAACAAGCTGATGATAGGGACTGGATGAAGTCCTATCTGAAAGCTCATGGCTTCTCAGGCAGGCAAGTAGGATCAATGGCTACAAAGACACTCCAACGACATGTCAGTGACATAAAGACTGACATTCGAATGGGGAGCCGGCAGGAGGTTCAATGGAAAACTACAAGTCATAGGATGGCCACCAAACCCACACCCAAACCAAAGCCTACTGTTGACCCAAACAAACACCACTCCCATAAATCACTGAACCACCTACACCCTTCCCTTTTCCCTTCCCTGTAAAACCTAAACCTGTTGATAAACCTTCACCCTTGAACCAGCTCCTTCAACCACCTCACAACCCGCACCAAAAATATCTAAACCAACACCAACTCTGAAACCTAAAATCATACCCGAAACCAAACCAACAACCAAACCATCCTTAAAATCACCAAGACCTCTGATCGTATAGGAGTTTGAGGAGATTCAGGAAGGACTCAACCAATGCACTAGGTTGAGTTCCTTCTGTTGGGATGAAGACCTGATCGAACTGAGATATCTTGATGACTCAGTCAATCTTCTCTCAAGGGAAGCTCTCCTGGATCTCCCTACAACAACCCTGGACCAGTGTCTCATTCTTCTTTCCCTCAACAGACATGTCCTAAATGACAAGGAGAAGAAGCTGAGAAGAAGACTGGTGACTCTGCTGGACAATAGGAAGATAGATTACTTTCCAACTGCTCCTCAAGTGCCAAGGAGCCCTATAGTCCAGTAGAGGTTCGATGAGCCTTCAGATGCCTTTCAGCTGGTGAGAGAGAGTGGGGAAACAAACCAGTTATATACACCATCTCTGCTACACTCTAGCAGATTTGATATAAATAATTTAGCTGAGTTACCACTCTCCAACCCCTCCAACTCTCCTATTGCTTCTCTCATCCGAAAGCATGTACTCAAGATGAGGGAAGCAGAGTTGAAAAGAAGATCTCAAGCTGCTGCTGATGCGGAAGCCTCTGTAAAAGGTCAAGCCTTTCTACAGATTGTTCAAGATCCATTTGGAGCCTATAGCTCGATGGGTGTATGACTCTAACACCCATCAGCTTACTCTATATAGAGGAGATCACCAATGGATTCATGTTATTCATGGTGATAGACTTGATGTCTTAACCAGGAAAGACTTGTTTCAAATGCTAATCACATCTACTAAGGAGAACCAAGAAAAAGATGTAAAGATTATGGCTGTGATCAGGAAGGCACTAGAGAAGAAAGATAAGTAGAGTTTTGGTAGCATCGGCCTAGGGGGATTTTGTTGGGTCTGATGAGGCTGGTGCAACCAACACCCAATACTTAGCTTTATTTTGGTACATCTATAATGTACTTCCAAAGAAAATGATGCATCTCCGAAGCTAAGTCAAGAGTCTTTCAAAGCCAAGCAAGAACTTCCAAAGAGAGTTACTCTTCGGAAGTATCATGAAGACCAAGACAAGTAGCAGCTGATTCAGAAGAAGTTGTTTCTTCCAAAGCCAAAGTGACTTCGGAAGACTTCATGTCTTCCGAAGTATACTTACTTTCGGAAGAACTAACTGTGACTACTAGACAAAAGTAAGGTTCCTGTCAGTAAAGTCAACTACTTTACTGACAGACTGCATGGAGCTTCTCCATGCAGGTATGTTTGACCTTACTTTATCCATTATTCATCCATCATAGATTAGTACAGTTATCATACTTAGTTGGTGACAAAAGGTAAGTCATGGACTTGTCATGACTACCTAATATTAGGATAATACTTTATCTTAGTTTACATACTTCTAGCATCTGTAGTATTTTGTCTAGATGTATTTTCCAACTGGTTTTCCAAGTATAATCGGCTGTAGATAGTAGTATATATAGTTCTCATTGTAAGCTCATTAGAGAATGCTTGTAAAAGTCTTGTAATCTTTGAGTTGAGAATTAATATATACAAGTATCTTGAAAAACTTATTCTTGTGTCTTGCTTACTTAATATATTACTATCAACTCTTAGAAGATTCTGTTTCTTTTATTTGAGTGAAATCAAGTGAGTTTAAGAGAGAACCATTATGTTAAGTGACTTGTAACGATCCTTCAGTACTCAAGACTAGACCTCTCAGTTAAAGATACCAAAGAGGAAGAAAAGGATGGCCATGAAGAGTGTATCCAAGAAGAAGTCAAAGGCATCCACTTCCCGACCTCAGGATAAGTCAGAGCATCATGAGGGAGTGCAACAAGAGGCTACTCAACTAACTCCTACTCAGGTACAACCACTTACAATAGGAAGACCCATTTGTCATCACCTTTTGCTGCCAATCCAGACAGATGGTATGTTATCAGAGGTCAAGGTGGTCAAGATGTCCACTTCTAGCAAGACATGCTTGATCTACTTATGTATGATCTCAATGACATGAGAAGATATTATTAGAGTCTGAAGGATCCTGACCAAATGATAAAGAAAAAGAAATAGTCTTGATCCTAATGAGGACTATCATCTGATGAACAATCTTCTCTGTTTTAGTAGCATCAGCCTAGGGGAAGTTTGTAAGGTTATATAATAAAGCTGATGCAACCAAAGCAACCAAAGGCTTTCTGCATGCATACACTATGTATAAGGTAGAAGTTGCTTCGGAAGTTTTACACTCTGCACTAAAATATTCTAAGTGTAAAATCTTCTGAATCCAAAGACCAAATCTTCCAAAGCCAAAAGATGAAGTCTTCCGAAGCCTCATAGACAAAGTCTCCTGAAGCAAAATGAAGTGAATACTGATTTCTTCCAAAGACAGAGGAGAATATGCTTTCCGCGGATGTACTTTTGTATAAAGCTGACCCACTTTCCGCTGCAACTCTGAAGTCTCACCAACTTGCATATGTTGGTAAAAAGGTCCATGCTTTTATAACTGTACATTGAGGTCTAGAGTCTGTAACTTTCTACTTTACGTACTTTTATCCTTATTATAACATATTAGGATATGATTCATGGCATGTCATAGTCACTAGTCAAAAGACAATCTCCATTTTGACTCTATATTGATTTTGTTATCTATCAATGTTTCCAACTGGCTTTCAAAATATAGTCGGTTGTAGGATGTAGTATAAAGTATCTCAGGGTCTTGTATCTTATTTTATGCATTATAACACTTGTAAAAAAACTTGAGATTAATATACATCATTCTTGAAAACCAGATATATTGTTCTTGAGTTCGGTCTTCTTGTTTGCTTGTGTTCTTTGCATCTCATACTCAAACCCGGTTCCCTATTTTATATGTTAAGTGTTCTAACACTCTCCTCCTTGTGAGACTGATCGTATTGATCTCCCTTAACCGGTCCTGCAATTTTTGCTATAAATAAACAAATAAATTTACGTCGACTAGTTTTATGTTATGTTATTATTTTTTTTGTAATCTGCTTAACCGATGAATATATAAATAATTTTACGTCGAATATTTTTATTTTATTTTTACATCTTTTTTGTAATATTTTACTTATTTTTGTAATTTAACTAACTGATGAAACATATAACACAAATATTCATAATTTAACTGAACAATCGAGATAACAATACCAATATTAATATAAAACGATAATATAAATAACAAAGCTTTTAAGCACATAACAAAATAAAATTTACAATTCTAATAATAATAAAAAAACTACGGCGAGTCTGGGTAATGTCGAGGCGGTGGCAACTCCAATCAATACCAGCTGTATGTGCTCGCGCAATCTCTAGCTGAACATGCCAATTGTTGGACCAAAAGAACCAATGAGCCAGATCAGAAAAGCCTTTAAGTCCCACAAGACATCACAACAACTGCTGAAGGCCTCATCAGCTGTTTGACAATGAGCTGAAGACTAAAGTGCTGAAGACTAAAGTGCTGAAGACTTCATCAGCTGAAGTACAAAGACTGAAGACAAAGACTGAAGACATCAGTTGATGACAAAAACTAAAGACATCAGCTGATGACAACAACTGAAGTTCAAGTCTAAAGTCCTAGTACTGAAGCCTTCAGAGTTTGTCATAACAGCTGAAGAAGTATTCTTCAGTTGTTGTGATGGTTTCCTTTCAGTCTTTTCTTTTCAGTAGTTTCTTTTCTATTTCAGTACTTGTAAAACGACTAAAGAGCATGTTCTTCAGTAGTTGTAGTTTCAGTAGTTTCTTATCAGTAGTTGTAGTGAGTTAACACTTAAGTCTTTTTATAAGAAGATGTCAGTTGTTTGACATCTTCAGTAGTTGTGTTAACTTTCAGTAGTTTGTTAATAACAGTTAGATGTCACTGTCAAGTGACATCAACTGATGTCATCTTTCCCTATAAAAGGAAAGATGACCTAATTGTAAACTCGCCGAAGCATGTGTTGAATGAAATACATCTTTTGTGCAGAAACTCTCTGTTATTCTATAACTGTACTGTTACATTGATATATCTATTGTGTTCTTGCTTGAATTTGTTCTAATTTGTGTTCTAATTCCACTGCAAATCTAATCTAATTGATCAAACTAGATGCTGAGATCCTTTCAAATGGTATCAGAGCTGGTTAATCATTGATCGAACTAACAATTGATCATTGAAACTGCTCTTTTGACATCTACGTTTGATCGAATTAGCAAATTTGCAAGAATCGGTTATAGAGATTTTGTTTCTGTTGCTTCTGGTCATTCAATTTGAGGTTTACATGGTTTTGAGCTAGATTTTCTGAAATTACTTTGAATTAGCTTGAATTTGTTCAATAGCGACACCAACAAATGATCCTCACAGTACTGGCTCCTCAACAAAGCCTCCGATGCTTGTTAGGAGTGAGTATAACATATGGCAACGACGTATGCTCCATCATCTGTCTATCAACAGCGCTGGTTGTTGGAAATCAGTGGTGCATCGACCATACAAGCCTATGGTGAGCGTTCCTGAATCAAATGAGAGGGTTTCGAAGAAACCTGATCAATATTCGGACAAAGATCTAAAGCTGTTCGAAATTGATGCTAAAGCCCATGGAATTCTGGCCATGGCACTGCCTAATGAAATCTATTCAGGGCTCATGCATCATGAAACTGCTCATGATCTCTGGTTGCTCTGAAGGAATAATTCAAAGGAACTGATGAGGTCTTAGCAAACACTGAGGAAATCCTCAGCCTACATTATGAGACATTCTCTCATAGGAAGGGTGAGACTCTGAGTCAACAGTTTGAGCGATTCTCTTTTCTGATTTCTGAGCTGAAAATGGTTAAACAAGAGTATTTAAACAGCCAGATGAACAACCGATTTCTCGGATCCCTGCGTGAGAGATGGGACACTTACACCATTGTCCTACGCTCCAGTGCAAATCTGGATACTCTATCTTTTACCCAACTTCATGGGAAACTGCTTACATTTGAAAGAGAGATAGAAAGAAAAGGAAGTTGTCATCATCTGGTAAGCTCACTGATGACTTTGTATCAGGCAATACTGCACTGATAGGTCAGGAGTCAGAATATGCTGCATTAGAGAGTGCCTATGATGAGCATATTGATTTCTCTACTAATACTGAACATGCTTTTGTTGGTGTTGATGGTAGTTCAGGTGGTAGCAGTGATAACTTGTGCTTTTTGATGGAGGATTTGAAGGGCATTCCAGATGATGATCTGGAAGAGATGGATATTTTGAGCCAAATGGCAATGATCAATATCAGATCTCAAAAGTTCTACAAAAGAATTGGTAGGAAATTTCCTGGTCTCTCTGGCAAAACCAAAGTTGGTTTTGACAAGAGCAAGTTGAGGTGTCACAAGTGCCATAGGCTTGGACACTTTGCTAGAGAGTGTAGATCATCTGGATCTAACTCATCTGCACCCTTTATGACCTTCCCAAGCAATAGCTCATAGAACAAAGGCAACATTCCACCAGTTCTGGTCATCCATCACAAACTCAGTCATCACCTGCATATTTTGTACCTAATGGTCATATGCCATACCCTTACCCCTATTTCTATATGCCACAGACCAGTCAAGTTCAAGCACCCCTTGCTTAACAACCACATGCTATTCCTGAGCCTCAACCATCTCAATCTCATCAACAATCTCAACCTCAACAACACAGCTTTTCACCCCAGGAGTTGTTGACTAGAGCAGTTTACCAGATGATATGTCTGGTCATGAACAACTATTTCCTGGTGCTGGTCAACATGGTGGTGACAATCCTTTTGGGAACCTTGCTCTCATGGCCCTGGAGTCTGCTGATGACTCATCCTCTAATGCCTCCACATCACAGGTATCACACGTATCTTCAGAGGCCAAAGCCAAGTTATGTTCTTAATCATGCATAGCCACATTTGCATCTATTAGAGAAGCAATGTAGCTTTAATTAACAAAACCTTGAGCCAGAGCAAACAATTTCCAAAAGAAAGGCTGAGTTTCAGTTTGTTTTGAATGATAAAAATGATGAGATTTACAAACTTAAATGCCAAATCACTGATGATAAGGCTAGGGAAGAGGTACTTCTAGAGAATATAGAGACCTCAAAGAAACACTTGCAGCTACCCAGGTAGAGTGTGATCGCTGGGTACAATCCTGCAAGGGTTTTGAAATGCTTCTCAGCAAGCAATCTGCTTCAAATGTGAAGTTTGGCATTGGTTATAATCACACTGCTCCTCCCACAGATTTTACTTCCAGAGCAGAAGTAGAATCTGAAGGTGAAAGCAATAACCAATCCTTCTCATCATGTGATCTACTATCTGATACAGCACCATCATAGGTTGAAGTCAGCATTAATTCCTCACAAAACCAATCAGCTGATGCTGAAACAGCTGATGGTTCAAATGCTGACGCTCACATGATCAAAAGGTTGATCACTTCAGGTGTTATCTCACAAAGTACTGAAACTACTGAAGAGCAAGTTATAACACCTGAAGAACGAACCCAAACTACTGCATGTACTGAAGGGAAGAAAACTGCAAGTAGAAAGGGTGGGAAAACTACTGAAGAAGATATTAGGAAAGCAAGTACTGCAAGAAAGAAAACTGCAAGTACTGATAGAAAACTACTGAAGAACAAGTCTTCAGTAGTTTCATCTTCTTCAGCAGATGATCAACTAAAGATGATGAAAAAGCCATGTGAAATATGTGGCATATTCAATCATCTTACTGATGATTGCTGGCATAAAAAGGGCTCCAAACTCAAACAAAATGAAAGCATTAAAAAAAATGAAAAAAATGAAAACTGAGTTTGAGACCAAGTTTGTACCAGCAACATCAAAACCTGTAACCCTAAAGTCCAAAAAGAAATCCAAAAAGGAAGGGTTAATCAGGCAACAGCTGAGGTTGCTCAAATGAAGATGGTACAACACAGGATTTCATCAAACTCAAGTACTAATGTGTCTGATGAGCTGAAAGCTTTATCACAAAATCAGACACAACTTGTTACGATGGTTCAACATCTAATGGGGAGAGTAAACCAATTAGATGCTCCTGTGCTGAAACCACAGAAAAGGAAATCCAAGCCAAAGGAATCCTCTTCTACACCCACTCCATCACCTCAGGCTGTTACTCATAACAAACAAGTTAGTGTAACATCTGTTGATAAGAACAGACCCAAAACCAAAAAGGTTTGGGTCTCTAAAACTAACTAATTTGTTGTGATGAATGCAGGGTTCTTCAACATGCCAAAGAAGCATCTGGTATGTAGACAGTGGAGGATCCATGCATATGACAGGGAGTAGCTCTCTTCTTAATGACTACTCTCAAGGAAAGAAGGGGTTTGTTTCTTTTGGCAATGATGCTAAAGGTTACATCATCGGCAAAGGCTTTGTTTCCAATGGGGAAATAAGGTTTGATGATGTTAACCATGTGGAGAATCTCAAGTACAACCTCTTGAGTGTCAGTCAAATGTGTGATAAAGGCCATGTTGCTCTTTTCACCAGTCAGAACTGCAGGATTCTGTCATCCAAAGTTTTGAGCTTGATTGACAAGGTGTTGGATGATTATACTCTCCTGAAGGCCAACAGGACAGGAAGAGTATATGCCTTAGATCTTTCCAAGAAAATAGATCTAAAAGGCCATCCTTGCCTATTCTCCAAGGCCTCTCCTTAAGAATCTACTCTATGGCATAGAAGGCTAGGCATGTGAATCTCAAAAACATGAACCAGCTGATACACCATGGTTTAGTAAGAGGGTTGCCTACGAAGGAGTTCAAATGTGAAGACAACTGCACTGTTTGTTTAAAGGGGAAACAACACAAAGTCTCATTCCCTCCAATAGAAGAGCCAAAGTCCACTGCCTGCTTGCAATTATTGCATATGATCTTTTTGGTCCTGTCAGAGTGATGGGCATGGCAAAGAAGAAATACTGTCTGGTAATTGTGGAGATGATTACTCCAGATTTGTATGGACTTTCTTCTTGCATTCAAAAGATGAAGCTGCAACAGCTATTATGAACTTTGTGTTATATGTGGAGAAGCAGTATTCCCTTCCAGTCAAGTGTGTGAGGAGTGATAATGGCACAGAATTTAGAAATCACACACTTGATGACTTTTACCTGTCAAAGGGAATCAAGAGGCAGTTCAGCATTCCAAGAACTCTTAAACAAATGGAGTGGTGGAGAGAAAGAACAGGACCCTTATTGAAGCTGCAAGGTCAATGTTGGCTGACTCAGGTTTGTCATTGACCTTTTGGGCTGAAGCTGTCAACACAGCTTGCTATGTGCATAATAGAGTGTTAGTGAATCAAAGGTTGATGAAGACTCCTTATGAAGTACTACATCATTTGGCCCCTTTGATTTCATTCTTTAGAGAATTTGGGTGTCCCTATTACATTCTCAACACAAGCAATCCACTCCAGAAGTTTGAATCAAAGGTGGATGCATGGTATTTTGTTGGTTATTCATCTACTTGCAGGGCATACAGAGTTTTCAACTGTAGAACAAAGATAGTTGAAGAGACTTTGCATGTGAAGTTTAATGAATCTCCAAAGGACAAGATTCCACAAAACCTGTGGAGTTATTTGATCTGGACATACTGCAATATGTTCCTTATCAGCCTCCAGCTGTTGTTCCTGTCAACAGTTCTCCACCTAGTGGTACTGATGATGATGTAGATAGTACTCACCTTTTCAGGTTTAGTGACCAACTGCCTGAGTCATCTAAACCTGAAGCTCCTGTAGCTTCAGCAGTTCCATCCGTAACAAATGCTGATGAGATTTCTGAATCCTCTACTTCATTTGAATTGCCATCTCCTACATGGTTTCAAGAATCTACATCACCATCTGTTGCTGCTGAAGGTCCTACAAACACTTGCACAAATCTCATTGTTTATCAAGAGCTGAAGAATCACCTAATGTCTCAAATCATTGGTGATATCAATGCTGGAGCTTCAACCAGAAGTCAATTGTCCAATTTCTGCTTCTATGTCTCTTCATCAGTCTGCAAGACCCAAAGAACTACCATGTTGCATTAAGAGACAATGGATGGGTTGAAGCCATGCAGCTTGAGCTTCTTTAGTTCAAAAAACAGCAACTGTAGGAGCTAGTTCCTTTACCCTAAGGTAAGTGTGCAATAGGCACTAAATGGGTGTTTAGGAATAAAACAGATGAAAAGGGCCAAATTGTTAAGAACAAGGCCAGGCTGGTTGTACAAGGGTTTGCACAAGAAGAAGGTATTGATTATAATGAAACCTTTGCCCCTGTTGCCAGACTAGAGGCAATTAGATTGTTCTTAGCTTATGCTGCCTTTCACAATCTTAAAGTTTTTCAAATGGATGTCAAAAGTGCCTTTTTATATGGTAAAATAAAAGAAGAGGTTATGTGTGTCAACCACCAGGTTTTGAGGATAATAAACATCCTGATTGGGTGTATATCTTGATAAGGCTCTTTATGGGTTGAAACAAGCTCTTAGAGCCTGGTATGAAACATTATCAAATTTTCTTCTTCAAAATAATTTCACTAGAGGCTCCATTGATAAAACTTTATTTATAAAGAAAGTGGGATAGCATAAGCTACTTGTTCAAATTTATGTTGATGATATTATTTTTGCATCCTCTGATCCACAGTTGTGTGATGAATTCACAAAGCTAATGCAGCAAAAGTTTGAAATGAGTGCCATGGGAGAATTACAGTTCTTTCTGGGTTTGCAAATCAAACAAAGGGCTGATGTAACTTTCATTCATCAGTCTAAATACACAAAAGATCTTTTGAATAAGTTTGATTTACAAAACTGTAAGCCCTGTTCTACTCCCATGAGCAGCACCACACAACTGGATGTTGATTAGAAAGGTAAAGCGATTGATGAAACCCTTTACAAATGTATAATTGGGTCCTTGATGTCCCTTACAGCTTCTAGACCAGACATTATGTTTACAACTTATGTCTGTGCTAGATTTCAGGCTGCACCTAAAGAATCCCATTTGATTGCAGTCAAAAGGATCTTTAGATATTTGCAAGGTACTCAATCACTAGGACTTTGGTATTCCATTGGGCATTCTTGCAAATTAGTTGCTTTCTCTGATAGTAACTATGCAGGATGCAAAGTGACCAGAAAATCAACTTCTGAAGGATGTCAATTCCTAGGCAATTGTTTAGTTTCTTGGCAGAGTAAGAAACAAACATCAATTGCTACATCCACTGCTGAAGCAGAGTACATTGCTGCTGCAAGTTGTACATCTCAGGTACTCTGGCTTCAGAATCAATTATTGGATTATGGCATTACAGAGACTAAGACTCCATTACTAATGGATAGTGCTTCAGCTCTTTGTATTGTTAAGAATCCAGTCCAGCACTCTAGGACCAAACATATGGAGATCAGACATCATTTTATTAGGGATTGCTATGAAAAGGTCTGGTTGATCCAAAGTTTGTGCCTAGTGCTGATGAGCTTGCAGATATATTTACTAAGCCTTTAGATAATGCCACTTTTCAAAATCTGGTGCTAAGGCTTGGTATCCTGCAGCTGGAATAAATTGACTAATACTAGTGCTGATCAGACAAGTATTGATGAGAATTAGTATACAAAAGTCAAAAATAAGTACTGATGAGTTATTTAGTCTTCAGCATTTTTATAACTACTGAAGACTAAAATACTTCAAAGTACTGAAGTGCATTATTTGTTGAAAACAACTGATGTAGTTACAACTACTGATGTGGTTATAACTACTGATGCCTATTTCAACAAATAAGTACTGAAGAACAACTTTTGTTCACAAGTACTGATATGTAATCTTACACATAAGTACTGAAGACAATATTTGTTCACAAGCTCTGAAGAATAATTTATTTCATCAGATCTTATGAACATCTGTTCACAAGAGCTGAAGTATAAATATTCACAAGAGCTGAAGGCCAATGAAACATCTGAAAATCAGACAAAGTCTGATGAGTAAATGTTAAGGTCAAAATGAAACAACTGAATTGACGATAACAGCTGATGAGTAAATTTACTCTTCAGTTGATTTCAACATCTGCTGTTTCATATCCAAACACTGAAGGACAAAACCATGTCTTCAGTAGTTTCACAACTACTGATGACTAACACCAAGTCCTCAGTTGTTGTAGTCAGTTGTTTACAACAACTGAAGGACAAAACCATGTCTTCAGTAGTTTCACAGACTAACACCAAGTCCTCAGTTGTTTACAACAACTGAAGCCAAAACCATGTCTTCAGTAGTTTACAACTACTGATGACTAACACCAAGTCTTCAGTTATTTACAACATCTGAAGGAAAAAACCATGGTCTCAGTAGTTTCAACTACTGATGACTAATACCAATCCTCAGATGTTTACAACCTCTGAAAGCAAAACCATGTTTCAGTAGTTTACAACTACTGATGACTAACACCAAGCTTTCAGTTGTTTACAACCTCTGAAGGTTAAAACCTTGTCATCAGTCGTTTCAAACAACTGATGACTAACACCACAAACCTTCAGTCGTTTCCTTTCAGCTGTTTCATAAAACTGAATGATGCCACCTTTCCCACTGAATGATGCCAAACCCTAAAACTGAATGATGCTACCTTTCCCACTGGATATCCAAAGGGCACAACAGATCTATCCTTTGCCCACCATGGATACCAGGGTGATCTACATGCTTCTACCATCCTCAAGAAGCATTTCCATGACGCTGAACGCCTTATTTTTCACATGGTGAATGTCTGCTTAGCCCCTAAGACTTCTTCTTGGGATCAAATGTCCTCCAGGTGGTAGCAGGTATTATTTTCTATCCTTGAGCAACAAACTTTAAATTTTTCTGAAATAATATTTTTAGAACTCAAGGATATGGCCCTAAAACCTATTGCTAACCGATGGATATTATATCCACGTTCATTATGGCCATCATTGAAAACCAGCTGAAAGCGAGGGACTTGTTGGCCTTGGAGTCCCTGCCATGGCTGTATTGCCTGAGGTATACTCCAGCCATAATTCTGACCAGACACTGAAACAGGCTGCCAACTGCGAAAACCAAGCAACTGGAACCCCAGCCTCCACCTCCAAATCCAAAGTCCCCACCAAACCCAAATGAAAGAAACCTAAAAAGGCTACTCAGGGAGATGAGTCCCCTGAGGATGCCCCTGCAACACAAAGGCAGGAAGTAACTGCTGGCAGTATTCTCCCAGCAGTTACCACGACTCCACCAACCACAACCGCTCAGGCATCCTCTCAACAGGATCCTGATGCAACCACATCAGGGGCACCCACACATCTGAACCTTTCTCACTTGAGGAGGTTGCCATTGAAAGCACAAATCTCCCCATATGCATACTGCTTTAACCCCGTCTCCCACTACAACCGCCCCTCAAAGCCCAACATTCATAATCGCAGAAGTGCTGACTCATCTCAACACTCCACCCTCTCCCTAGGAACCTATCACAACTGAAAACTCCAACCAATGAGAGGGGGGCAAAGTGTGGATGAGAACCCACAGCATAGAGAATACAATGTTCTATCTCCTCCTGTGGAAGAGGAGATAAGAACATCTGGTGAGGCTACCACTTCCCCTGCTCCAGCAATGAACGGATGAAGCTGGTAACATATCTAAGTCCTCACCAGAGGCAACTGCCGATGAAGGTTCGAATCCTAAGCAGGAAGTCCATAACCAAGAACAAGGGGCACATATGATTACTAAGCCACACTCAGCACATGTACATCCTGATCCAATCATGAGGTCAGGTGATTCAGCTAACACTGATGATGACCTAGGCTTCTTTTATGATGTTCTAGCCCAGAACACCATTCTTGAGGAAGAGGTAAGTAGATTAAAAGAGCTACTTACCAAATTCTCTCAAGAATCAAGTCCATTTGCCACCATAACCCACAGATGGCACCTTCATCTGAAGGTCTCCAAACACACACAGAGCCACTCCTAAAATCTCGACCACCACCTCTGCTTCTGCACTATTTCTCAGGGACAGAACCCCCCTGAGCAAATAGCTGCTATCTTCAAACTACTTGCCTCTCATCACACCCGTCATCACTGATATAGTGATTAACACCCTTGATGAGAGGCTTCCCTCTATTATACAACCCCTGGTGGAGGATGTTATGGCAAGAAGCTTTCTGACATTCAAACCCTTGCAACCAATGCAACCAAAAGAAGGAGACTCAGTCAGTGAAAGCCATCAAGAGAAAGAGAGTGGAGGAGGAAAAAAGGAAAGAGAAAGAAGTTGAGAAAGAGGTGGAATATGAGAAGGAGTTGGTAGTGGAGACTGAGAAAGAGAAGGAGAAGGAGAAGGAAACTGACATGGAGAAAGTGACTGAAAGTACAAAAGACTTTCATGTCACATACAAAAGAAGAAGGGTGGAGAAAAGGAGAAGGAGAAGGAGCTAGCAGTCCTTATCAAGGAGGCTGATGCTGAACACAGCAGGTCAATTGATAACATCATTGATCAGCTGTTCAGGCAAGGCTTTGACACTGCTGAGCTAGATACAGAGATAAGGAGGTTGGAAGTTAAGGAGATTGAATCCCGATGGTCTTTCTATAGCCAAGAAGAGAAGGAGAGACTTGAGGCTATGGCAAGATTCACTTCGAAGTATCTGGGGAGATCAGTCTTGGAGATCAAATCATTGACCAGGGACAGCATCTTGGCAATAACCACCAAGATCTGTTCGTCTGAAGTATTCACCAAATGACTGATCATAGAAGCCCTAAGAGAAGTTAGTGCTGGGAACAGGACTGCTCTAACCAAGCGAACCAAAGCCTCACTCACATCCAAACTGCTAGAACAGCCTGCCAAATTCCCACCACCAAAACAACCCATATCACAACCCACTAAACCAACTCCCTCACCCACAAAACCTATAGCCGATGATGCACCCTTAAAGAGGAAGAGAAGGGTGTTGAGGCTAGAAGAAGAGGATGATGATGATGATGAGAAGAAAATAGGTTACCTATCTCAGCTTTTCTATCATTGCCTAAGGCCAAAAGTCTCCCTTCAACAATCAGTCCTGAGCTTTAAAGACAGACTGTGAAAGTGAAGCTAGAAGAAGAGCTTCACAAACATCATGATGAGGAATTATTGAAGAGGGTTGATAAAGCATATGCATCTTCCTCATCAATCATAAACATGAGAAACAAGCTTAGAGACTATACACTCTCAGGCAGACATTTCAATATTAAAAAGAGAGAGTGAGGATTTGGCTTGATCCCAGGGTGTCTCACAAGATCCAAAAGAAGAACATTCCTCAGAGATACAATGAGCAAGTGAAAAAGATCGTAGAGTGATCACACTTGCATTGTATCACCTGGGAGATCCTTGAAGATTTCAAGAAGGCCTATACATCTAACATGCCCCCACAAAGATGTTGGAAAATAGAATGGTGAAAAAGGGGCTGGTGTATAAGAGGCTTGAGGAAATCAGGAAGGATGAGCTCCACTTACTACTAGAGGGTAATCACCTGAAGAATTTGCATACAGAGAGATCACAACTGTGGAGCTCAAAAATGGAAAACAGTCAAATACCTGTCTGAGTTCTATGGGCCTGAAGGATTCTTTGAGGGAGAGGCAGAAGAGCTCACCATGGAGGACAGATAGTATTTTTGGAAGCCTACACCAGAGAATCATATAGGCTCATAGTTGGGAGTAGATCTCATGGATGGGGTAACAGTTCTATGTCCAGTTCCCCAAGACAGAGTTCCCATCCATCCTTTGCCAATCAATCCTTGAGACTTCTTCCCAGGCCTGTGCTGATATGGGTCAATTCTGAGCTGATCCAGAAGAAAAAGACCAATCTTTCTGCCTCAATAAGTGGGACATTCAATAAGCTTAAAGGTTTTAGCTGCATTGGTTCAAGGGAGTTTTTTGGACCAAAAGAACCAATAAGCCAGATCAAAAAAGCCTTTAAGTCCCACAAGACATCATAACAACTGCTGAAGGCCTCATCAGCTATTTGACAAAGAGCTGAAGACTAAAGTGCTGAAGACTAAAGTGCTGAAGTACAAAGACTGAAGACAAAGACTGAAGACATCAGCTGATGACAACAACTAAAGACATCAGCTGATGACAACAACTGAAGTTCAAGTCTGAAGTCCAAGTACTGAAGCCTTCAGAGTTTGTCATAACTGCTGAAGAAGTATTCTTTAGTTGTTGGGATGGTTTCCTTTCAGTCTTTTCTTTTCAGTAGTTTCTTTTCTATTTCAGTACTTGTAAAACGACTGAAGAGCATGTTCTTCAGTCGTTGTAGTTTCAGTAGTTTCTTATCAGTAGTTGTAGTGAGTTAACACTTAAGTCTTTTTGTAAGAAGATGTCAGCTGTTTGACATCTTCAGTAGTTGTGTTAACTTTCAGTAGTTTGTTAATAACAGTTAGATGTCACTGTCAATGACATCAGCTGACGTCATCTTTCCCTATAAAAGAAAGATGACCTAATTGTAAACTCGCTGAAGCGTGTGTTGAATAAGATACATCTTTTGTGTAGAAACTCTCTCTTATTCTATAACCGTACTGTTACATTGATATATCTATTGTGTTCTTGCATTAATTTGTTCTAATTCGTGTTCTAATTCCGCTGCAAATCTAATCTAATTGATCAAACTAGATGCTGAGATCCTTTCAAAAATCCATAAGATCCTCAACTCGATCGAGTCGATGACTCTGCTCCTGTAACTCACTGCAACCTCTTGCATAAATGTCTCCATACGTGCAGGCAGCCTCATATCTCTATAAATGTGTCATGGAAACTATGTCTAATCAACGTGATGTAAGCGTCGCCACATACGAAACATTTGAAGATTGAATGTACAAATCACCTTGATTGCTATCCGCTATGTACGAAACATTTAAATATTCATTTCAATATTCACCAAACAAATACTTACATCCCAAAACAACATAACGAATGAATGAAAACGTATGATGTTGAGAAAACAAACGTTGAGATTTTCACAACTTTGAAAGACCGAATACGTTTATATATTTGAAGACGAATCTAGCGTCCCATCAAATTTTATTGAAAGCTAACTCTCGTCTATGACCGATACGTGACGTATGGACCCATACGCCGCGTATAGGTTGTTCTTCTGACACCTATACGCGGTATATGGACCCATACGCTACGTATAGTGATATACACTTCGTATATTCATACTACGTACAAACTGTTTTTATGCATGTCTGGGGCCTATACGTAGCGTATGGGCCTATACGCAGCGTATAGGTCTCAGTGTACTATAAAAGCAGTTTGTACGTTGCAGTCTTATACGAAGCGTATGGTACTATACGACACGTGTGATTTTTTGAAAGAAAATAAGGTTATGTGGTTCAACTATTTCTCCAAAATAATTTTTAGGTAAATTATAACTCCCACTTCATTTATATACATACCTACGTACACATTAATGTCTTGAGTACTTAATAATCATTTCAACAATTCGGGTTCCATGATACTAGTCGGTTATGATAAAAAAACTTGAAATTTATTCAAGTTAACCGTAACTGACTAGAATCGATGGAACCCGAGTCAGTTGAAACGATTCTTAAGTATCCAATTTAGATATATGTATATATGTATGTAAATACTTAGTGAAATAAGAATAAAATGTTTACCAAGTAATTATATGACAGACGAAAATATTGAATCAAATAATACTAATTTCTTGTGATAATATGTTTTGAGAAGATTAAATGTATGATTATTATCAAGTATGAAAGATTACATTTGAGATTTCATGCCATTGGGAATTGAGATTTTCACAAAACCGAAAGTAGCAAACGTTACTTTCAGAGAAAACGAATAAGTTTTGAATACGAGCGAATGCGTTTGATGTCCACTCCCTTTATATATTAACGAAAGGAATCTTGTGTCGCGTCAAATATTCAAAATCAATGTTTCGGAGTTAATAATGCAGGCTATACACTACGTATGGGTCCATACGACGCGTATACCCGTGCTAAATGACTGATTAGACTTAGTCCAATTTTGTCTTCTGAAAAGGCTATACGTGGTGTATGGAGCTATACGAGGCATATAAACACAACGACTGATGCAATTGGAATGTAAGGCATTAATTGTGGATACCTATACACCACGTATGGATCCATACGCGGCATATAAGACGTGTCAAATTATCCACTTGGTGTCCCTATATTAGGACCCTTAAAATAACTTTTCAATATCATGTGAGTTGATATACGCGTAATGTAATAGTAACAAATAGCAATATGCAATAATGTGATTTCAACACTATAGTGTGATCATTTTAAGATTTTTAACAAGGAAACTAAATATAAAAAGCAAATTTGAAAGATCTAAAAATCCTAAAATATGATACTTAAAATTCTTTAACAAATTTTAAGGATTAGCGGTATACTCACCCTGCGTCCTTGTGGGGCTTACTTTTTCACGTGGGACCAACGGTGAATACCACACCACCAATAGCATCACCTCATGCGATGACCATGACAAGGATAATAGTCTCATGATAGTTAATTGATCATGTTTGAAACAGAAAAATAGAATTTAATGAACCTCTTTTTAAACCGTTTATTATAAATACGAATTCAAATCGAAAAGTCTACACTATAACATTCAAACTACCTATAACATTTAAACATATCTAGCTTTATAAAAGTTGTAAGACTTAAAGGACGGATTCCTCATCATCAGCAGCAATACCAAATAATTTTTCTATCACAACAATCATTGCTACTGCAACCCTTTTACTTGTGAGTTGAAAGTTCACGTCCAAAACATGAAGATTTGCACTAAATAGAACTCATGAAGACGCATACAGTCAACTAATAAGTGAGTACTTTGCTGAGGACGTTGTATATCATGAGGGCATTGCATTATTCAAATGATGTTTCAAATGAGCAAACAACTATCATATGAATAGTCAGTGATTTGGAGAGGGAAGGAGGGGGGGTGGGATGATAGATGTCATTTATCAAATTATCATGAGGTAGTTGAGGTTTACTCCTTTACAAGAATGCACGGTCGCACTTCATCAAATGGCATCGGCACCACCACCAACGCATTAGATTAGTATTTGAAGATGTTGAGATAACTAAATAAGACAGTATGTATAGTATGACTTTTCTAAGATGATATCAAGCTCCACAACAAAGAATATTGGCATAAAGTAAGGTGAAGTGAAATTCAAAAACTATAGAGGCACATGAAGTGAGACATGGCTAGATTTGAATACGTGATACCATTGATTGTACGCATTAGGAGTGGGCATATTATCCTATCCCATGGCAAGGTCAATACATACAAGATGTGTTAGAAATAACCCGTAATATGTGGCCTACGGATCATTTAAATTATTTTTACAAAATGATATAATAGTCCCTAATAGTATGAGGGGTTATTGATGGAAATAGACCATAATTATAATTAGGGTTTCCCCTTAGATTTATAAATAGAGGAGTAGGAGATAACCAAAACACACCAATAACCTATTCTCTCATTATCATCCATCGATCCCTCTAAACATCATAACGGAAACGAATCTCACGATCATGGCTTCGTCATCTTCATCAAAGATCTCTATTCCCACAAGTAAGATTTAATTATTTTGATATTTAGTTTATATTTAAGATTGAATAAACATGATTAAGGTTTCATGTTTTCATCTATGTTTCAAGATATAATCAACATGGTATCAGAGCGATGTTGATTATATCAATTCAATAAAAAATTATTATAATTTACGTTTATTGAAAATTAAAATTGATTTCTGTTCTGGTGATTCACGGATCCATCACAATTGTTGAATTAACAATTGGTTTCTATTGTAAATGATGGCAAATGATTCATTCATGATTTTTAAAATTATTAAATCAATTGTTTGTTGAAATCAATTGTTTAAAAACCCACTGGAAAAAACTATCGCTTAACATTGAGATTACGAACCCACAATCATAGAATTGGTGCATGAAACATAAATATTTAGTTTTCATGTAACAATGATAAATTCACATCACTTGATTTGATATTAAAGTTTAACGTTATCATTTTATATAATTATATAACTATTTGTATCGTCAATGATAAACCCAAAGGATAGTTGTTTGATAATACACATGATGAATATTGGCAAATTAATATAGATATTACACTTTTACCCAAAGATGATGTGTCGTATTTATATGCCTTACTATAATTATGTTCATAATACTTGGATGTTAGTCATAGCCAACACGAAGCCAACATTCATTTAGAATCTTGATTTAATTTGTTCATAACACTTGCACTTTTGCTCATAGCCAGCGCAAAGCCATCGTGCAAGTAGAACGTTACTTTAATTTGTTCATAACATTTGGATTTTGGTCAAAGCCAACACGAAGCCAATATTCATCTAGAACTTTACTTTTAGCCTATTATTTTGGTGTTATAATAGGTTTTATCTTCAACGTATTAATTATGTCTGCTTTATTTTTTTATTACCCTATAATATAGCTCACTTTAACTCTTCTACTACACGTATCAATTTAGCATCCACTATCACTCCTACTTTGGAATTGAAGTTTTAACCGGGGCAAACTTCATCTCTTGGAGGGATTCTATTAAACTTACTCTTGGCATGTTGGATCTTGATTATGCCTTAAGACATGACGCTCCTACTGCTCTTACTACTGAAAGTACTGTAGATCAAAAACAAAAGAATGAAAGTGGGAGAGGTCTAACAGAATGTCTCTAATGGTAATCAAGAACTCAATCTCTGTTGCAATCAGGGAGCAATACCTGATTTAGATAATGCCAAAACTTATCTGAACTCAGTGGAGGAACAATTTAAAGGATCTTCTAAAGCACATGCGAGCACTCTGATTCTAAAGATGCTTACTACAAAGTATGATGGGTTTAATAATGTGTGTGAACACATAATGATGATGAACGACATAGGCTCATAACTCAAGAGCTTAGACATGGAGATCAGTGATGGTTTCCTAGTACACTTCATTATGACTTCTCTTCCTTCACGCTTTGATGCTTTTAAGATCAACTATAACACCCAAAAAGAAAAGTGGTCAATAGGTGAGTTGATATCAATGTGCGTGCAGGAGGAAGAACGCCTAAAGCTAGAAAAGCCTAATGTTGTTCATGTTACCACCATTAAACCATTAAGAGGAATGGAAACTTCAAAGGGAAAAGCTCCAAAGTCCATAAGGCAGGTAGAAGTGAAGTTTCCAGCTCAAATGCCTCCTTCGGACAATCTCGTTGCAAATTCTATCATAATAAGGGACACACCTAACGAGATTGCCCTAAGTTTAAGGAGTGACTGGCTAAAAAAGGTAACCATCTATTTATGATATTTGAGTTCTTTAATGTTAACATTCCAATTAACACATGGTGGAATCATTCTGGTTTTGTGGTTCATGTTACTAACTCAACACAGGGATTCCTTACAATCCGGAAGTTGGAAAGAAACCAAAGGACAATTAAGGTGGGAGATGGTGATGAACATAACGTTGAAGCCATAGGAACCATGCAATTAATAATGAAAACTGGTCATTGTATTAAACTTTATGATACATTATATGTACCGAGGATTACTCGGAACTTGGTATCTATACCAAAGTTAGACAATGATGGTTATGAAGTTTTGCATGGTCGTGGCAAAGTCACTATTACTTTAAACTCTCATATCTGTGGTTGTGGTTATCTGGATGGAAATCTCTATAAGTTAGAACTAGATGATCAATTTTCAAAATCATTGTTATCATATAATGTAAATGAAAACATTAACAAATGAAAATGAGATTTGGAAACATCATCCATGTTGTGGCATCAACGTTTAGGCCACATCTCATGAGATCGCATGTTAAGACTCGTGAAAGATGAAGTACTCCCAAATCTTGATTTCTCTGATTTTGAAACATGTGTTAAATGCCTTAAAGGTAAAATGGCTAATGGATCTAAAAAGGGTGCCATCAGGAGTTCTGGTTTACTAGAACTCATACACACTGATATTAGTGGACCTAATCCTATTGGAATGTCAGGACATAAATCATTTATCCCTTTTATAGATGATCACTCGCGTTACATGTATTTGTACTTAATTAAGGATAAATCTGAATCACTTGACATGTTTAAAACCTTTAAGGATGAAGTTGAAAATCAATTTAATCGTAAAATAAAGGTAGTTAGATCAGATAGAGGTGGTGAGTATTATGGTAGACATACTGATATTGGTCAAGCTCCCGGTCCTTTCTCTGACTTTTGTAATTGTAAACCAATTTATCATGTCGGGTACTCCTAAGCAGAACGGTGTAGCTGAGAGAAGAAATCATACCCTAATGGACATGGTTAGAAGTATGTTAGCGAACTCCTCTTTACCTGAAATTTTATTGATAGAGGCATTAAAGACAGTTGTTCATATACTAAATAGAGTTCCTTCTAAGTCTGTCCTTAAAACTCAATTTGAAATTTGGACAGGAAGGAAGCCTAGCTTAAGGTATATGAAAGTATGGGGCTGTCCAGCCGAAGCTAAGCTTTATAATCCTCAACAAAGAAAACTTGACATGAAGACAGTCAGTTGTTTCTTTATAGGATATCCTGATCATTCAAAAGGGTATAGATTTTATTGTCCTTCTCATACTACTCGCATCGTGGAAACTCGTCATGCTGTGTTTTTAGAGGATTCTAAGGTCAGTGGGAGCAGTGAAAGTCAAGACATTGACTTACAAGAAGTGCAAGAGGAGGGGGTGGGCTCTCTACACTTACCTCCTATTACACCTCTTGTACTTAACCCTGCACCATTATAAAACACTGCACCATTATCTCAAGTTTCCTTAGAAATTCATATTGCTCCAAACATTACTGTGAACGAAGCACCATCAAATCCATAAGAGCAAGTCCCTCATATGACTACTGAAATTGTGGAACCTGAAAATCAGCTAAGGAGGTCATCACGGTCTAGAAGGCCTACTAATTTTGATGATTATGTAACCTACCTTAATGAAGCTGGTCTAGATTTAGGAAAGTGTAATGATCCAACCTCATATAATGAAGCCATTAGTAGTGATCAATCGTCTGAATGGAATAAAGCTATGATCCATGAGCTTGATTCCATGTATAAGAATGATGTTTGGAAATTGGTTGAATTACCTAAGGGTGTTAAACCTGTAGGATGTAAATAAGTTTTCAAAACCAAACTAGACCCGAATGGTAATATTGAACGTCATAAAGCATGATTGGTTGCTAAAGGCTATACTCAAAAGGAGGGAATTGATTATCAGGAAACCTTTTCACCTGTATCATGAAAGGATTCCTTAAGGATCGTTATGGCCTTAGTAGGTCATTTTGATTTAGAGTTACATCAAATGGACGTTAAAACCGCTTTCCTTAATGGTGACTTACATGAGGATGTGTTCATGAACCAACCTGAAGGTTTCAAACCTAAAGGAAAAGAACACTTAGTTTGTAAGCTAAAGAAATCCATATATGGGTTAAACAAGCATCAAGTCAGTGGTATTTAAAATTTGATGAAGTCATGAAGAAATAAGGTTTCATTAAAAATCAAGTGGATCAATGCACCTACCTCAAAATGAGTGGGAGTAATTTTGCTATACTTATCTTTTACGTAGATGACATTCTATTGGCAAGTAATAGTTTAGATTTGTTGCATGATTCAAAGCGATTACTTTCGCGTAATTTTGACATGAAAGATCTCGGAGAAGCTTCTTATGTAATAGGCATCGAAATACACCAAGATCGAGCCAATGGGATATTCGGATTGTCTCAAAAGGCGTATATTGAACGTGTCCTTACATGTTATAATATGCAACATTGCTCTCCCTCAGTTGTTCCTGTAGTTAAAGGAGACGTTTTTTGTTCATTTCAATGTCCGAAAACAGATGATGAAAAGAGCAGATGAAATTGATACCTTATGCTTTAGTAGTGGGAAGTTTAATGTATGCTCAAGTCTGTACTCGTCCTGATATTGCATATATTGCTGGAATGCTAGGCCGATATCAATCTAATCATATCCTAGATCATTGGAAAGCAGCAAAGAAAGTATTGCGATATCTTCAAGGGACAAAAGAGTATAAGTTGACATATAGAAGAACTAATAACTTATAAGTAGTGGGCTATTCTGATTCTGACTTTGCTAAATGCAAAGATGATAAGAAATCAACATCGGGATATATTTTGATGTTAGCAGGCGAACCTATTTCATGGAGGAGTCATAAGCAGCAGTTGACAACAACCTCAATAATGATGGCGGAATACGTTGCGGTTTATAATGCAACTTACCATGGGATGTTGTTAAGAAATCTTATTACCGGACTTAAAATTGTTAACTCCATATCACGACCGTTGAAGATTTACTGTGACAACTCAGCTGCCGTCAGTTTCTCGAATAGTAACAGTTCGAGTGGAGCTGGTCTATATTTCGATACAAAATATTTGTTCGTACGAGAACGAGTAGAGGAAAATAATCTTTGTATCGAGAACATTAGCACAAGAGATATGCTTGCGGATCCGATGATTAAAGGTCTACCACCCAAAACTTTCCAAGAACTCGTAACAAGGATGGGCTTTACTAGAGACCTTATATAATAGCATATCAAGTGTGCATTAATGATTAATGTGATTTCCTCAAATATTTATTTTGTTTATTATAACTCATATGCGCGCTTAATGATCTATAGATAAATTTGTGCAGATAAATACTGTACATTAAGGGTTTATTTAAGTAATTTTGGTTTTATAATTATTGTTTTATATTGAGACTTTAGTATGACTGTTGGGGTCTCGGATTAACATTAATTCGAATTATTGTAACTATTTGCTATAAGTTTCAATATGAAATTTGATGAGTGTTTAACTTGGCCAAACTTATGTATACTCGTCACAAATGATCACTCGGACAAGTGGGGGAATGTTAGAAATAACCCTTAATATGTGGTCTACGGATCATTTAAATTAGTTTTACTAAATGACATAATTAGTCCCTAATAGTATGAGAGGATTATTTGATGGAAATACCTCATAATTATAATTAGGGTTTCCCCTTAGATATTATAAATAAAGTAGGGAGATAACCAAACACACCAATAATCTATTCTCTCAAGATCATCCATCGATCCCTCTAAACATTATAACGGGAACGAATCTCACGATCATGACTTCATCATCTTCATCAAAGATCTCTATTCCCACAAGTAAGATTTAATTGTTTTAATGTTTAGTTTATATTTAAGATTGAATAAACATGATTAAGGTTTCATATTTTGATCTATATTTCAAATATAATCAACAAGATGATCATCTACACTAAAAAATAATGCTAAAACCAATGGCGTTATAGGAGTTATGGTTTCAGCATGCATTCTTTGGTGTTAGTCGGTTCCAAAATAATTTAAGAAAATACATGTCAGACGATGAAAATGATTCAAACTGTCATAGGGACTTGAAGAAATATATGACATAAAAAATGATTAATATTTTGAAATTAAGTAACCAAGAAATACATTTAAACCTTCGCTCGGATTTTTCAGAACACATTACGATACACGACAATATAAGTTTATGGTTTTCATCTGATGCGATGTATTTTTTTAAATATATATTAATACTAATCTTTTTTATTTTAATTTTCTTTATTAGATGATTGTAACCAAATTAGTAAATACTATTTGTATTAAAACATTTAGAAAAAGGTAATGGTGAATGATGGGTCCCGTGGTTGAAGATTAGATAAAAAGATGAATGGGGTGGTTATATGGAGCTAAAAAGACACAAATAATGAATGATAAAAGATGACTACATTTCATAGCCCGAGAATTCAAAAAATAACCTATAGAGATTATATATCTTTACTATCATATAATATAAATTCTTAAGATTAATTATTTTTTAAAAAAAATCATTGTGTATTTTTGTTTCTCTCTCTAGATTTCTTTTATATTTGTCATTTTTATAAGAGTTTTTACTTTTAAAATATTTATTTTAGTAGTTACAAGCTTTTATTTTTAACATATTTATTTTAATTGATATTCATACCCTATCAATATCATATATTTATTAATAGTATCATAATGATATAATAATGAATCGTTAAAATATGTGTAAATATTAACTGTCATTATGCCATGCCCATGTCATTAAAATCATCAAAACCAAAATAACGCAAAAGTTATAATTGTGACGTTTACGTATACGTTCAAAACTAAACCGCGGCAGAGCACAGTCTAATCCGCTAGTGTTTAGGAAAAAGAAACTAATAGGTGCAATAAGCATCTAAATGTATAATTACAGTATTAGTACAATTTTAACTACTCATTTTTAACTCTTGTTTGTTAAGTTTGAATTTCTTGTGAAAATATAAAGAAATTGCAGTCAAAACCTGGATAATCTGAGATTTGTGTCAACACTTTCAATCAAAATTATTCGATGTTCATTCGAATATCTTAATCGTATACAACTCAGATGTTTATCAAGATCAAAGTACGAATTTTTGTGCATGTTTTTTGACCCAAAAGAAGAAATTCGAGAGTGACCATATTTAAAAGACAATTCGATTCCAGGGTGAAAAACTGTCGTTTGGCAGTCTTATTTTTCAATTCAAATGACTAAAATGTAAACATTTTAAACGTGTTTTTCTAATGAAGCCATTTTTTAATCAAAGTCAGCTCGACCTCAGCCAGGGGCTATGCCCTTGGACCCCACCAGGGGTTGCCGTTGCTTGGACCTTGCTATAATGTCTGACCCATTTGGTAATATAAACCCAAATCTGAACCGTTTGAGTCAGTCTTGCAAATTAAATTCATTATTTAGTCATTTGTATTTTGTGAAACAAATACAATAAATGTGACTGATGTAATCTGAACTGTACATATTATATATAAACATTTCCTATGCTTTTGAGTAACTCCTAAGTAGTATTAAACAATTTTACACATATTTTGTTCACTTTCGTATTTAATGAATTTCAAGAGATTATAAGCTCTAAAGTATATATTTTTTTTAGCAAAACTTGTGAACAACGAGTGAACTTCAAATACATTATATGAAGTATTTCTATTACTAGTATTAATTTACTCAAAAGTTAAGTTACTAGCTATTGTAATATGCGTAACTATGTTGATAATTTTCAAAACAAGAATGAATTTAATTTAATAAATATATAACACATGTTAGAATATTAGAATTTGTGATTCATGTTTACTTCAGTAGTGGATTTAATTGTTTTATCCATTTTTATTAGTTAACTTTTTGTTTTGAACACCAGTTTAGGCCCACTTGATATTTCGAAGAGTGGATTAATTGTGTTGATGGGCCACCATGTGAAAATAAAAAAAAATAAAAAAAAAAACATGCCGACAAGATAACTACAAAACGACAGAAGGGAGGAATCGACCTGAAGGGGGATCATTAGGAACAATCGCAAAACGGCAGAAGGGAGGAGCGGCACGAAAAAGAAAAAAAAGCATTTAATTTCATTCAACTTCGGACTTTGAGCACGATTAGAGAGCAAATCTTATGCAGAGAATAAGATCGGGGAGCAAAGATTGAAGCATACAAACACTAAAAATTATTATGTTTCGTCTGGTGATCGATTACTTTTCTTTGTTTCATTGTATCTCTCATTCATGTTTATAAAGTTTGCAACTTTATCATTGTTATTAATGTTTATAAACGGTATGAGTAGCTAACTTTTTAGCACTACCTAGGTTGGTTGAAAACTATTCATGTTTTGATTAAATAGTTGGTTTTGATTTCGTATATCCGTTTATTAATCTTAGAACTTGATTAGTTTTCAATTAAATACGAATATGTACATTGTTTTATGTTTGAAAGTTATTGACATGCTCGTGTATGTTTAATCTTGATTGATTGTGTGACATCTAGTTTAGGTCTTACACGTTAAAATTAATTACTTAGTGTTTTTAATTTTAAACTTTGATTAGAAATAATCTTAGGAGTGATACCTTATCTAATTTTAATTACTTAGTGTTTTTAATTTTAAACTTTAATTTTAAACTTTGCAATGTGCTACCTTATCTAAAACCTAGGGGTGATAGATATTGCTTAAAACCTCCTACCCGTTGCTTGTTAGGTTTAGATTTCGCGAGAGCGTGTTTTGCCTATCATTCGTGGTGTTAGTGTTTTAGGGTATTTAATTGGATTTAATCAAGTTGTCCTTTATCTTAGGGTTAGAAAATATAATCTTAAAGATAATGTGGTAGAAAACCTAGGGGTGATCTTCCATTAGACATTTTAATAAACCTATCCGGTGCTTCGCACGTGTCTTCGGTTTTCTTAGGGAGTAGCAACATACCTAGTTAACCCTAGATTCGTATTTTTAGAGATAGTCATACGAGTCATTCCCTTTAGATCATCACATGTTAGTTGGATTCCTACCTAAGTAGTTATTTAACATATTTGATCGTATTCAAGTTTCAAAGTTTGAATTCTTATTTGGTTATTTCTTTCGTCGTGTTTCCATTAATTAATTTTAGTCAAATTGTTTGTTTTGTTTATTAATATTAATTACCTAAATTATTAAAATTAATTAGGTTAGAAGTCGACAAATGTTTATTATCGAGAGCCGCCATTAGTGTCCACGGATTCGATATCCGGACTTACCTAAATTTTACTATATCACGACCGGTACACTTGCCGATTGTGTGAAGTTTAGTAGGTAATTACATTTTTAAAACTAAATTGTGAAAATCGTTTCTGTAATAATTAATATATATATTTTCACACATCAGTGACATTTTTCAATTTAATATAATTTTATAGTTTATAAAATAAATATTAATAAATAATTTTATAATTTAAGATTTATTAATTATTATGAGATTTTATCTATTCAATTAAAATAAATAATTTAATTAAAAAGATTTTACAAGATTTATAAAATTATAAAGTTTTATTGTTAACTAGGTTATACCCCGTGTATTATACGAGTTATTTAGAAAAATATTAAAAATTAATAAAAATTTAGAAAATGTAAAACACTAGTTTTATAAATATCTCATTGTTTAAAAACTCCAGGTTTTAGTTACTCTTTTAATTTTTCTAGAAAAACGGTTTTTTATTAACTTTTATTAAAAATATCAGTTTTAGAATATTTCATATGTGTAAAAAGATACGTTTTTTAAAATAATGCATAGTTTTTAGTAAGTGTACTAATTAATCAAAATATTTAGTTTTCAATTAACTAAAAATACATTTTATAGAAAATCTTGATTTTTAAAAAATTGTAATGTTTAAAATAAGAGAGAGAAAGAAAGAGAGAGAATTTAAAAATTAGTTATTTTGACTTTTTAAAAATTGATACATGATTTAAGCGGAAAAATAAATTATAGAATTAATATGATGATGACATGTGTCAAATTAATGTAATAATTTATTAGTATAAATAACTAAAAATACATTTTATAGAAAATATTGATTTTAAAAAAATTGTAATGTTTAAAATAAGAGAGAGAAAGAGAGAGAGAGAGAGAGAGAGAGAGAGAGAGAGAGAGAGAGAGAGAATTAAAAATTAGTTATTTTGACTTTTTAAAAATTGATACATGATTTAAGCGGGAAAATAAATTATAGAATTAATATGATCATGACATGTGTCAAATTAATGTAATAATTTATTAGTATAAATTATGAGTTTTAGTTCTTAAATTAAAATAATAGTTAAATTAAAAAAAATTATAAAGTTATAAAGATTTTATAAAAAATAATTTGATTAAATTATAAGTTAGGGTTTTAAAAGTCAAGGGGTTAAAATGTAATGCTTTGAATTTTAATTAAAACTTTTTATAGAAATTATTAACCTTTAAAAAATACAGGGACTAATCTAAAAATTCTTTTTAAAACCCAATTAACCCCCACCGTCAACCTCTTTACTCCGGCCGAGCTCCAGCGAGTGCCAAACCCTTGAATCAATTGACTAAAACTCAATCAAATCGCCCCCGTATGACCTCGAGCTTGATTCGAACTCATGACCCATTTCAATCCGAATGAGGTTATTAATACTCGTTTAATCAAAACCGATATCCCCACTCAAACTTAAAGTCGCACTCGAAACAGATCAAATCGAGTTAATTAAAAGCTTTAAACACATTCATATCAAAATGAGTAATTCAAATGCACGAATAATTACGATTGAAATCGTGTAGTAACTCTCGAACCAAGCTCGAAACAACCGAATCCTACATTGAACTCATTTGATTCGAAACAATCATAAACCAACCTATTTAATTGAGGCTAAAATCCCATTCGATCCATTTCAACTATCAATAGCATCAATTTCACATGCGATACACACATATGTAGAATTCCATTGTCATCGAATTCGACTTCAATTTAGGTTAAAACCATAAGAAAATCGTTGGTGTCTAATCTAGCATATTATTATTAAAATCATGTTCAAATATCAAAGTGAGTATTGATAGTCATTTTCATGTTTTATTATTTGGGGAAACCACATAGTTCAATATTTAATCATTGATATTTATTGTTATTCTATTTTAAAATTTAATCATGGCATACCATGTTATTACTTGCAATTATGTTTGCATAGTTAAATAAACTGGATAATAACACAATCATTAATTCATGCAATCACAATAACAATAATAGATCTATTGGTTTGACAATCCCACCTTATTTATTTATTCGCGTGGTAATTGAAATTGGAATCATACATCCTATAAGGATTTGTCTGTGGATCAAGTCAATTCAGTCATTATATTTGATTGTGTTTGTTTATTTTTTATGTTACAATTGTCTTTATAAGTCTTGACATTATCATATGAATTGAATTGTTTTTAATCATTTGAATCAATCTCTATATGTATACAAACCTGTGTTTACTCACCGGTTAGTTCGTTAGCTGACTTGTTACTTTTTTACATTGATTTCAGGAATGCAAATTAGTGGGCTTCTATATGTAAATTTAGGGATTGGACTTAGTTAAATTTAAATAAAATTTCATTATCTTTACTTGAGTTTTATTTGATTGCATTATTCAATGAAAATGAAATTTAATATTATTTCAACGTATTTACTACCATGTGGTATGAGCAATCATTAACATTCGTCCGGCTCAATGATCCCAACATCGGTCGTGGTGTGACACTTGCTACCAGGGGCACTACCCCCGGTATCCCGCCAAGGGGGCGTACCCAACTGAAACCCCCATTGCTTATGGGCTTCGCCCATAAGGATGTTTTAAATCGAAAATGACAACAAAATCAGATGAATGTGCACTCTGCACCTTCTGACTTGTTTGATAAATATTATAATCATATTGGTTATTAGTCAATGTAATTACACTAAAATATAATATATATTAACAATAAGATGTTTATAGTAGATGAAGTTTTTTAATTCTCCTTAGATTTTGCAACGTGATTTTTCTTTATATATTCTCTTTTAAATCGATAATTGATAGTTTACAAAATGTCTCTCTAACGTTGTATATATATATCATCAATCTTCTCACTACTTGATTTTGCTAAAGATAATCTTATATAATTTCTAATAAAACAAAATAACTATAAGTCATATGGTCATTTTTTAGCATGTTCACATCAATTACACCTAGGCCATCTACGATCGTACATATGTTCTAATCACAATAAAACGAACAAAATTTGGTAAAAAAATTTCTTTCAAAAGATTTTCTTTAATAGATGCACATTTACTACTATATCAATGAAATTATCTTCTTTACAGAAATAAATAAACCTTTTATGAATTTACAATTTAATTGTAGCTAATCATTGTTAAAACTAAAATACTTTAAAAAGGTATATAAAAAGTTTTATCAAGATTTATAAATAATAATATATTTTTCTATATTACTTATTTGTAACTTAAATATGTTTGTTATATATGATTAAGTTTATTGATATGATATTTCTAATATACATTGCATTATATAAATATTACATATTATATAAATTTTCTATTTCAAACCATGTAATACACGGATATCTAACCTAGTTTTCAATAATCTAGGTAGTGATAACTGCTATGAACTCCACTCTTCATATATATATGAAAGAAATTAGCTATACAATTTTTTTTCAAATATTATTTAGTAATCACAACATACTTCAAAGATTATTTACAATGGCTTTGCTAAAAACATTTTCTCTTATTAAACTATAACCTCTCTTCTCTAATGTGAAAAGTGTTTAAAGATCAAGAGATCGCTTAAAAGATAGCTCCAAAATCTAGAGCTTAATGTTCACTTTTTTGGTTAATGTGTTGACTATAATGTTGTCCAAACGTGTAGGAGAAATTTTTTTCAAGACTATAAACGGTATTCCATGATCGATCCACAACCAAGTTGCACCTCTATCTTGCATTTATAGGAACATTTTTTTAAAGCATTCAAGTCATTGTGTTTAGTTAAAAGTTGCTTTTTAGCTTTTGTGAAAACTTTGAACACTAACCCAAAATCCTTTGGAAAGAAATCTAATGATTATAAAATCCTCTTAGCTTCGTTTGAAAGACTTATTTATCTAAATAAGAAAGATATGTTGGGTCATTCTCAATTAGTTAGTCATTTATCAAAAATAGGCAAACATATATTTGCCAGGTTTCTTGTGTATCTAAAACTTTGTAGTCTTTTTGTTTATTAAAAAATCAAAGTTATGTAAGATGGTAAAATACTAAATTAAATATTATTGATAGGTTTGGTTAAATTATATAAAGAATATAATTCAAACCCTAAAATCTAATTGGACCAGTGGGCTCATACTAATAACCCTAATAATATTGTCTAATACTCCCCCGCAGTCGTAGCGTAAGTAACCTGATGCTATGACTGGGAAACCAAAAAAATAAAACAATAATAATAATAAGATAAACATGTTTCGATCGACTTGACTATCCAAATTATTGCTAACAAAAATATTGTGCTTGATGTTGTCATCCATGTTTTGGTTGATTGTCTTATCCATAGTTGGCTTGATATTTCATGGTACTTTATTCTTGGAACAATAAATTGAGACCTGACAATCGTGGTCATTGGTGATGTCTCAAGGCTAGCAAGCACACTCTCTTGGATCCGTAGATCAAGATATGACATAAGTAGATATAAATAAATTAAAATGAAAGCAAGACTGGTGACTATGGTCAAGTGGCGGTCTATTGGATCCGTAGATCTAAAATAATAGAAATATTTAATCAAACCGTAGTTTGAGATCGCTGGTCGCGGACCATGGTTCTTGATGCGCCTAAAACACCGATAACCGAAAAAATAAAAAGAACAAAGAAAACATAGTGACCGCTACAAATAAGTGCCATAATCCAGAAACGAACCAAGAGAATGGATATGAATGAACCAAGAGAATGGATATGGGTAATAGGTTTGAATCCTTAACCGATAATGAAGCTTTATTAAACATAAAGTAGAAAATAGATAAGAAACGAAACAGAAGACAAAGTTGGGACAGGGCGGTGGCGGCACACCGCCCTGTCTTTGGTTTGAACTAGGTGGTGACGGCTAGAGTTTGTATGTTTTTGTGGTGGTGTAGTGGAGAAGAAGGTAACCAGAACCGTAAGGCTCTGATATCATGTATGATGTTAAAAACTGAATTCAATATTATTGATAAGTTTGGTTACAATATATAAAGAATATAATGCAAATCCTAAAACCTAACTGGGTCCGTGGGCTAATACTAATAACCCTAATAACATTGTCTAATAAGTTAAAAACTTGTCTAATTTCCCGATACATGGTACAGTCGGGCTATCTAAGGATTGTTGTTCTGCTTTTATCGATCATTCAAAATTAATATTAATTATTAATGTTGTCAATCTTTGATCGGACTATGTACAACCGCGTGTACTTTATTCTTTATATTCTTCAACTACCGATCTTTGTTTGAACGTATCAGTGTTGTATGATGTGTTTGATCTTACCAAGAGTCCCCATCGACTAACGAGTTTTAGCAAGGTTGATCTACGATTGAGTTGTGCATCAATCGTATGCCTTATGCCCAATATGTTTTGATTGCTTTGTTTTTGATCTTGTGGATGTTCTTGATTTTAATTAAAAAACATACGATATGAAAATATAAATAATTATATTCAACATTTAATCACATTTATATATTTGTATTATTACAACTTGAGTATTTTGGTTAAAAGAAATTTAACTATCATCGTAAATTTACATTTTATTATTTTTATGAAAAAATAACCCAACTTTAGTATTTTAAGATCCTTAAATTATTTAGAACGCATGCATCTATGAATAATGCTTAACGTTTTGTTATTTAATACGATCACTGCATATATAACATGACTACATAACAATTCTTTTGCTGTTCTACATGTTATGTGTAGTATTTTTTAACATGAACCTTACTCCATCAATTTTTAACAAAGTTTGAAACTACTATAATACAAGAATTAGTCTTTTTAAGATAAGATGTCAATCATTCATACTAAATTTAATGTTTCAGGCCTGATTCACTTTAAAAACATTTCAAGAATGAAACTTAGCATTGTGAGAAAGCTACTTCAAATAGGTTTAAACCACATAAAATCCATACTCAAACCATCCATAACCTGTGGACCAGAACGCACTAACACTTTTTCAACTTTAATTGCTGTAAATACAAATTAATATCCTCATATATAGTTAAACAGAAATTATTCACATCAATATTTTTATACATGTAACATCATTTCATCAAATCTTGATCAGTTCGTATTTTTTATACTCTAAACCCAGAATGAGTAAATCTTTTTCTATAGCAAGTTTGATTTAGTTAAATTTATATTATATTTTGTACGTTCACATATGCATCGAAATCGTAAAAGCTTAAAAAATTGAAACAGACAATAAACAAACAGATAAAAAGAAGAGGAGCTATTATCATCATCATTAATAATAATAAGAAGAAGAATAGAATAATTAAAAGTTACAACAAAGTAATGTCCATTTGATTCGATTCCTTCTCTTTCCCAACTCGGGATGACTCGGTCCGAGTCAACTTACAACTCAGCCTCGCCATCACCCAAGCAAAAAAACACACACCCCACACCCACTCAAGCATAAACACATCTAACAACTATTCCTAAAGATAAAAAAAAATTCCCCTTACTACTTCTACTCATAAAAAAATTAGAAACAGTAGGTCAGTAGTTAGATTATGAATAATCATTATCATTATCAGATTCACTCCGACCGAGTCGCCGACTCAGTAAGGAACTCGGAAACTACATGTGTGTTATCATCAACACACGGATCCATGAAGGAGCGGTTTGGATTCACCGACGTAGTCCACGTGGCAGCATCTCTGAAAGTCGTCGAGATTCACGTAACGAGTGGGTTTGTTGTGGCTGTCAATCTCCGGTCGAGATAAGAACCGGAGGATCTCTTCGAACTCCGATTCTTCACACGGAATCGTCAGCGGTCCGATGTTCGTGAAACCATATTCCTCTTCGGCTTCCGTCAGAAGCTTCTGGAAGACCGGGTGGTTCAGGTACGTCGCTCGGACGATAAACCGCCGGAGATTGCTGCCGACGCAGATCGCCACGTGTCCCGCCGGAACATCGGTTCCGATGAATCTCCGAGAAGATGAAGAAGATGATGATGAGGATCTCCGGCGCCAGCGGCGGAGCATGTGGCGGACTCTGACAATGTGGTGGATTTTGGTTGATTTGTCGACCGCCGGAGACATGGTGGAGGTGGTGGTGTGTGTGTGAGTGTGTGTGTTGGGGTTTGTGGTTTCCGTTGGAAAGAGAGTGTGTGTATTTTATAGGGTGGTTGAGGGGGGTGAATGACCAGGTTGCCCCTAGGGTTGAGGATATTTACTTGATTATGTTGTCCCCCATGTGAGTGAGGAGAATGGTCCCGCCTACCACTTTGAGTTTTCTTTTTGTATGTATCGTTTAAGCCTTTATTTATTCCTTTCAATTTCAATAGCATAGCTTAAAATTTTTTTCTTCCAGACTCTTTTTATATATATATATATATATATATATATATATATATATATATATATATATATATATATATATATATATATATATATATATATATATATATATATATATATATATATATATATATATATATATATATATATATATATATATATATATTTTATAGGTTTATAAACATATCATGGTTGGGTTCAACATTGATTTGATTTGTTTAGCCTTCCATTAGGCTAATGAACATAGAAAATAAAAATAAATAAATAGAAAAATGATTCAGAAGTTATTACCTCTGTTATGAGACACCAAGATGATTGCTTGAAACCAGCAGAATTTTATTATTAGAGTATTTTTACAAGAGAGATTTAGAGAGAGAGAGTTGATCGTAAGATCAGGTGTGTTTAAAACTAAAGACTTGAGCTCCTTTTATAATGAGAGTCTCAAGGAACAAACAAAACATGAACAGTAAATTACAATAATTTGAGACGATTTTTCTTTTGAAATTTTCAAAAGTAGACATTATTATGTCTCCAATAATTCAACTTTAATCAGTTATGTCTGCCCCATTGGCAGACTCATCATCTCTTTTCATTTGTCCTTTTCCATCTTTTCCTTGGATACCGATTTCTTAAGATCTTCAAGCATTTCATCCAGATCTTCTTCTAGAATTTCTTCATCAGACTCATACGGGTCTTGGGATTCCCCTGGAAGGATATCATCTTCTGATTTATTGGTAGACATCTCTGAGATATGATCTTCTTGATCCTTGTCTTGAAAATTTTTCATTAAGTCCTTTTTAATTTCTTGAAAATATATTGCCAACAATTCTTTTTTAGAGACTTGATTTTCCCCTTTCATTTTAATTTTTTGGGATATTTCCTGGAACGGACTTGGAGATTCTCTCTGAGTCTTCAAGCTAATCTGCTTTGAGTATAACTCTATAGTGTCTTGAATTTTTTGTAAGGTTTCTTGACCTTCTGGGACGCCATTGTTATCAAGCTTCATCATTTTCTTCCAAAATTTTGTATAATAAACTCTTCTTAAACAAGGAATTTGTTGGTGAGTATAACCCACTTCTGGAGACCATTTCCAGATCCATGGTATTCCAAATTGAATAAAAAGTGACACAAGGATAATCCTTCTATTAGGATTTTTTGATGTTGTAATTCAATCAATGTGGGAGATATTTCTACCCATTCATTATAATTCTTTTTTAATAAATCTGGTAAAATTTTTACCGAAGGGCCATATGATAGCCACCATTTATAAACCCAATTTGGGATGTCCCGTTTATAAACTTCGGGACAAATTTTGAAGAACCAAGAATGTTTCTTCTTTGAATTTTCATATAGAAAGGCTTTATTAAATGCCTCAATATAATCATAATAATTGAATTTAATAGGGATCCTGGTTTCAGAATGACACATCTCTTTATCCTTTAAGGGAGATGTTCCCCATTCTTCAACAGATATTATCTGTTTTATAATAATTTTACTAAAACTATATTCCTGGGTATTTCCAGACATATAGTGATGAATATCACAAGATTCTGTGACTTTAAGAATATTTTCATAATAAAATCTCTGCTTATATGAAGCAGCAGGGTATGACCCTTGATCTAGATACCTTGTAATTAAGGTCCATGGTTGATCTTTATATTTAAGATCTTTAAAATCCAAGAGCAATATTATCTCTTTATTTGGATTTTTGTAAGGCCCCGTTCCCGGGCACCTCACAGTTGGTTATTCACAGCATAAAACACATATATATTAATAAATTAAGCAGCGGAATTAAGTTGGCAAAACCCTTCATTCATTTTAAAATGCTGTTGTTAAGCAATACATTCTAGTTCATAAGTCACAAAATAATTAGTCGAATGAATTACAAAACAACAGTATTGTCAAAACATAATGGATGTCAGTCTTGCCCGCCTAGTAGCCATCCCCGTGTGCCATACTCAGCAACCTGTTACCTGCCAACTGAAAAATACATAAAAGTCAGCGTTGCTAAGTGAGTTCTAGTTTTGTATTTAAAATACTTTACTTCTCATTCCAAAACGTTCGTTATGCATATGTGATCACACATCGTACGTACACGTAGGTAATTTCATTATTATCTTCATCATTCGTTCATTAGTTTTCATTCGTGTACCATTCATCGTTCTCATTCACGTTCGTACGTACATTCTTTTCATTCATTCATACGTTCTTTAACTTTCATTCGTCAAGCATGCAAAACTCTAATGGTCACCTTCGTTCTCTGCCCCCATGGTTCCAACCCATGAGCCGACAAAGCATATCGTATCCGTCTGGTGCCCCTATGGCTCTCAGTCCATAGACCGACACCTGGTGCCCCTATGGCTCTCAGTCCATAGACCGACACCTGGTTGCCCCTATGGCTCTCTGTCCATAGACCGACAACCTGGTTGCCCCTATGGCTCTCCGTCCATAGACCGACAACCTCGTTGCCCCTATGGCTCTCTGTCCATAGACCGACAACGTCTCGTCCGGGGTCACGTTAACCCCGTGAGTGATCGTCACCACTCCTGCTGTAACAACTATCCCGTGACAGGTCACAAAGACACTGCCCCGTTGTTCTTAAGGCAACTATGGCTCACTGTCCATAATCTACCATAAGGCTCGTAATAGGCCTAGTTACTGGAACCAAGCTCCATTTCCAAGACTTCATAACCGTTAATTCCATCTTGTGCCCCTTAGACCATGCAAGACTTTCGTTCATTCATTTATGCATGTATTCATCATCATTCTTCTTTTCATTCATTCGTTAATACATGCATTCATCATCATGTTCCTCTTTCATTATCTTTCACTTTACGTTACATAATACTTCATTAGTTCATTCTCGTTATTCGTAAAGTTTCAGAAAGATAAGCATACACAATTACAAGGAACATACACACTCATCATACATTCATCATCATACATTCATCATCAGGCATTCATCATCATACATAGCATCATACCATACTTAACAATATTTTATTAATAATATTGTTAACAGTAATAATACACTGATAATAATATCAGTAATAATAAGGGTTAATCATACTCATCATTATATGCATGAGACATCATCATTTATTAACCCTAGCCAACCCTGGTCAAAACCTCGAACTTTGGTCTTACTGGAAATTTCTGTAAAATTCTAAGTTTTCTGGGCGTTTGAGCCCTGTTGGGCGTATAAGCCCTCTGGGCGTATGAGCCCTGTTAGGCGTAAGAGAACTGCTGGACTTTTCATCTTATACTTAGAATTATCTGGTCATACGACCACATTGTTGGTCGTATGAGCACTATTGGTCGTACCATCCCTAGACTTAGAAATATGTTCTGATCATACGACCACACTGTTGGTCGTATGAGTCCTATTAGACTCTTCAACATACTTAGAAAATTATTACTTGGTCATACGACCACACTGTTGGTCGTATGAGTCCTATTGGACTCAACACTTAGAAAAATTCACTTGGTCATACGATCACACTGTTGGTCGTATGAGTCCTATTGGGCAACACTTAGAAAAATCTTCTGGTCATACGACCACACTGTTGGTCGTATGGGCACTATTGGACTCATCAACTTTTACTTATCTATTCTAAGTCCAAATTTCAGACATATTAGTAACCTGTTCATGTGTCTAAATCATAGTCCAAGTCCCAAACATCATAATGCCTAGTTTTAAACATATACACATGATTCTAGGCATAAATCTAACATAAACATGAACATACATACATTCATTTCATACGGGTATCAACCCAAATTTCTATAAAAACATATATGTATATATATACATGCATTTCCAGCCCCAAAACGTTTAAAAACCAGTAAAAAGGGGTCTAGAACTCACCTTAGCTGCTTTCAAGCTTAACACTCTCACAACCACGAATTCCTGATGTTTCTAGCACCTAAACACCAAGAACACATACCCGAAAGCATATAGGCACATAAGAACATATATCCAAGGCATTATCTAGCCAAGAACAACTTAAAAACAAGAATTCTTACCTGGAAAATTCGAATCCTGCTTGATCTTCTTTCTCAACCCGAGCTTTTTTTTTCTTCTTTCTCTCTCTAAAGTCGAATGAAAATGTTATGCAGAAGGTAATGGGCGGCCATGCTACCTTTTTACCAACTTTATAAGATTTTTTTATCATTTTACACTTTTGGTCCTCCAACTTGGGGTTGACTTCCCTTTTTCCTCCTTTTTTCTCTCATTATTCTTTTATTTCTTTTTGACAAGAATTACGGGTGTTACAAGTCCACCCCCCTTATATAGGTTTCGTCCCCGAAACCTGTCATTCCTCAAACAGATGTGGGTAATGTTGTCTCATCTCTTCTTCAGTCTTCCACGTAGACTCGGATCCCTTCCTGTGCTTCCACTGTACACGCACAAGAGGAACCACTTTATTCCTTAACCTCTTTTCTTTACGATCAATGATTGCCACTGGTTGCTCCACGTAGTTGAGCCTCTCATCCACCTCAATATCCTCCAGTGGTACAACCATGTCTTCATTAGCTAAGCACTTTCTTAGATGAGATACATGGAATGTGGGATGAATTCCACTTAACTCATCTGGCAGCTCAAGTCGATAGGCCACCTCTCCTACTCGTGCGACAATTCGGAAAGGTCCTATATATCTCGGGCTTAGCTTTCCTCGTTTCCTGAATCTAATAATTCCTTTCCAAGGCGAGACCTTCAACATTACTCGGTCACCAACCTTGAACTCTATCGGTCTTCGCCTCTTGTCAGCATACGACTTTTGCCTATCTTTCGCCGCCTTCATGAAGGCCTTGATCTTTTCCAACTTCTCAGTCGTAGCTTCGACCACCTCAACACCTCCTAACTCTTTCTGCCCAATGTCTCCCCAGCATACGGGCGTCCTACATCTCCTACCGTATAGCATCTCGTAAGGTGGCATGCCAATGCTGGCATGATAACTGTTGTTGTACGAGAATTCTGCTAACGGCAGGTGGTCGTCCCAACTTCCTCCAAAATCGATCACGCACGCCCGAAGCATGTCCTCGAGTGTTTGGATCGTCCTCTCAGACTGACCGTCTGTCTGAGGGTGATATGCTGTACTAATGTGTAGTCTCGTCCCCATTGCATCGTGAAATCTCTTCCAAAACTTAGAGGTAAACCGGGTGTCGCGATCAGACACAATAGACACCGGTACACCATGACGAGCTACTATTTCTTTGATGAACAGATCCGCCAATCTTTCAGATGAGTACGTTTCGCGGATCGGTAGGAAGTGGGCACTCTTTGTCAAGCGGTCAACTATCACCCATATGGCATCATACCCTTTTGGGGTACGTGGTAACTTCGTGATGAAATCCATGGTGATGTGTTCCCACTTCCACTCAGGTATATCCAACAGTTGGATCTTCCCGTAGGGCTTCTGGTGTTTCGCCTTCACTTGTAAGCAAGTCAAGCACTTACTTACGTACTCCACTACGTCACGTTTCATACCCGGCCACCAATAGTCTTTCTTCATATCGTGGTACATTTTGGTAGCACCGGGGTGAATGGAGTATCGGGTCTTATATGCCTCGTCCATAATTCTACCACGTAGATCCCCGTATCGAGGAATCCACATTCGCCCAAATCGGGTCTTAACACCAAGAGTGTTCTCACCCAATTCCGTCACTAGACCCCTCATCCTTTCGGAGTTAAGACGATCTTCTTTCAAAGCCTCGTCTTGAAACTCCTTAACCTGTGTCATCACGTTGGAGGTCATGATCAACTGATAAGCCTTCACCCGGATCGGCTCAGGCCTTTCTTTTCGGCTAAGGGCATCGGCCACCACGTCGGCCTTGCCCGGATGGTAATGGATTTCGCAGTCATAATCTTTTATGAGCTCCAACCATCGCCTTTGCCTCATGTTTAAATCTTTCTGCTCGAAGAAATACTTCAAGCTTTTGTGGTCTGTGAAGATAGTGCACTTCGTCCCGTATAGATAGTGTCGCCATATCTTCAACGCAAAAACCACCACAGCTAATTCTAGGTCGTGTGTGGGATAGTTGACTTCGTGGATCTTCAGTTGTCGAGATGCGTAGGCTATCACCTTTCCACGTTGCATCAACACACAACCTAGCCCAGAATAGGATGCATCCGAATAGACCACTAAGTCTTCATTTCCCTCGGGCAATGTCAAGACAGGAGCTTGTGTCAGTCTCGTCTTCAACTCCTCAAAGGCATCCTCCTGTTCTCGACCCCACACAAACTTTACATCTTTGCGAGTCAATTTTGTCAAAGGTGAGACTATCTTGGAGAAGTCTTGAATAAATCTCCTATAGTAGCGCGCCAACCCCAAGAAGCTACGAATCTCGGATGGCGTCTTTGGTGATTTCCATTGCATCACGGCCTCAACCTTTGCTGGGTCCACCATTATTCCTTCTGCATTTACCACGTGACCCAGAAATTGTACCTCGCGTAACCAGAAAGCACATTTGGAGAACTTAGCATACAGTTTCTCCCTCCTTAAAGTCTCCAATACTTCCCGAATGTGACCGGCATGCTCTTCTTCGCTCCTCGAATAAATCAGGATATCATCGATGAACACAATCACTGATTTATCTAACATTGGCCGACACACTCGGTTCATCAAATCCATAAAAGCAGCTGGCGCGTTAGTTAGACCAAATGACATAACGAGAAACTCATAGTGTCCATAACGCGTACGAAAAGCTGTTTTAGGAATGTCCTGCTCCTTTACCTTCAATTGATGGTAGCCAGATCGAAGATCTATCCTCGAGAACCAACTGGCACCCTGGAGCTGGTCGAACAAGTCATCGATCCTCGGTAACGGATACCGATTCTTTATGGTCAACTTGTTCAATTCACGGTAGTCGATACACATTCTCATGCTACCGTCCTTCTTCTTCACAAACAAGACCGGAGCACCCCAAGGAGAGATACTCGGTCTAATAAAGCCCTTGTCAAGCAACTCCTGCAGTTGCTCCATCAACTCTTTCATCTCCGTCGGAGCCAAGCGATACGGTGCTTTTGCGACAGGTTGAGCACCCGGTATCAGGTCGATCTGGAATTCAATCTCTCGGTCAGGTGGTAATCCCGATAAGTCTTCGGGAAACACGTCCGGAAAGTCACGCACAACTGGTACATCAGATAGTTGTGGTGTTGGCGTCTCTACATTCTTTACATAACATAAGTAGGCGCTACATCCGCGCCTCATACACTTTCCCGCCACCGCCATCGAGATCACCTTCGGAATCGTTGTAACCCGATCGCCATATATTGTCACCGGGCTTCCGTCAGTCGCCGTCAGCCTAATCATCTTCTTTCGGCACACGATATTCGCTTCGTAGGTTGCTAACCAATCCATCCCTAACACTACATCAAATCCTCCTAGGGGCATCACATGTAATTTGGCAGCAAACCTATGACCTTCTAATTCTACGGTACAGTCCTCTATCACATCAGTAACTCTAGTGGACTTACCAATAGCGGTTTCTACTTCAAAGGGCTCATCAATGCATTTACTACTAGCAGACAATTTATCACAGAAAGTGGCAGAAATGAAACTCCTACTAGCACCAGAATCAAATAACACAGAAGCAAGAGTTTGATTTACTAGAAACGTACCTGACACAACATCGGGGTCCGTCCTAGCCTCCTCTCTGGTCATAGTAAAAGCTCTGGCGCTCGTCTTCTGCCCCTCAGTCCCTGCCACCTTCTTTCCCCCGGAACTCTCGGCCCTCGACTTCTTGCAATCCTTACTCATATGCCCCACTTCACCGCAGTTGAAACACCTCGCAGCCTTACAGTCTCTAGCCATATGACCGGATTTCCCACACCTGAAACAGCCGTTTAACCCCCATCTACATTCACCACCGTGCTCCTTACCACACTTGTCACATCTTTTGGGTCCCGAGCTTGATGACCCCACCCTACGGTTATCCCTTCTCGCCTTCTTGTTATTCGGGGTAAAGCCACCACGCCTGAACCGCTTTCCATTCCAATTTCGTTCACCACCGGCCTTCTTTGATTCCACCACCATCACTTCCCTCTCGTCATAGAGCCTCCCAGCTAAGTCTACTATCGACCTAAAGGTGCTTGGTCGGGCAGTAATCAAGTGCCTGCGGATGTCGGCTGGCAGTCCCTGAATGTACCGGTTAATCTTTCGAGATACCGGTGTCACTTGATCCGGCACCAGCCTCGCCATTTCATTGAATCTGGTAGTATATTGCTGGTGTGTCATGGTTCCTGCCTCGAGTTGCAGGAAATCCGTCTCGACCTTATCAAGTTCTCTGTGAGGACAGAATTCCTCAATTACTAGCTTCTTCAATTCGGACCACCTCATTTTCCCAATGGCCCTGGAACCCTCAGCTTGGACAATATTGTCCCACCAGCATAGTGCTGAGTCAGTAAAGGAGTGGGTGGCAAATTTCACCTTCTGATCCTCACGGCACTCGCTGATCTCGAGTACCGCTTCCATCTCCCTTACCCATCGTTGAGCGGTTGCAGCAGTGCCATTGCCATCGAAAGTCGGGGTCTTGCACCTCTGAAATGCCCCGTAACTGCACCCCTTGGTCGTCACCCCTACTACATCATCTCTTTCCTCATCAGATATTACTATCTCAGGATCCGGTCGTTCCTCTTCTTCCTTGCTCTCCTTTTCAGTCGACCCTCTCCTGTCCTCTTTTTCCTTCCTTTCCTCATTCCTTATGGCTCGAATAACATCGGTCACTACAGATGGCATAACTGCCTGTAGGACCTGGTGTACTTCATCAACAATCGCCTCCCTAGCTGAGGCATTCAGACTAGCATTCTCTGTTTCTTCATTCCGGTCCGGAACCTCAGGGTTCACAGGAGTCGTCTCAGGAGCTTTAGTACTGTTCCTAGTCGTACGCGGACGACCTCTACCTCTAGCAGCCTTAGAAGGTTTCTTCCCAGCCATTTTCCTACGCACTATAAGATTCAAACACTAAAACAGTCATTCAAGGAATAGCTCAGTTTATGTCAAGTATAGTAAGTCCCTAATTACAGTGGCCAGTTGTGATTAGCCACTTACTTTACTCTTCACACCCCAAGCACTTCCTATCCTGACTACATCAGCATCTAAATCTACTAAGAACACAAAATCACATAGCACACGCACATAATACTAATTAATTCTTAAGAAAAACAATACCTGATGGCACATGGCTACTCGGGCTATCATCCCTCTTTCCGTCCCATTCTCAGTTTAAGTTAAGGTTTATTTTTGAAAATTTACCCGTTTCACTTAAACTTTAGCTCTGATACCAACTTGTAAGGCCCCGTTCCCGGGCACCTCACAGTTGGTTATTCACAGCATAAAACACATATATATTAATAAATTAAGCAGCGGAATTAAGTTGGCAAAACCCTTCATTCATTTTAAAATGCTGTTGTTAAGCAATACATTCTAGTTCATAAGTCATAAAATAATTAGTCGAATGAATTACAAAACAACAGTATTGTCAAAACATAATGGATGTCAGTCTTGCCCGCCTAGTAGCCATCCCCGTGTGCCATACTCAGCAACCTGTTACCTGCCAACTGGAAAATACATAAAAGTCAGCGTTGCTGAGTGAGTTCTAGTTTTGTATTTAAAATACTTTACTTCTCATTCCAAAACGTTCGTTATGCATATGTGATCACACATCGTACGTACACGTAGGTAATTTCATTATTATCTTCATCATTCGTTCATTAGTTTTCATTCGTGTACCATTCATCGTTCTCATTCACGTTCGTACGTACATTCTTTTCATTCATTCATACGTTCTTTAACTTTCATTCGTCAAGCATGCAAAACTCTAAGGGTCACCTTCGTTCTCTGCCCCCATGGTTCCAACCCATGAGCCGACAAAGCATATCGTATCCGTCTGGTGCCCCTATGGCTCTCAGTCCATAGACCGACACCTGGTGCCCCTATGGCTCTCAGTCCATAGACCGACACCTGGTTGCCCCTATGGCTCTCTGTCCATAGACCGACAACCTGGTTGCCCCTATGGCTCTCCGTCCATAGACCGACAACCTCGTTGCCCCTATGGCTCTCTGTCCATAGACCGACAACGTCTCGTCCGGGGTCACGTTAACCCCGTGAGTGATCGTCACCACTCCTGCTGTAACAACTATCCCGTGACAGGTCACAAAGACACTGCCCCGTTGTTCTTAAGGCAACTATGGCTCACTGTCCATAATCTACCATAAGGCTCGTAATAGGCCTAGTTACTGGAACCAAGCTCCATTTCCAAGACTTCATAACCGTCAATTCCATCTTGTGCCCCTTAGACCATGCAAGACTTTCGTTCATCATTTATGCATGTATTCATCATCATTCTTCTTTTCATTCATTCGTTAATACATGCATTCATCATCATGTTCCTCTTTCATTATCTTTCACTTTACGTTACATAATACTTCATTAGTTCATTCTCGTTATTCGTAAAGTTTCAGAAAGATAAGCATACACAATTACAAGGAACATACACACTCATCATACATTCATCATCATACATTCATCATCAGGCATTCATCATCATACATAGCATCATACCATACTTAACAATATTTTATTAATAATATTGTTAACAGTAATAATACACTGATAATAATATCAGTAATAATAAGGGTTAATCATACTCATCATTATATGCATGAGACATCATCATTTATTAACCCTAGCCAACCCTGGTCAAAACCTCGAACTTTGGTCTTACTGGAAATTTCTGTAAAATTCTAAGTTTTCTGGGCGTTTGAGCCCTGTTGGGCGTATAAGCCCTCTGGGCGTATGAGCCCTGTTAGGCGTAAGAGAACTGCTGGACTTTTCATCTTATACTTAGAATTATCTGGTCATACGACCACATTGTTGGTCGTATGAGCACTATTGGTCGTACCATCCCTAGACTTAGAAATATGTTCTGATCATACGACCACACTGTTGGTCGTATGAGTCCTATTAGACTCTTCAACATACTTAGAAAATTATTACTTGGTCATACGACCACACTGTTGGTCGTATGAGTCCTATTGGACTCAACACTTAGAAAAATTCACTTGGTCATACGATCACACTGTTGGTCGTATGAGTCCTATTGGGCAACACTTAGAAAAATCTTCTGGTCATACGACCACACTGTTGGTCGTATGGGCACTATTGGACTCATCAACTTTTACTTATCTATTCTAAGTCCAAATTTCAGACATATTAGTAACCTGTTCATGTGTCTAAATCATAGTCCAAGTCCCAAACATCATAATGCCTAGTTTTAAACATATACACATGATTCTAGGCATAAATCTAACATAAACATGAACATACATACATTCATTTCATACGGGTATCAACCCAAATTTCTATAAAAACATATATGTATATATATACATGCATTTCCAGCCCCAAAACGTTTAAAAACCAGTAAAAAGGGGTCTAGAACTCACCTTAGCTGCTTTCAAGCTTAACACTCTCACAACCACGAATTCCTGATGTTTCTAGCACCTAAACACCAAGAACACATACCCGAAAGCATATAGGCACATAAGAACATATATCCAAGGCATTATCTAGCCAAGAACAACTTAAAAACAAGAATTCTTACCTGGAAAATTCGAATCCTGCTTGATCTTCTTTCTCAACCCGAGTTTTTTTTTCTTCTTTCTCTCTCTAAAGTCGAATGAAAATGTTATGCAGAAGGTAATGGGCGGCCATGCCACCTTTTTACCAACTTTATAAGATTTTTTTATCATTTTACACTTTTGGTCCTCCAACTTGGGGTTGACTTCCCTTTTTCCTCCTTTTTCTCTCTCATTATTCTTTTATTTCTTTTTGACAAGAATTACGGGTGTTACAATTTTGTTCATATAGGGCATCATCAGAATCTTCTGTCACAATATTGACATAAGATGAAGATGCTTCATTTGTTCCATCCTTCTTAGCTTTATAAGCCAAGAATTCTTGGAATAATTTGTCATCAAAATTATTTCCTCTAGTATTACTTGAGGAACTTGCAGTATTTGCAATATTTGCGGCTATGAGCCTTTGATGGCCAATTTGACCTAGGATTCTCCCTCCATTGGGACCTCTTCCTCTACCTCTTCCATTATGTTGGAAAGGTTGTTTTCCCCTATCTCGAGGAATCATTCCTGAAATATAATCAGGCAGAAGAGATTATTTTCCCTTTCTCTTTTAGAATCTTTATTTGATTCCTAAAATATTTTATTGAGTCCATAATTTCTATGTAATTACGAGCTCTATCAATAGGATGCATATCATAATTATTCATCATATCATTCATTTGATAATATCTAGCCAGTATCATGGCTGAATAATCATCCATTTCAATTTGTATATTATTATAGGCTATTTTAAGTGGTCCTTTTATCTTCTTCATGGCACCTGCAAAATAGACTATGAGAAATATTCTCTTGTTAAAAAATCAGGCAGACTATTATCTGTTCCCTTTTTATATATTATTTCAAAATCAAATGGTGCAAGATGAGATTGCCATCTAGCAAACATTTGTTTAGACACATCATGTTTAAAATCTTTATTGAACATATATTTAGCTGCTTGACAATCTGTTTTTATTAAAAACTTTTGGTTGTATAAATCATCTTGAAATTTTAAAACACATTTAACTATGGCTAAGATTTCTTTTGCAATCGTAGCATAATTTTTCTGACTATTATTCCACTTTCCTGAGTGGAATCTTACAAGATATTCTTGTTTATCAATTGGGGAAATCTGCTTTAGGATTCCTCCATAGCCAATATTACTGGCATCTGTTTCAATAATCTTCTCCCATTCAGGTTTTGCTATCATTAGACATGGAAGATTTTTAACATTTTGTTTAATCTTTTTTACTGCCTCAGTATGAGTATCTGACCATGGCAGTGGATTTTTCTTTAATCTGTCATATAAAACAGCTGTGTCTTGGGCTAAATTTTTATAATATGGTAAAATATAATTTAAACTTCCTAAAAATCTTTGTAACTGAGTTTTATCAGTTATTTCATCAGGAAATTTAGAAGCAAATTCAATGCTTCTATTTATTGGAATAATATTTCCTTTTTCAATATTATGTCCTAAAAATCTTATTTTTGTTTGAAAAAGTAGCATTTTTGGCCTAGATATTACTAAACCATTTTGTATGATTATATCTTTAAAAATTTTTAAGTGTTTGAAATGAGTTTCAATGTCTTTTGAAAATACTAAGATATCATCTATATAGACAATTATAAAATTGCTGAAATGAATAAAAATATCATTCATTATTTTTTGAAATTCACTTGGAGCATTTTTTAGTCCAAATGGCATGACATTCCATTCATAATGACCAAATGGTACTGTAAAGGCAGTTTTATATCTGTCTTTCTCATCTATTTGGATTTGCCAATATCCAGATTTTAAATCAAATTCTGAAGATATTATTGCATCATTTAATCTGTCTAATAGATCTTTTTTATTAGGTATAGGATACCTAATCCATTTTAAAACTTTATTTAAAGGTTTGTAGTTTATTACTAACCTGGGTACTCCTCTTTCTTGCTCTGAATGTTTATTAACATAAAAAGCGTACATGACCATGGAGACTTTGAAGGTCTTATTAAACCTTTTTCTATTAAAGTTTTTATTTCATTTTTACATAATTCTAGATATTCAGAATTCATTTGACATGGTCTTGCTTTTGTAGGTATCTGATTCTCATGAGAATCACTTTCATATGGGAGAGAAACAATATGTTTCTTTCTATCCCAAAAAGCATTTGGATGATCATTACAAATTTGTAAAGAGAATTGATCTTGTATTAGTTTTATTTTTTCCTGTAATTTAGGATTTTTTAATCTCTCTTCTGTTGTAAGAGTATTTATTTCTTGTCTAAGAAAATTAATTTGATTTTGTTTTGCTTGAATTAATGATTCTTCAATATCATTTATAAATCTATTAATAGGTTTGTGAACAAATTGGAAAGTTATTTCTTTTCCTTTATAAGTTCCTGTAATAGATTTTTCATCAATGTGTTTTATTGGGAATATCTTATTCCAAAATAGTGTACCAAGTATTATTTAGCTAGTTAGATTTTTTACAATCATAAAGCTGTTTGGAATACAGACTTTATCTTGGCAAATATATGCTTGAGGTAACTTATAATTTATAATCATTGGTTCTCCTCCAGCAGAACTAACTCTATGAGTAGTCTTATGGAAATACTTAGTAGGGATAATACCCTCTTGGACACAATTTAAATCAGCTCCACTATCCAGTAAAACTACTAATTCTATCGAATAATTATTCTCTATTAATAACTTAATTTTTATATGCCACTTATGAGATATAACCATCTCATATATGGATAAAAATCTTTCATCTCTATCTAAAGATGTTAAAAATTTCCTAGAGGCTTCAGGATTATCTATAATCTCCTTCATCTCTAAGCTTCTTACTCTTTCTTCTAGGGTTACATTTTTTCCCTTAAGATTCTTAATTTCTATTTTTAGATTATCAATCTCTATTTTTAATTCCTCAATATTGACAGAATTTCCAATCTTATTTTTCTGACTTAATTGTCTTCTAACCTCACTTAAGGTATATGGCTTAAAATCTTCAACAGCTATAGACGTCGAAGGTTTATCTTTCCCAATTATTTGAGAAGTAATTTTTTCCCTAATTTCATTATCTTCTATTGCTTTTAATAGATCTAATACATCATTAGAAATAACATTTATTTCCATATTCTCAAATTGAGCTATAATTTGATAAATATCTTCTTCATTATCTGTATCTGATTTACAACATTCTTTCCCTGTTTTACAAGGAAAACATTCATCATCTGAAGTTATTAAATCTTCTTCTTCTAATATATTTAATTCTTCATATGAAGAGTTTTCTGATTCTGAATTAGACTTAGAATTGATTAGAATTTTAGATAATGTATCTTTTAGTTTTTCATCTTCAATATTATTGAGTTTTTTCTTTACCCAGCAAGTTTTTGCTTTATAGCCTGGACGACCACATTTTTTGCATATTATATATGGTTTATAGGGTTTATAATCCCTTTTTCTTTTAGATTTTCTTTCTTCTCTTTTTTGTTTTCTTTTTTGTAATTTTCTATTTCTTTGAGAAGATATTAAATTCTTTTTATTATAATTTTCCCTGATTTCTTCCATACCAAATTGACTACAGAATTGTCCTAATTGTCTCTTTTCATTAAGAGAATGCTTCTTAATCTGTTGATTAAGCTTTATTTCATTACATAAGGCTAATCCTTCCTGAATACAAGTTCCTATTAACTTGCCATAAGTATAATCTTCATAATTAATACTTACTTCTCCTTTCCTAAGGCTTTTCCTAACCCTTTCTGCAAATAAAGGAGGTAAACCGTCAATAAACTTAGATTTCCAATGAGTACTATTAGACTCTGGGAGTTCCATAACTCTACTTAAGAAAGTATCTTTATACCATCTAAATGATGTAAGAGTTCTACATCTTAGATTTTGTAATAAAGTTCTTATATTCTCAGAATTATCTGACCATCTTCCTGTAAAATGATCAACAATATTAACTACCAGTGTATAAACTGCATTTGGAATTTGATTCCATTTTCTTCTTTGATATCATTTAAAATATTGTGTTTATCTGCTTCAGACAAATAGTTATCCCACCAGCCTTTTAATTGACCAGTGAATCCTGCGATTATCATTTTAGCAATATTTTGGTCATAATTACCATTACTTTTACAGATAGTACTATACATCGTCATTCTATGTACAGTATGTGTAATCTGTTTATCAGTTTTGCCATCTATGTTCCATTCATAGATATGTTTTCCATGATACGAATTATTAACTATGTATTCTTGTTCTTCTATTAGAACATCCTGTGGGGTTGGCCTAGGATAGTAATACTTCCTTTGTGTAGGCTTATTAGCAAATTTTCAAGTTTTTTGATTTCATCATCAATTTTTTCTTGATAATTATCTCTATTCATGGAATCTGAAAATTCTTCAGTTAAAGTATTAATTTTTAAATTTGAAAATTTGTCATTTAAATTTTTTAATTTTTTATCGAGTAATTCTTCTATTTCAGAATTGGATTTTAATTTAAAATCTTTTATTTCAGGTGGAGGTTGTATAGACGGAGTGGCTATAGTACCTTTCTCTTCTTCTTTATGAGAGAATTTTAAATTTTTTATCTGGGATATTAATTCATTTATTCTATCATTTATAGAATTTAATTGTTCTCCTAAAACAATTAAGCATATGTTTGTATAATTTTGTTGTTTAAACATATTATTTATATGAGCTATTGTTACTGGTAATGTTTTTCTTCCATTAATTTTTGAAAAGCTTGATAGTATCTTATTTCACTATCTTTTTCTATTTTGAATGGTTGATGAGGAGGAAAAGTAGTTTTTAAAATTTTTCCATTTATATTGTATTCTCTTTGTATAACAGAAATCATACTATTAGTATACTTATTTATAAACCATGGAACAAAAGGTTTAATTGCATTTTCTTCACTAAGTTCTTTATAAAAACTTCTTGAAACATATTTGTATCTTGGTCATCAAAATTTTTGAAAAACCAATTTCTAAATAATTTCCATTGTTCTCGATTAAATTCTTCACTAATTATTCTTCTTGCCAATGATCCTTGGCTAAAATTTATTTTTCTACTTGATTCATTATATTGAAAAATTCATTTCTGACTCGGTTAATTCCGGTTCATTAGGCTTATAAACACCTCTTACTATATTATCAGAATTGATTCTTAATTCTTCTACCCTATTTTCAGGTAATTCTTCTCTTATCTGAGAAGTAGAAGCTCTAGACGGACTTCTAACAGTATATCCTAAAGGAGATATATGAAAATTTGATGTTCTAGAGGACACAGATCTAGATATTCTAGGTCTAATCTTATCAAATTGTATCTGAACTGATCCCTCAGATGTTTGAATAATATCTATTGGATTATTATCAATATATTGTTGTTTTGGCGTACAATTATTTAGTATCCAACTATCAGGAAATTCAATTTCTTCCCACTTTATTTTTCTTCTAGTGGAAATATCTGATTTTCCAAAGTTAGTTTCTATTATTATTGTTTCATTTAATGGTTTATCTACCATCTTACACTGAGGATTTAGTGTAAATAACGGTTTATAGTATATTCTATAACATATACAGATTACTTCTGACCCTGGAATATAATTATATCCATGAGTCTTAACATTTAATGTTAAAGCATCAGTTATATTAACATCAGTTAATGATAATTGTAGATTTGGGTAAACATTAAAATAAACTGGACCCTGTGATAGGCTAGATTGAACTATCCCTATTAAGGATTGCTTATAATCCAATTTCTACCATCTCTTAAAGCTGCTATAAAGCTTTCTGGCAAACCTTCTAAAATTAAAGGCTTAAATGCTATTTGCACTACTCCAATATGAATAAATTTATATTTATCTTTTTATATCTTACTAACTCTTTATTATTTAAAAGTTTTATCATCATATCCTCTTTATTAAGAGCAATTGTTTCTTCAGTAGTTTTAACTACTTGCTTTAAACCAATTTTTTCAAAGTTCCAAGCTTATAAACTTGTTTGTAATCTATTTTTGGAATTGTCCATTTATTCATAATTCTAAATTGTGAGGAATATCATATTCTTCCTCAATACTGTTTTAACAGTATCTTTATCTTCTATGATATTCATTTTGTTTGAAACAAATCAATGTTGAACTTCCCCATAATAAAGTTTATTTACCATGATTATATTTATTTACATGGCTTAATTTATTCACATGGCTCTGATACCACAAGACAGGATCTTGTGGGAAAATTAAAATAAAAACCCAAAATTAAACAGATATTTTATAAAACATTTAAATTACAAACTTAGAATCTGAAAGTAAAAACCCTTAAACATGTCCGAATCTTCAGACCTTGGTAAATTTTTACATATACATCAACTGGCAAGTTTTCTTAGCATAAGATCAGTACAGGCCTGTGCCATTTGGAACGCCTTTCAAACGGCTTAATAAAACGGGCTGCCATAATTCGACCACTATGCTAATTATCTGCCTGTTTAGTATATAACCCGTCCAAAATCATTCAAGCATAGTTTAAAAATTTTTTTCTTCCAGACTTTTTTTTTATATATATATATATTTTTTTATAGGTTTATAAACTTATCATGGTTGGGTTCAACATTGATTTGATTTGTTTAGCCTTCCATTAGGTAATGACATAGAAAAAAAATAAATAAATAGAAAAATGATTCAGAAGTTATTACCTCTGTTATATATGTATGTATATATATGTATGTATATATATGTATATATTATGTAATATAATGTATATGTATATATATATGTATATATGTATATATATGTATATGTATATGTATATATGCATATATATATATATATGTATATATGTATATTATATATACGTATATATATCTATATATGCATATGTATATGTATATATATGTATATATATATATGTATATATGTATATATATCTATATATATGTATATATATCTATATATATCTATATATATATGTATATATATATCTATATATCTTCCTACTCTAATAAAAAGGTATCTGGGATGACACGTGTCAACACCACAATAATTCTCACCAAAATTTTCCCGCTTCTCTCTCCTATTAAATAATTACCTTAATTACTAATAATAATATTAAACTTTTTTAGATTTAATAAATAATAAAGAGATCTATTTATTATATATTTCTAAATAAACAATTTTTTTATAAAATAATAAATTTATTAAAGCGTAAGATTTTTTTAAAAAATACAAAATATTTAAAATTGGTATTTTGAAAAGTTATTTTTTTAAAACCAAAAATAATTAAATTTAAGGGTTATAATAAGAAATTTTTAAAAATGACATTTTTATACGGTTTGTTTTAGAGCAAAACGTTTATTTTTTTTTTTTTAAAAATAAAGTTTAAAAAGTTGATATCACTATTTTATAACTTACAGTCATTTTTAATACATAATTTCAATGATATTATATCTTAAAATATTATTTTATAAATTAATAAATTTTGTTATATTAATTTTTTATTTATTCAACCCGTGTAACACACGGGTTACTATAGCTAGTATGTATTATATATATGTATATATATCTATATATATGTATATAATATAACATATATATATGGGAAGAGGTTATAATAAGAACCCATTGCTTTTGTCAAAACCCTTTAACCCTATCTCAACCATTGATCTCTAAAGCAATTCTTGATCTAAGGGCCAGGAATATTTTATTAAACTATTAAGGGTTGCGGGTTTGACTATCCCTTTAAAGGGTATGTATGCAATTTTACATGAGTCTTGAAGTACTAACCGTACACAGACATGGGTGCCCAAAAAGTAACGATCAAATCAATCCAATTCACACCACCCCATTTCAAAATTTACATTTCAGAGAAGAAGTTCCCACCCCCCAATTTTTGTTCCCTCTTTTGTTCCTTGTTCGAGAAATTCAAAATCGATCGACGGTAAACGTTCAGACGAAGCGTTGGTTAATCGTTTTTGGTTTTGTGTGAGATCGACGGAAACCGTTCACAGGAAAGGAGAATCATCCGGATGGAGAAGAAAATGGAGGAAACGACAATCGGGTAAGTCGTTTAACGAGTAATCCGATCGTTAAATTGAAATGGCGTTCGAAAATCGTTACGATTGCAAGCAACTGTTCATACTGTCGATGTGCTTTACTTTGTTCTTCCTTCTATGCCTGAAAACCCTAAAAATGTGATTTTGTATTTGTATGTAATCAGTGTGATGTTATGTCAAACGTCAATTTTTATGTAAACAAAACTCCAAACTTTGTTTCTTTGCAAAAAAATGATTCGTGTATGTTTGTGTTAATGAGTCTTTATTTTTCAATGAAACTGAGGAAAAATGTTTAATTAGTGAAGATTCAAATTGGGGTTTCAAAATATACGTGCTTGTTTAGCTGTAAAGTTGGGGGTTTATTTTGGGTTTATTTTGGGCATGTTTTTTTGTACATACGTATAGCTTTGTAGTTTATGTACTTATAAATTTTTCATAAGGAAAACGTTTTCTTAAAAGTGGGTATATTGTAATTAACTGTAAGAAAGGTGTAATAATAAAAATTCATTTAATTGAGTTATACAATGTTCTGTTGTGTAATCGTTTGTCATTCTTATGTAGTAGTCAGTGTGTCGTTGGTCAAAATAGAGATTCATTGTAGTATAATGTATAATTAAGTACTACTAGAATATAAGAAATGTGTAGCCATCGTAAAACTCGAAGTTATGTAAGAATATGTAAGTACATGTAAGAACATGTAGGAGAAAGATTAGTCAACGTCCATAATACGTTCAACTCTGTATCTATGCACACATGCATTTTAGCTTTTATTATGTATAATTATAGTTACCTTAGTATTAGAATGAAAGAAAATGTGTACCAATTGTACGACTCAATCCAACTGTCTTCCTGCATATGTAAGAACATGTAAATAAGGTGCTGGATTGGTTGGGTTTGGGGGGGGGAACATGTTTTGTCGGATTAAGAACATGTAAGTACGTACTGATTCATCTCCTGTTACGTATTTTTTTGGAATTTAACAGAAAGCAAGGGAGAAGAATATCCTTAATACAAGTAATTCAAATAAATGGAGACCATACAGGTTTATATTAATTGCACCCCCTATATTTTGAAAATTTCTAACGAAGATTGAATAGGAACTATGTGTTACTAAGTGCATTACGATTAATTGTAATAAACAGTTCGTAGCAGTGAAAGAATAGCGCGAAAATGTTTCAGCTGTTTTACAAACACTGCCGGGAGCCCTATAGAGATAGACAGTGGTGGAAAAAGTAACCAAGGTTTGTTTGTAATTACGTAATCATATTTTGTTAATATAGTACAAACGTTTATGACCTTACTAATTTTAAGAAATAAATTTTCTCCAAATTATAAACTGAAAGGTTCTGCCAATGAATCAAACATGCAAATAATTTCATTATTGTCTTCGGACGGCCCAAGTGTGCGTGCTAAAGCAAGAAGTAAGAGAAAAAATGGCAAGGTGTTGTTTATTATAATGTTGAGTTGTAAACCTGTGAAATTAAATGTTTGTCTGTAATTAATAGTAACACATACATCGTGCTTATTTTTAGTTGTATTAGTTTTAACTGGTTTTTTTTCTGAATACAGTATCGAAAGAAGGGACTGCTGTGCCGGTTTTTTCATTACTATCATCTGGAGGAAATAATGTTCGTCGCGAAACGCAAAGAGTAAGGAATGGTGTTTTAAGTTATTGTATGACGTTAAAAAACAATCATGAATATTAAACAGTTGATTCAAAAAACAACAGGGGCTTGTGTGTTGGGGAACTTGACTGATAACGCTACTGCTAAAAAGAAAGAGAAAACCCCGTTAAAAAGGTAAGACATAATTATAGTTGTCTTTTCGTTCAAATAAGTAGTTGAAAATAAGTAAAATTATTTATAGGAGATAAAATAAGATTAATTTATTATACATTAAGTAATTAATTTATTATAAATTAAGGAATAAATGTATATTCGAACTTATGTTGGTAGTCATGATTTCATAATGTTTGTTCTAGGTAAAGAAGTGTTGGGTGTGGAAAGTAGCAGTCGTAGTAAGCGGAGACAGATTATAGTGAGGTAGATAAAGAAAGTAGTAAACATAAGCAAAACCGTTGGGCATAAGAAATACAAAAACTATCCTTTGATACTTAATAGATGTTCTCCAACACCAATGACAAAAGTGGTTACCTTACTGAACAATGAACAACGTAATATTGTGGAGAAAATGGGATTTGGTAAACTTCTTTTAATGAATGTTGATGGAATCCCCTAAAGACTAGGATACTATGTTTTAGATGTTTTAAATGAAGAAGACACATGGAATTAGAATTGCTGTGTGGGAAAATAAAGTGGATGAGGAGGCAATACACAATTACTTGGTATTCCTAAAGAAGGGATTGTTTTAGATAGTCTTGAAGAACCAGATGTAAGAAGTTCAGTGGTTGAGGATTGGAGGAGTTCATATGGGGATTCATACATTTCACCAGCGGATATCGTTGCTAGGATATCGAATACACTAGCTAATAACGTCCACCACTTTCAACTTGATTTCTTGGCGTTGTTCTTGTCTACTATGGTGGAATGTCATGCCCATGGGAAATGTAAACTGAATGCAATCTACCTCCTTAACAACCGATTTGACGTTAGCCAGATCAATTGGTGTGCTTATGTGTGTAGCAAACTTAAAACCAGCAAATTGACTTGGGACCGGAAAAACAAGAAACCATACACTGGCCCGTTAACTGTACTTACGGTATGTTACACCATCTGAAAAGTAATGTACACCTATTATTTTTAATAGTTTTTGTATTATTCTAAGCTGATGAGATGTGGGGGCAATAGAATGGACCTGAATTTACTTTTATCCTTTTTATAAAAAAAATTTTTTAGGACAGTTGTTGTACGTGCGTGGGATGAGCTGCCGGGGTATGGAGGATGACAAATCAAAACCTCCTATTCAGTGTTGGAATTTTTGAAAAGTTGAAAATAAGAGAAAAAATTGAAATAACAAATGGGGGATTTGTTAGAGGTGAGTTGTTAGAGATTGGGGAAGATGTTCGAGGTAAAGGAAAAGAAGGTGTAAGTACGGAAGATGATAATCTTGCTTCTGGAGTGTATAGGAGGTAAGAATTTAAAAAATTTTACAGTTTTCTCAATGTAATACATTGTAATAAAGAACATGAACATGTTTTGGTTTGTTATTGTTTTTAAACATAAAATTCAGGGGAGTTTTGCACGTCTTGAAAAAATGATGAAGAAAGTTATGCAGCTGAAGACAGAACTTGAGTTGGGAATATTAGAAATGCAAGGTCGGGGAGAGAATGTAGATGTAGGTGATAGATTATTGATTACTTTTGAAACCGTGTTCAACCATAAACCGAGACCACAATGCTCTCCTATGAAAGTGTATGATGGTAAGGAACAATGTAATGTGGAAAACCAACAATTGTTAGATGAGTTGATTTATAAGGTTTGTATGGAAGTTAATGAAAAGAGACAACCATTAGTTGAGAGTGAAGAAGAGGATGTTTTAAAAATTGTGGAAAACCAATATAATTCTGGTATGTAGTTTGTAGTTTGATAAGAAATAATTAAATTTATTTTTATACTCCACAAACAATGTAATGACTACAATTGTCACAGGAGGAGACCTGTCACGCAGAAGTGTAGTTGATCGAAGCATTAAAGATGATGACCCACTTAATGTGCAAGAAACGTCCGAAACAAATAATGCCGAAGCAGCTATGACATCATCAGGTACTTTCTTTACTGTTTTTTCCTTTATTATTAAACTTTGTAAAGTAAAAGTACTTTCAACAGTCATTGTAATCCTAAAAAGAAGGAGAGTTGTTGAGAAAAAAGGTATTTGATGGAACAAGTACAAATGATGAGCATGTAAACTCGGTAGATAACAACAAAGTGGTATGTGCTGGGGAAGAAATGGGAGGAACAGGTATGTTATTGCATTGCTATTTTTAGAAAAAAAATGGGAGTAGAGTTTGTGCTATATTGAGGCTGAAAAGTATTTTAATACTGTCACAAAATACTTGGCTATTGAAACAAAATGCAGGAAAGGGAGATCCCAAAAACATGAATATTGATCAGGGTATGGTTGAGGAGGCAAACATAACTGATGAAGGTAATGTTTCTAAAAACAAATAATGGTAACATATGATGTAATATGGAATACAGTGTGTTACAAAAATGTAGATTAATGTGTATAGTACAAAATATAATTTGCTGTTTAGAGTCAAACAAAACTGCTGTGGTTAGTATTATTTTTATAGTGTAACATGTTGTAGCATGATGTAGGAACATGTAAGATTTAGAACAGGGACCATTATATGATGGTAAGAAATACCACATAAAAATTGTACATTATGACCTTAGTTAATGTAATTAAATATGGAATACATCATGTTACAAAAATGTAGATTAAAGGGTATAGTACAAAATATAAGCTGCTCTTTAGAGTCAAACAGAAATGATGTGGTTAGTATAATTTGGATAGTTTTACATATTGTTGCATAATGTAAGAACATGTAAGATTTAGAGCAGGGGCCATTATATGATGCTAAGAAATACAACATAAAAGTTGTACATTCTGACCTAAGTTAATGTAATTAAATATGGAATACAGTGTGTTACAAAAATGTAGAATAAATGTATAGTACAAGATATAATCTGCTGTTTAGAGTAAAACAAAACTGTTGTGGTTATTATAATTTTTATAGTCTAACATATTGTAGCATGATGTAAGAACTTGTTAGATTTAGAACAGGTAGCATTATATGATGCTAAGAAGTATCACATAGAACTTGTACATTGTGTCCTAAGTTAAGGTAGTTTAAGGGGGATAGCATACTACAATATTTGTACGAAAAAATTGAAAAAATTAAATGTGAGACATAACACTTGTACATGCTAACCTAACGTAATCAAACAATCTGATGCTTTTCCGTCAAACAGAACTCATATGGTTACTCTATTTTTTACATTTTAAAATAATGTAACATATGTAAGAACATGTAAAAATATCTATTCTGGCCATTTTTTAGGGTAATAAAAATTTTAACTTTGCCGTAGATGGAAATGCAACTGTGTTGGAGAACATAACAGAAACAGAGGGTGGAAGAAAGGAAGAAGCTTCAGTGGAATAGAAGGAAAGATTGATGAATCCACAAAGTTTAATAAAGACGTTGGTCCAAAAGTTATCAGAGGTATGTAAACTTACGGTGTTGTTATTACATTGGTTAACATATCTTGGTGTTCTATCTTTTTTTTTGTTCTAGTTAACTTTATTTTCTGCAGGTTATACTAAACGTGATATAATAAGTAATGCATATAAGAGCGGGAAAAAGGTGGAAACAAGTTCAGTAGACACGGGGAAAAAAACGGATCGAGGTTTGTATCAAAAGATCCCTTCTATATTTGGAAACCTGTAACATTAAAAAAAACTTTAGAAACTCTTTTTCATCGTAGGTTTGCAAACGATAACAACTCAGCAGGACAATGATGCTATGGTACAAAAAATATGTTGCAGAAGCTCACGAAAGAGTTGGAAGAAAAAACATTAAAAAATTAGCAACTTTGTAAATCGTTTAACGCACTTTGTTACAAACATAAAGCAATTATTAAAAACAATTGTTATTCCAAAATGTTTCTGTTCTTCTAGTGACACATAATACATCATGCAACTTGGGTGGACTGTCTTTCAGTTTGGGTTTGTCACAGGAGTTTGGGAAAACGAAAACGGTAGAGGTTAATGTGTTGAGATACATTCCCCTTTGAAATGTAATGTATTGTTACATCTAACAGCACGTTAGTGTGTTGTAAGAGATAAACAATATATTATGTGCTAACTTTCGTTATGTATATGGTCGTGTGTTTTATAGTACATCCCGGATCAAAGTTGAGAGCTCCATCGTTCAGCCTCGGCTTTACACAAGGTGATAAAAATGATAAAACGGAGACAGGTAAAATTTAGAGCAGGGACCATATTGTACATTCTGATGCATATTGTAACATATTGTAGCATGATATAAGAACATGTAATTTTAGAGCAGGGACCATTATATGATGCTAAGAAATACCATATAAAACTTGTACATTCTGACTAAGTTAATGTAATTAAATATGGAATACAGTGTGTTACAAAATGTAGATTAAAGGGTATAGTACAAAATATAATCTGCTGTTTAGAGTCAAACATAAATGATGTGGTTAGTATAATTTTTACAGTGTAACATATTGTAGCATGATGTAAGAACATGTAGGATTTAGAGCATGGACCATTATATGATGCTAAGAAATACCACACAAAACTTGTACATTCTGACCTACGTTAATGTAATTAAATATGGAATACAGTGTGTTACAAAAGTGTAGATTAAAGGGTATAGTAAAAAATATAATCTGCTGTTTAGAGTCAAACAGAATTGATGTGCTTAGTATAATTTTTATAGTGTAGCATATTCTAGCATGATGTATGAACATGTAAGATTTAAAGCAGGTACCATTATATGATGCTAAGAAATACGACATAGAACTTGTACATTGTGACCTAAGTTAAGGTTGTTTAAGGGGATAGCATACTACAATATTTGTACGAAAAAAATTGAAAAAAATTAATGTGCCACATAAAACTTGTACATGCTGACCTAACGTAAGCAAATAATCTAATGTTTTTCCGTCAAACAGAACTCATGTGGTTACTCTATTTTTTAAATTGTAACATAATGTAACATGATGTAATAACATGTAAAATATCTATTCTGACCTTTTTTTTTGGGTAATAAAAATTGTAACTTTGACGTAGATGGAAGTACAACTGTGTTGGAGAACTTCAAAGAAACAGAGGGTGGAAGAAAACAAGAAGCTTCAGTGGGAATAGAAGGAAAGATTGACGTATCCAAAAAGGTTAATAAAGACGTTGGTCCAAAAGTCATCAGAGGTATGTAAGCTTAGGGTGTTGTTATTACATTGGTTAACACATCTTGGTTTTCTATCTTTTTTAGTTCTAATTAATCATTTTCGTAAAGTATAAAACTTTATTTTCCGCAGGTTATACTAAACGTGATATAATAAATAATCCATATTAGAGCGGGAAAAAGGTGGAAACAAGTTCAGTAGACATGGGGGAAACAGCGGATCGAGGTTTGTATCAAAAGATCCCTGCTATATTTGGAAACTTGTAACATTAAAAAAACTTTAGAAAATCTTTTTCATCGTAGGATTACAAACGATAACAAGTCAGCAGGAGAATGAGGCTATGATACAAAAAAATATGCTGCAGAAGGTCACGAAAGAATTGGACGAAAAAAGAATAAAAGGTTACCAACTTTGTAAATCGTTTAACGTACTTTGTTACAAGCATAAAGAAATTATTAAAAACAATTGTTATTCCAAATGTTTGTGTTCTTCTAGTGCCACATAATACATCATGCAACTTGGGTGGACCGTCTTTCAGTTTGGGTTTGTCACAGGAGTTTGCGAAAACGACAACAGGTACAGGTTAATGTGTTGAGATACAGTCCCCTTTGAAATGTAATGTATTGTTAAATCTAACCGCATGTTACTCTGTTGTAAGAGATAAACAATATATTATGTGCTAACGTTTCGTTATATATATGATCGTGTGTTTTATAGTACATCCCGAATCAAACTTGGGAGCTCCATCGTTCAGCCTCGGCTTTACACAAGGTTATAAAATGCTAAAATAGATACAGGTAACATTTAGAGCAGGGACCATATTGTACATTCTGATGCATATTGTAACATATTGTAGCATGATGTAAGAACATGTAAGATTTAGAGCAGGGACCATTATATATGATGCTAAGAAATACCACATAAAACTTGTACATTCTGACCTAAGTTAATGTAATTAAATATGGAATACAGTGTGTTACGAAATGTAGATTAAAGGGTATAGTACAAAATATAATCTGCTGTTTAGAGTCAAACATAATGATGTGGTTAGTATAATTTTTACAGTGTAACATATTGTAGCATGATGTAAGAACATGTAGGATTTAGAGCATGGACCATTATATGATGCTAAGAAATACCACATAAAACTTGTACATTCTGACCTACGTTAATGTAATTAAATATGGAATACAGTGTGTTACAAAAGTGTAGATTAAAGGGTATAGTAAAAAATATAATCTGCTGTTTAGAGTCAAACAGAATTGATGTGCTTAGTATAATTTTTATAGTGTAGCATATTCTAGCATGATGTATGAACATGTAAGATTTAAAGCAGGTACCATTATATGATGCTAAGAAATACGACATAAAACTTGTACATTGTGACCTAAGTTAAGGTTCTTTAAGGGGGATAGCATACTACAATATTTGTACGAAAAAAATTGAAAAAAATTAATGTGCCACATAAAACTTGTACATGCTGACCTAACGTAAGCAAATAATCTGATGTTTTTCCGTCAAACAGAACTCATGTGGTAACTCTATTTTTTAACATTGTAACATAATGTAACATGATGTATTAACATGTAAAAATATCTTCTGACCTTTTTCTTGGGTAATAAAAATTGTAATTTTGACGTAGACGGAAGTACAACTGTGTTGGAGAACTTCAAAGAAACAGAGGGTGGAAGAAAACAAGAAGCTTCAGTGGAATAGAAGGAAAGATTGACGTATCCAAAAAGGTTAATAAAGACGTTGGTCCAAAAGTCATCAGAGGTATGTAAGCTTAGGGTGTTGTTATTACATTGGTTAACACATCTTGGTTTTCTATATTTTTTTAGTTCTAATTTAATCATTTTCGTAAAGTATAAACTTTATTTTCCGCAGGTTATACTAAACGTGATATAATAAATAATCCATATAAGAGCGGGAAAAAGGTGGAAACAAGTTCAGTAGACATGGGGGAAACAGCGGATCGAGGTTTGTATCAAAAGATCCCTGCTATATTTGGAAACTTGTAACATTAAAAAAACTTTAGAAAATATTTTTCATCGTAGGATTACAAATGATAACAAGTCAGCAGGAGAATGAGGCTATGATACAAAAAAATATGCTGCAGAAGGTCACGAAAGAATTGGACGAAAAAAGAATAAAAGGTTACCAACTTTGTAAATCGTTTAACGCACTTTGTTACAAACATAAAGATATTAAAAACAATTGTTATTCCAAATGTTTGTGTTCTTCTAGTGCCACATAAACATCATGCAACTTGGGTGGACCGTCTTTCAGTTTGGGTTTGTCACAGGAGTTTGCGAAAACGACAACAAGTACAGGTTAATGTGTTGAGATACAGTCCCCTTTGAAATGTAATGTATTGTTAAATCTAACCGCATGTTACTGTGTTGTAAGAGATAAATAGTATATTATATTGCTAATGTTCGTTATGTATATGGTCGTGTGTTTTATAGTACATCCCGAATCAACTTGGAGCTCTATCGTTCAGCCTCGGCTTTACACAAGATAATAAAAATGCTAAAACAGATACAGGTAACATTTAGAGCAGGGACCATATTGTACATTCTGATGCATATTGTAACATATTGTAGCATGATGTAAGAACATGTAAGATTTAGAGCAGGGACCACTATATATGATGCTAAGAAATACCACATAAAACTTGTACATTCTGACCTAAGTTAATGTAATTAAATATGGAATACAGTGTGTTACAAAAATGTAGATTAAAGGGTATAGTACAAAATATAATCTGCTGTTTAGAGTCAAACAGAACTGATGTGATTAGTATAATTTTTATAGTGTAACATATTGTAGCATGATGTAAGAACATGTAGGATTTAGAACAGGGACCATTATATGATGCTAAGAAATACCACATAAAACTTGTACATTATGACCTAAGTTAATGTAATTAAATATGGAATACAGTGTGTTACAAAGTGTTGATTAAAGGGTATAGTAAAAAATATAATCTGCTGTTTAGAGTCAAACAGAACTGATGTGGTTAGTATAATTTTATATAGTGTAGCATATTCTAGCATGATGTAAGAACATGTAAGATTTAGAGCATGTAACATTATATGAAGGTAAGAAATACCACATAGAACTTGTACATTGTGACCTAAGTGAAGGTAGTTTAAGAGGGATAGCATACTACAATATTTGTACAAAAAAAATTGAAAAAAATATATGTGCCACATAAAACTTGTACATGCTGACCTAACGTAAGGATATAATTTGATGTTTTTCCGTCAAACATAACTCATGTGGTTAGTCTATTTTATTTTACAATGTAACATAATGTAACATGATGTAAGAACATGTAAAAATATCTATTCTGACCATTTTTTGGGTATAAAAAAATTGAAACTTTGATGTAGGTGGAAGTACATCTGTGTTGGAGAACATCACAGAAACAAGGGTGGAAGAAAAGAAAAAACTTCAGTGGGAATAGAAGGAAAGAATGATGAACCCAAAAAGGTTAATAAAGACGTTGGTCCAAAAGTAATCGGAGGTATGTAAACTTAAGGTGTTGTTATTACATTGGTTAACACATCTTGGTTTTGTATCTTTTTTTTGTTCTAAATTAATGATTTTCGTAAAGTATAAACTTTATGTTCTGCAGTATACTAAACTTTATGTTCTGCAGGTTATACTAACGTGATATAAGTAATCCATATAAGAGCGGAAAAAGATGGAGGCAGAACAGTTGACAAGGTTGGATGGACCTAGCTATAGCTTAGGATTAACACAGGAAGACGAGGATGCAAAAACTGTTGGAGGTAATTACATAAGACCACATTTATGTAAAAAATTAGTAGCTTTCTTGTGATTTTCAAAAATCAATAAAGATACATTATTACATACTTTTGTATTTGGTAACTGTTGTTGTAATGTGCAGAGAAACAGGTGGAAGACAGTAAAGAAGGAAGGAGAAATACACAAAGGAAAAGAATGGTGTCCTCAAAAGTAAATCCCCTACAGGATTAGGGGGACAACAATAGACCCAGTGTTCAACAAGGAAGAGACGCAATATGGAATTAATCTTCAAGGCAGAACAAAGTAAAAAATTTCAAATTTTATTACGCTTCTCCGTATTAGTAATAAAAGTTGATTGGTACTTTAATGTAGCAAACAAGTTTTTGACACTCATATGGGGGTTAGGACAGAGAATTTTATTTTAAGAACACTAGAGTCTTGTAGAGAGGTGTATGGAAACATCATAGACTGCTGGTTCGGTGTTAAATAATGAGGAAAAACTAAGGAGCAAGGATTCACCGCGCCGGTTTGTTTGTCTGCCATCAACCATTGTAAGTAAACCTATTTAAGGACTTGTAAGTAACCTATTTAACTGATATTATTTTTGTTTACAGTTAGAATGGTTGTTCGTGAACTTTTACTAATAAAATCTTCGAAGGGTTAGGCAGGGATGAAAGCCAAAGAGATCTAAAAGGTTTGATCTTGTATTCTTTCCAATCTTGGAAAAGAAACATTTCTACATAGTGGTCTTTGATATAAAGAACCCGTCAAGTTTTGTCATTGACAATATGGACCCTAAAGAGAGCATTGTCGAACTTGGGGACCACGATGAGTATCAAAAAAGACACACCTTACAAAGTGGTAAGATAAAAAATATAACAAATTCTTCCTCATTGTTAACGACAGTATCAAAGTAATAGAAGTTTTTTAAGCGTTTTAATTAGTGTTCTATAAAAAAAGGGTTAACTAATAGGAAAATGTTAAAAATGTATGCAGAAACATATCTTCAGTCATACTTGCTGAAAATGGGAAACTGCAAAGGTGTAAGAATTGAGACAACGAGCATCAACAGAATAGAGTTAGCATGGGCAACTAAGAAAAACTACACTGATTGTGGAATCTTTATAATGAGACATATGGAGATGTTCATGGGCAAAACAGGGGCAAAGTTTGACTGCGGGTTCAAGACTAACGAAAGAGCATTGAAGTCACAATTAATATTCTAAGGAAAAAATATGCAACCAGAATAGTGCTCTCGGATATAAACGTTCACAAGGAAAATGTGCTGGCCGACGCTTACAATCTCAAAGGTTAAAGTGTGGTGATGGGAAAATGTTATCATGAACAATGAAATAGATGGTATTTATTTGTTGTTTAATGTCATCTAATGTTAAACATGACTTGTAGTGGGCTGTAAAAATATTTTGGGACGAATGGGCTTTCAAATGTTTGAAATGCGTTTGATGTATTAGACAAAAACAATTGTTGCTGTGTATCTTTTGTGAAAATGGCAGAATGTAACAAATCGTAATATGATGTGAAATGATGTAGAAATTGATAGAAAACTGACATGGTGTACATAGCTTTCAAAAAGGTTATTTGATGTATTGATATAAGAGGTAAGTGGATGTAACACTTAAACATACGTTCTTGTATGAATATAAGTTGTTGTAAACAATCACTTCCATAAGGTGTGTTTGGCGGTATGAATTACGACAGTATATATATGCTAGCCTTAATGAACATATGTTGTGGAATGAAACACATAAATGGAATACATGAAACTTAGGCAAGGTCACATTATGAGCTTGACGTGATGTAATTGAGTGTATGAATATAAGTTGTACTGGAAACTGAAATTACATGTAATATAATGTAAATAACATGTAATTTTCATGTAATTACATGTACAGTACAATATAAGATTATGTGGTGGATCATGTATACTGGAAACTGAAAATACAATGTAATAACATGTAAATGGATGTACGAATAAAAGTTGTGCTATAAATGTAAGATCTACTGACATGCATATTGTAGGTTAAAATGTATTGTAGATGACAGTATATGTATGGTACAGTTAAAAGAACATCCTTTAATAATATAAAAAATTGTTACATACAGTTAGTTGTATAAAAAAACAAAACAAAATATTAATGGAACACATGAAAGTTTTACAAAAAATGATGTTAATAAGTGTTATGTTAGATTTGGTTATTTTATCTGATTATGTGATGTGTACTGGGGGAAAAATGTTAGTGGTAAGTAAAATTTTAAACCTGTTTTTGATTATTACATGTTGACGCATTTTGTTGCACATTATTACACATGGTTATATAAGCTTACACAAAGTTAGTTTTTCATTTTTACAAATGTGCAACCACGTGTATTACATGTAACTTCATGTAACTACATGTAAAAAAATCACATAAAAGAAATAAAGCTTAACTGTTTCCAGAAAATTGTTTTACTGCATTCACATTCTTTCAGGAGAAAAAAAAACATAAACACATAACATCAAAATGAAAAAGATGGTTGTTACAAAGTCTAGATAATCAATGATGTTTCATAATACCATATGTATGCGTTACCCCACATAAGACTAAAGGGTAACCAAAAACATATGGCGAAGAAACATAATGATCTAACATAACAAACAATATTATAATGTCAATGAGATACGAGAACACCTTACGTTACCCACAAAACATAGTGGTAACCAAAAATACACTAGATGCGTCTCCCAAACCTAGAGGGTTGGGGCAGCAGCTCCATGCTTAACCTTTTGTGGCAGTTCCTAGATCATGGTGTGTGTACTCGTTACATATTTTGCACAGTCTTGGCTTCTTCAGACTCTTCTCAATAGCTTTCTCCCCCGGTCCAATTAGTCGTTGATTGGTGCCACATCCCTTGTTTCTAATGCCTTGAGGTGCTGTTAAATTAACTTCAGCTACATCTTCAACACCAACAATCATCTTGATAACTTCTGTCCTACTATTAGAACTACTTCCTGTTGGTTGGTTAGCTTGAATTCCCTCCTTGATTTCCTTTAACTTTGTCACTAAACCAGATAACCCATCAATGTTGTCCCTTAATTTATCAACACAATCATTCACACACTGCAAAACATCATTCCTTAAAACAGCTTGTTCGCTCGTGTCAACTGTGAGCCTGTTCTGCAAACTAAAAACCTGAGTTAGGAGACTTTCATGATACATAAGCATCTGGAATTTCTGTGACTTTGTTTAAACGCAGAACGCAGAAAATGTGTCTGCAAAGATAACCCATGCGAGTAAAACACATACATGAACACTCGTAAGACTTGGTAACCAGATGATGATAAACCTAAAAATTAAATCAATAATTAGTTAGACAAAAAGTTAAATAAAAAAATATGTTACAGGTCACAAATTTAAACTAATGTAATAGAAAATGTTTGAATGTAATTCCTTACATAAAACTCATTGACAAAATCCGTTCCCTTGTCCATGTGAGAGATTGTGAAAACCTTCGTATTATCCTGAACATCAACATTAGTTATGAAGCAAGACATTAAAACCTTGTATATTTCTTTTTGAACCTCCTTGAATAGAGTTTGAGTATAGAAACCTTCTGCATGTTTCTCGATCGGTAAACCGCTAAGCTGTTGTAGGCGGGTAGTACTACTTACATAGTCAACACTTCTCTGGTTGTATCGTTGATTATCTAGAGCAGTGTCATACGCCATGAGAAATTGAACAACGGTGCGCACATGACTGAATTAACCTTGAAAAATGCATTGGAACTCTCGCATCTAGTGGTGGTCTTCATAAGACAACACATAGGGATCTCTCTGAAATAAGCAGGCACCCACATATGTCTAATAGCAAACATGTCATTCAACCACACATTGTCAACTAAATTGTAAGAATCGATTAGATTACTCCAACGCTCCTTAAATGTGGCAGGTGTGATGTAAACATTCCAAACCAACTTATGAATTGCCGAGCGAATATTTGAGTTTTCATAAATATCGGACGAAATCTGCCAAAAAAAAATTCACTGGACCAACTTAAAACAGGTTGTGATGTTACAAGTAATTGTTACATCATTAAAAACAAACCAAAAAAATTGAGTTACATTTTGTTACACCATCTTACATAAACTTACACCCATTCAAGTATTGGTTTCATAAAAAACACATGTTTGGCTAAACAAATATATATGTGTGACTTTGTCATGACAACAAATAAAAAAATTGGCTTCTTTTTTTTCACGGGACTTAAATAAAAAATAAGTTTATATTCAAACAACGATTTAATGTTAAGGCTCTAAAAATTAAGATTATAAAAAATATGCTTCAAGAAAAAAATTATGCTAGTCTAAAAAAATAAAAAAAGGAAATGTTACGTTATAAGGTAAAACATTTAAATAGTCTTAAAAAACATACCTTTGATGGTAACTTCTTCGTGATGTGCCACATACACAAACGGTGATGAGATTTCTCAAAAACAGCTAAAACAACAACCTTCATTGCGGGATCCTGATCAGTTAACACTAAAGATGGATGAGTCTTGTGAGATTTCAAAAAACAACATAGTAGCCACATGTAAGACTCAGCCGTTTCATCAGACAACAAACCGGCAGCAAATGTTACACATTTTTTATGGTGATCTACGCTAGTAAAAGGAACAAATATCATGTTGTACCTGCAAATGTGACAAATGAAAAAACCCATAGATAACTTTACATTAAAAACTGTGCATATAAGACACAAAATATAGTAGCACTCAAAAAAAAGAATGTATACTTGTTAGTTGAATATGTAGCATCAAACGCAATGTCATCTCCAAATGAACGATAGTTGATCTGAGAAATTTCATCAGCCCAATAAATAGCTTTCACTTCACCACTAACATGATGAATGTCATATGAAAAGTTGCGGTGATTGTTGGCAAATTGTTCCAGCTTACCAACTACAAGCAACATGTCACGATCACCTATAAACATTCTAATGTCACGACTGACATTCTTGTACGCGGATTTTGTACCTCTCATGTTGTGGTGGCCTCCTTTTAACGCAAAATTCAGACGATGTGCAACAGTAGGCCCAACTCGGTGTAAACTCATCGTGTGTATAAATTTAATATCTTGAAAGTCCAAGTGTCGCCCGGTATGAGTCAAGTCCATATTGTCAGATGATATAAGATCATGATTGTGCTTCTCAGAGAATTCATACAAAACATACTGTGGGCTTCCTTTTATTGCTTTCAACCGAATTAGAGCCTTACAATCAGTAACTTTAAATGGGCAACCACGACTTGGCAGTAGGGTGGGGATCTGTGGTATCTATACTTTTCCCTTTTGGCTTACCCCATTTCTTACATAACAATGTTCGATGAGTAATGGTTTCGTTCCATCTCTTAAAACCGCCAACACGTACAACAAAACCTGATAACTCGGCGTAGCGTTGGTACATATTCATGACCTGTTGCCATGAACTAAAAATAGCACCAACGTAAGGCTTGTCATCAACAGAAACGTCAGGCACCCAAAACTTACTTCCATTTGGAGTCTGGAATATTTTACTACAATGATTTCCTGCAAATAAAATAAATTTGGAAAAAAAATATGTTAACAAAAATACTACACTCAATAAACACAACTTGTTTCTTAGCCTATATTACATGTCCTTACATGTTATTACATGTTCTTACTAGTTAAAATGACTAACCCCCAATTACATGTAATTACATCCACTGCTGTTACTTTTTACATTTTTCAGTCCATTGTTAAATAAAAACTTCATAAAAAAATAAACTCACCCACGATAGAGTGTTAAAAAAGGGTATGTACATATATTATTAAAAAATAATAATACACATTTAATTACAAGAAAAATTAATGCAGCATGTTTTCCCTTACATGTGTTGCATGTTGTTACATGTTGTTGCATATAGTGTGTCAAAAGTCCAAAAAAACTTAAATATAATTAGTGTGTATAACTAAACAAAATGAAACAATTTAGACGATCATTTTAGTACAGCAGGTTTTTCCTTACACGACCTTACATATATTTACCTAAAATTACAAAGTATTACATGTTATTTGTTTCATATACTGTGAATAGTCATTACTACCCACAAACAACATCAAATACATGTTACAGCCGTTTCTTAAAACAGGGTTACATACAGTTACACATATTTACTGTGAATAAGTCAAAAAAATGTAAAAACTAAAGGCTAACACATACTCACATTTACACATGCTCACACTAATTATGTGTAACACATGCATTGCATTTTATTACATGTTATTTCATGAGGTTTTGGTGGGTGTTGCAACAAAAAGTCCTAACACCATAAATAACACCCAAAAAAATACATGTGTCGCAGATACTTACACATTGTTATAAAAACACTTATATTTAATTAGTGTGTGTAACTAAAAACTGACAAACTCTTGAATCCAAAAAAGGGAATGTATCAATATTATAAAAATTTAATAACCATTTAACACAAAAATGATTACGAGTCTCGCCCCATGAAAATAAAAAAAAACATCAAAAAATGTAAACCTATTACACATTTAATACAAATGATTAATGTGGTTCAAACTTCTTAAACAAGAAAAAGAATAACAAAAATACACATGGACATGAAAAAAACAAAAAAAGTAACAAAACAAAAAACAACTGAAAAAAAAAGAACAACAAAATAAATCTAACCACGACGATCATAACCGACGTATCGGAGAGGAGAAATTGAATAAACAGGGTCACGTGGAGGAGTTTCATTTGCAGGAGATTCTTCATCATGAACGCGATCCCCCTTATCCAAATTCTCGACTGGCTAAGGTGTGTGATGGCGAAACGGGGTTGAGTACGGGTGGATGCACACATACGTCGACAACATGCAATGGTTGTGAAGTGGGTGGAGGGGTAACTTCACCGCCACCCATGAAGAATGTAACCGAAAGGTAATGGAAAATTAAGTAACAAGGAAAGTGATGAACAATATTGGAAGATGGATGAAATGTGTAAGGTGGTGAATCAAAAAATATGATTTGGAAGAAAGTGGGTGGATATAGTACAAGTTATGGAACTCGAGATGTGGAAACAAGTTGGATGTGATGGGTTGGTGAAAAAGAGTTGACATAGTACATAAAGTACTGACACAAAAGCATGACATGCAAATGGTGGTTAGGGGGAATGACGAAACTACCCCTCACTATGTGGTTCAAGCTTGCTGAGGTGTCATGTCCTTATTGGCTGTTTTGGGTTAAAGAGTTCTCACATTAATTGAGGGTTAACTCTTGAACCCAATCCTATATATATATATATATATATATATATATATATATATATATATATTGTTGGATCATGAGAAAGGCTGGTGCAACCAAAACTATTTCACTTAGTCAATTTTGGTGCTACATTCAAAGGCTTCCGAAGCTAAGTATGGGAACTTCCGAAGGTTGAAGAGTTCTTCCGAAGACAAGTGAAAGATCAACTTCCGAAGACAAACTCTACTTCCGAAGATAAGGAGAAGTTTCCAAGCCTCGGAAGAAGCAGTCTTCCGAAGTATAAGTGGTTTCGGAAGAAGTTATTCTTCCGAAGCAACTTAACCTTCGGAAGACACTGCTATGAACTAGTGGACATAAGTATGGTCTCTGACATTCCGCTACAGACTTCTAATACAGCATGGCTTCTTCCTAAAGAGCCATATAGTTGACCATACTTTATTCCACTGTTTACCTTTTTATGATAGTACATGTTACCAACCTTAGTTGGTGACAAAAGGTAAGTCAGGGACATGTCCTGACTACCAAATCTCAGATAAAATATCCGAGATACCTTAACCTATAGTCTTGTAGTATAGGCTTTTGGTTATAGGTTTCCAGCTGGAATCAAAGTATATCCGGCTGTAGGTAGTATTATATATATAGTTCTCATTGTAACTCAATAAGAGAGAGATTGTGCTTGCAAGAGTCTTGTAATCCTTTGAGTTGAGAATCAATATATAAAAGTACCTTGAAAATTTACTTCCTGTGTTTATTATCATTTGCTACTTGTTATATTGTGATCAACTCTTGTTAAGACTCTTTCTGAGTGTTGTTATAGGTGAGTTTGAGAGAAAAACCACTTGTTAAGTGACCAATACCGATCCTGCAATTGGTACCAGAGCTTTGTTTGGCTCTTGATTGTGTGATCTAACCATCCAAATCAACTTGTTTTTCACTCCTCCCTACAATCCACTCACTCAAATGGCCGCTCTCACAAAAGCTGATATGGAAACTGGAACCATGACCAAGTCCCCACTGATCGCCCCTGAAGATTTTGACACATGGTGCACAAGAATGGAAGGCTTCATCAAGTGTCAAGACTCAAGGACGTGGGACTCCGTTGTTAATGGTCCTTTCATACCAAGCACTACTTCTGCTACTGGTAATCGTATCATTCCAACAGATGTGGACGATTACTCAGAAGAAGATAGAAAAAGAATAGAGCTTGATCAAAGGGCTATGACTTGTCTTCAAACTGCTCTTCCAAACTCCATCTACAGAGGATTCAAGAAGTGCAAGACAGCTAAAGACTTATGGGATGCACTGAAGCTCATGTATGAAGGATCCAAGGAGACTAAAGAGAACAAGAAGGATCTCTTAAAGCAAAGTTTGAAAACTTCACTTTCAAGGCTGGTGAGACCTTGACTCAACAATACTTCAGGTATGTTGAGATAGTGGATACTCTGGTGGATATTGGAGTAACTCTTGAGAACAGGGACATAGTAAGGAAGTTCATGTCTTCCCTTCCTAAACTATGGACACACTATTGTGTTGTGATCAAGAGAACATCAGACCTTAAGACACTTACTCTCACAGAGTTGTATGGTATCCTTAGTGCATTCCAGATGGAGATGAACATGCAAAACTCCTCTGGTAACTCCAATAACCAACTGAGTTCAGCCCTTCATGTGATTGAAAGGGAAAGCATAGAACCGCAACATCAGTTGCTATGCTACCCTCACAACTCATTAAATGGACCCTTCATTACTCTACCTGAGACTCCAAGGTCTCAACAGGCTCAGCACAACTCCTTTCAGGATAGTTATGCCTTTGTCTCTGGAAGTGGACACTCTGGTGATTTTCAATATTGCTTTGATGACCTTGAGTGCTTCAGTCCAGATGATGTAGAGTATATGGACATTGTCCAACAGATGGCTCTTTTAACTTATAGAGCGAAGAAGTTCTTCAAGAGAACTGGAAGGCAATTCCCTCAAAACCCTGTCAACAGCAAGTTTGGGTTTGACAAGACCAAAGCAAGGTGCTACAACTGCAACCAACTGGGTCACTTTTGCCAGGGAATGCAAGGCTCCCAAGAACAACCCGGGAACACCTCCACACATCCCTCAACCTAAAAATCTGAAGAAAAGACAACTAAACAGCTGCGATAGCTCAAGATGTTGACTGGAGCTTTATGGTACAGGATGTGACTCCTGCTCAAGCACTCATGGCCGGAACAAATGATGCTCAGGTATATGAACATCTTTGCACTCCAGCCTGTATTGCTAAAGTTAAACATTACAAGGATTACAATATGGAAATCAGATCTGATGTTAAGTCTTTAAATATCTTAAAATCTGACTTTAAAAGAGCTGAATCTGACTATCAAAAGAAAATTGATGAGTTAGAGAAAACTGTATCTCTTTTAAAACATGAACAAACTAACTATAAGACTCAAATCAAAGATCTGATATCCAAGCTGTCTAAAGCTCAAGCCCAGCTTGTCACTGCTAAGGCTCAGGCCAGGAAGCAAGCTATTGCTGAGCAAAACTTCTAAGCTATTCTTGCATCATCCTCCCATTCCAAAATGTTTTATCAAAACAAAGGAGGGTTGGGAACCAATGAAATCGCTCCACCACACTCTTATGAGTCTATTAGACAATCTAGATGTGGTACTAAGGAGCAAGAGGTTCCAACTGCTGACCCTTCTTCACTAGAATTGAAGGAGGATGCAACAATAGTGGCCACCACAGGGAAGAAACAGGTAAGTGCACCTATCTCCTCCTGTAAAGATCAAATCCTAACCACCAAGGCAAGAAGAAGTAGAGCTGAAGCTGCTAAAAGACTGCCAAGAGGGTTGCTGAGTCTAAGCTAAAGATCGACCCAAAGCAAAAGGTGTCTTTGTCTCAGTTGGATTTCAAGTGTTAGGTACATCTGATTCAGGAAAGGAGTGTAATACCAGCACTCCTGTCCTATCAAAGGATCAGAAGTTGAAAGGGAAAGTTGCTGATGAAGAAAAGAAGCCCAAGAAACAGCAACCTTTAAATTCCCAAAAGACTAACTTCGTATGCATAATGTGTGGTCAGCATAACCACATGGCAAAAGATTATTACTATAATCCAGCAAGCACACATTATGCAAATAATGTTCGAAAAGAAGGAGTCATGGAAGGTTTCATAGTTGGACCATTTCAAACAGTCCAAGTGATGAAAAAGGGAAAGTTGGTCTCGGAAGCCAAGTTGCTTTCGGAAGAAAGTACTTCTTCCGAAGGGAAAATGGCTTCGGAAGCCAAAGCTTCAAAGGTTCGGAAGAACAAGAAAGCTTCCCTGAAATCAACCCAGAAGAAGACTACTTCAGAAGAAAAGGTGGTGAAGGCTTCTTCCGAAAAGAAAGAAGCTTCGGAAGAAGTCCATGCTGCAATAGCCTCAACAAGCTCATCCTAAAAGATCAACCAAGGGATGGATTGGAAGATCAAGGAAGATGCTGCAGCCCAAACCTCTTCTTCAACGACCTCTATTGAACCCCAATGCATATCTTTTGGTTCAATTATTTCATCATCTTTGGAAGAGCCCAAGACCAGCAAGGCTTGGGCTTCCAAACAAAACTAACAATCTCATCTTATGTGCAGGGACATCCATTTGACAAGAACAACAATGTCTGGATTGTAGATAGTGGATGCTCCAGGCACATGACAGGGAACATATCTCTCCTTCAACAATTCCAGAACTATGATGGAGGGCCTGTCCAATTTGGAGGTGAGACCGGAGGATATATTTCTGGCAGAGGAAGTATATCCAGTGGTAGATTAAACATTGACAAAGTTCACTTTGTCAAACAGCTTGAACACAATCCGTTAAGCGTTTCTCAATTCTATGACCAAAAGCATCAAATGCTTTTCACAGAACATGAGTGCATTATCCTCAAACCAGGGATGACAATTCCTCCGGAACTGGTGCTTCTTAGATCTCCCAGGAAAGGGGATATGTACAAGCTAGATATGAACAATGCTTCTCCTACGGGTGAAGTATCATGTTTTCTTTCCAAAGCTGATAGTGATGAATCAACACTATGGCATAAACGTATGTGTCATGTAAATTTTAAGCAAATGAATAAATTGGCTAAAAATAACTTGGTACATGGTTTGCCTAAAAAGGAGTTTTTCTGCAAATATAACTGTGTTGCCTGCCTGAAAGGGAAATAGCACAGGACATCTCACAAATCCAAATATATTAATTCAATCACTACTCGATTACACTTATTGCACATGAATCTTTTTGGTCCCACAAGTATAATGAGCATTGGAAGGAAATCATACTGCCTTGTGATAGTTGATGATTTTACAAGATTTACATGGGTATTCTTTTTAAGAACTAAAGATGAAACTGCTGAAACTTTGAAATCTTTTATTCTTAAATAGAAAATCAAATTGATCATAAGGTTAAAATCATTAAAAGTGATCAAGGGACTGAGTTTAAGAACTTTGTTCTTGACTTATTCTGTGACTCAAAAGGGATTGCCAGACAATATAGTGCTCCCAGAACTCCTCAAGAAAACGGTGTTGCTGAGAGGAGGAACAAGACACTTATTGAGGCTGCTTGAACTATGTTAGCTGATTCAAAACTACCTCTAACATTCTGGGCAGAGGCAGTCAGCACTGCATGCTATGTGCAGAACAGAGTTCTTGTAGTTAAGCCCCATGGAAAAACCCTTATGAGTTATGGAACAAGAGACCACCGTTCATTGGTTTTCTAAGGTCATTTGACAGCAGGTGTACCATACTTAACACAAAAGATAACTTAGCAAAGTTTGCTGAGAAGTCAGATGATGCTATCTTTGTTGGATACTCTTCTAGCTCCAAAGCTTATAGAGTGTATAACATTAAGAATCAACAAATTGAGGAATCATCCAATATAGTTGTTAATGAGCACACTCCTTGTGTTAGGGGGAATGGACTTGATTATATCTTTGACTTAGAATTATTTCCAAACTATTCTAAACCATCTTGTGAGAATGTTTCAGCTGGAACAGGTGCTCAAGGTAATGCTGATGCTGATGCTACTCAACTATTTGAGCTACCCAGATCTCTTCCAAATTCTCCAAGAGCTGAAAGACAACAAGCTTCAACCATTCACAGATCAGATAGCGTAACTGTCTCAAGGAATAGTGAAGCTTCAACAAGTGAATCACTTGATGAACCTCAAAACTCATCAGGTGATCCAGTACAACACCAGGTTGAAGGAAGCAGTATTTTGAAGGAACATGCAACTGTTAATACTACTTCACAGCCAACCATTGATGATGTTTCTCAGTCATTCAATCAGTCCTCATTAAATGACTTTGAAACAGCAGCTGGACAGAGTAGTCCAGTTCCTGATCAGAATATGTCCAACCTGGACCTATCTCTGCAACTGGAAGTGATTCCTCGTCTTAGGATTCACAACACTCATCCATCTGAGAACATCATAGGGGGATGTCTCTGAAGGTGTGAAAACAAGAGGACAGACATATCATGGGAATGTCTGTTTGTACTCATGTTTTCTATCCCAGATGGAACCCAAGAAGGTAGAAGATGCCTTGAAAGATAGTAGTTAGGTTGAATCGATGCAAGAGGAGCTGCTTCAATTCAGAAGATAAAAGGTCTGGAATTTATGCCCACTACCATCTGGTCAAGTACCCATAGGCACTAAATGGGTTTTCAGAAACAAGAAAGATAATAGAGGCTTGATTATCAAGAACAAAGCTAGATTAGTAGTTCAAGGATGCACTCAAGAGGAAGGAATTGATTATACTGATGTCTTTGCACCAGTTGCAAGACTTAAGGCAGTTAGGATCTTCCTTGCTTATGCGACATCCAAGAACTTTACTGTCTACCAACTTGATGTCAAGTGTGCTTTTCTATATGGGGATATAGATAGGGAAATCTATGTATGCCAGCCTCCAGGATTTGAAGACCCATAACATCCCAACTATGTGTGCAAACTGGACAAAGCTCTATATGGCTGCACCAAGCACCTAGGCTGTGGTATGAGACTCTATCTCAATTTCTTCTGAAAAGTGGCTACACCAGAGGTACCATTGATAAGACTCTCTTCATTAGAAAGTTTGGAAAGGATATTTTGCTTGTCCAAATCTATGTTGATGACATCATATTTGGTTCCTCAAATGACCAAATGTGCAAAGACTTTGAAAGCATCATGAAAAAGAAGTTTGAAATGAGTTCCATAGGAAGAATGGACTTCTTCCTTGGAATTCAGGTGAAGCAATTGAAGGAAGGATTCTTCATCAATCAATCCAAGTATGTCAATGACATCTTAATAAGCTTTGAGATGAAGGACTGTAAGCCAGCCAAGACACCCATACCCAGAAACCATAATGTTTGCCTTGACCTTAAAGGGGAGGATACTGATCAACATCAATATAGAGCAATTATTGGTTCTCTAATGTACCTTACTTCTAGTAGACCTGATAACATGTTTGCTACTTGCATTCGTGCAAGATATCAGGCTGCTCCAAAGGTGTCTCACCTAGCTACTGCAAAGAGAATCCTCAGATACCTTAAAGGAGGACCTAAACTAGATCTCTGGTATCCAAGAAATAGTGATTTCAATCTTTATGGATACTCTGACAGTGACTATGGTGGCTGCAACATTGACAAGAAATCCACATCAGGAGGATGTCAATTTCTTGGTGGAAGGATCATCTCATGGCAATGCAAGAAACAATCCTGTGTATCTACATCAACTGCTGAAGCTGAATATATTGCTGCTGCTAGCTGTTGTGCTCAGCTGCTGTGGATTCAGAACCAGATGTTAGACTATGGATTCCATTTCATGAGCACTCCTATCCATATTGACAACAACAGTGCTATCTCCATCACCGAAAATCCAGTGAAGCACTCCAAGACAAAGCATATTGATATCAGGTATCATTTCATTAGAGATATTCATGAGAAAAATCTGATCAAGCTAATCAAAGTTGACTCAAATGAACAATATGCTGATTTGTTCACCAAAGCTTTTGATGAACGAAGGTTTAAATATCTCATATCAGCTATTGGGTTGATAAACATTGATTAAACTACCTCTTTTGAAAGCTTTTTAAATGTGTAATATCTTGTGTCAATACAATTTAAGCCCTGTTACAAAAGAACTCTTTGAAATATTCTCAGTATAGATTTCTTCCGAAGAGGAATTAACTCTCGGTAGATATTCTTTAATATCTTCCGAAGTCAAATTCCTCATTGAAAATTTTCTTCTTGGAAGAATTTTTAGTCTCGGAAGAAGCGATTGATTTCACATCAGATCTACTTCCGAAGCTTATAAAACTCTTCATTCAAGAAAACAGTTCTTACCTTCGGAAGCAATGCTTTGCTTCGGAAGAAAGAATTGCCTTCGGAAGACAAATTACCTTCGGAAACGTTTTATACTCAGAAAAAGAGTTTTTACTGTATAACGGATATACTTATGCATAATTAGTACTTAATACTTATGTTATAATTAGTACTTAATACTTATGCATAATTGTAAAATAACAAATCTTATATTACTTTACATCGAGTTGTAGTATTAAGTAACGCTTGGGAGGGCATGGCCACTGGAGTCATACATGCAGCTATAGAAACGCTTGGAGTTACAACAGGAAGGACAGTTGGTCATAAGGAATCCTGGTGGTGGAATGAAGACGTACAAGAGAGAATAAAATTAACAACAAAGCTTTAGAGAGCTCTTACGTTGTAATGATGAGGAAGAACGAACACAACTAAAAGATAGCTACAAGAAGGCCAAACGAGAGGCGAAAAACTCAATGTCAGAGGCAAATAACATAGCTTATGAGAGAATGTATAGGAGGCTAGAGATGAAAGAAGGAGAACATGACATGTTTACGATTGCCAAAGCTCGAGAACGTAGAAGACAGGACTTGGGAATTGTGAAGTTTATAAAGGCTGAGAATGGAAAGGTCTTGGTGAAGGAGAGAGACATCAAGGTAAGATGTAAAGCCTATTTCCATAACCTCTTCAACGTAATGAACCCTAATAAACAAACAAAGATCGATCAAACTACCCAAACAACGTAACAAAATAAGTGTTATTGTAGAAACATCACAATCGAGGAAGTTACGCGAGCTCTTAAGAAAATGGGAAGGGCAAAGGCGGTGGGCCCAGACAACATATCGATTGAAGTGTGGAAGTGCATGGGAGAAGGAGGGCTACAATGGTTAATAGAGTTATTCAATATTATCCTTAAGATCGGGAAGATGTCGGATCAGTGGAGGAGCAGTGTCATAGTTCCCATATATAAGAAAAAATAAGATGCCCAGTGTTGCACAAATTACAGGGGAATAAAGCTCTTGAGCCATATGATGAAACTATGGGAAAGAGTTATAGACACGAGAATTAGACGTGAAACTCACATAACGATAAACCAATTTGGATTTATGCCAGGGCGATCTACAACAGAAGCCGTACACGTCATAAGGAAGGCAATGGAGAAATATAGAGAAAAGAAGAGGGACCTTTATATGGTCTTCATTGACCTAGAAAAAGCCTATGACAGTGTACCGTAACAACTTATTTAGGAAAGCTTACGGGATAGAAGGGTACCAGAGAGATATATCAAGATAATTAAAGTCAGGGACTAGTAGTGGGCCTTCATGCAATAGTTCGCATGTGATGTGTAGGGTAACATCATTTGTCCAATGTAGGTGAAGTCTTAGTGATAACTGCCCTATTAGTAATGTTAATATCATAGTAAAATTTATCTGCCTTATTCATTGCCTAATATCGTAGTAAAACTTATCTGCCTCAAACTTGTTTCAATGATGTTGTTTGCTTTTATGACGTATGCTTAATTGCTTATGTGAGGTATGCATTATTATTCTGATTATTATGAGTATGCTACTGCGTATGTGATGTATGTGAAGTATGCAAATTTGGTCTATGACATGCATATGCATATACAAGACTTATTGTGATGTATGTTTATATGTTATATGCAATATAATTTGGCTGTTATCATTGTCGAGCTGGGGGTTTCTTTGGAAGCGGTCTCTCTGTCTCCCAAGATAGAGGAAAGACTGGCCACCACCTACCCCTCCCAGACCATACTCTCAGTGAGACATACTGAGTATGTTTGTTTGTTTGTTTATCGAGTTACAGTATTTAAATGACTTAAGATAGTTTACATTGCACTTATTTAGCATGAACTAATAGTAAAGTAAATTGATGTAATGGTATAAGAACACTTAGCATCTACTAAGATTAGTTGACATCAACTACTAGATAAATGTCATTTCTTAAATTACATCACGTTAAGATTTAAATCTAATATAAAATGTAATTTATATGTAATGTAATGTGATAATATGTATTGTAATGTCATTATAATATGATGTAAAATGTTGTAATGTAATGTAATAACTCAATTCAACTAAAGTGATGTTGGTAACGAACTTATATTCCTTGTTTATCTAATAATATATTGGTGTAGTATAATTACACTACTTAGAACGTTGTGAAGTTGTAACTGTTACATAATACTTATATATTATTATAACACTAAACCCAAACAAGCCCACCTCCTATTTGAGTTAGGTTGGAAAGAATGTCATCTAATATTATCTAATATAAAATGTAAATAAATTGTAATGTAATATGATAACATATATTCTTTAATATAACAATTACAATACATTACTTATATTCCAATAATTATAAATTACCATGTTTTTTTGAATGTCGAAAATACCTTTCACATTATATTAGTAGGTAATTGACTAAATAGGTAGATGACTTAAAATATATTACATTCTAGTTACTTAGCATAAATTAACATCAATACAGTAGTAGGTAATTGACCGAAATGAATCAAGCTTAAACTAAAACAAGACATTAAATTACACTACTTATTTTGTCAAATTTCACAAATAGAATTTGTTTATGTTAAATTACGCGACTTATTTTGCCAAATTTCGTAAATAATTACGGTAATGTAACTGCAATATGATATCCTAACAATGCTTATACTTTCATTTCGCCAAACAATGTATATATCATCACAAGCACCTTGTTTCGCCAAACCATCATCCACAACGTTGTATTGACTTGCCTATAAAATAAGGAAGAATGCAACTAGTACTTAATGCAGAAAAAACCATTAGATAAAAGAAGGTATGGTTGTCTACCTCAAAAAAATACAAAAAATTTGAAAATGCGTATTGAGTAAATAAATAAATGATATATATTTATGGAATCTTACAATTTAATATAATTCAAACTTGGATTTTAGAAAAAAATTCATTTATGGATGCCATGTTTATAATTCTGTATAAATGCATGTTAAAAAAAGAAAAAATGTGATGGAATCGAGAGATCTGAAAAAAGATATTGAAAGGTTGGAATATGTGAATGCATAGTACATGTGGTAGTTGTCAAATAAGAAAACCTAAATAAAAGAGATATGTCATAGATTAAATTACATATATACCTCTAAAGATGCTTTTTAGGATTAGTGATGTGTCATATTTCTATTGGTTAAATACGTTAGAGTTATTACAATTACTTAGGGTTAGCATATGAGATCAT
>CM044008.1:42626115-42766115 GCA_024085815.1 Flaveria linearis
TACGTCCATGTCTGTATCTACGTCCATGTCTGTATCTACGTCCATGTCTGTATCTACGTCCATGTCTGTATCTACGTCCATGTCTGTATCTACGTCCATGTCTGTATCTACGTCCATGTCTGTATCTACGTCCATGTCTGTATCTACGTCCATGTCTGTATCTACGTCCATGTCTGTATCTACGTCCATGTCTGTATCTACGTCCATGTCTATATCTACGTCCATGTCTATATCTACGTCCATGTCTATATCTACGTCCATGTCTATATCTACGTCCATGTCTATATCTACGTCCATGTCTATATCTACGTCCATGTCTATATCTACGTCCATGTCTATATCTACGTCCATGTCTATATCTACGTCCATGTCTATATCTACGTCCATGTCTATATCTACGTCCATGTCTATATCTTCGTCCATCTCTATATCTTCGTCCATATCTATATCTACGTCCATATCTATATCTACGTCCATATCTATATCTACGTCCATATCTATATCTACGTCCATGTCTATATCTACGTCCATGTCTATATCTACGTCCATGTCTATATCTACGTCCATGTCTATATCTACGTCCATGTCTATATCTACGTCCATGTCTATATCTACGTCCATGTCTATATCTACGTCCATGTCTATATCTACGTCCATGTCTATATCTACGTCCATATCTATATCTACGTCCATATCTATATCTACGTCCATGTCTATATCTACGTCCATATCTATATCTACAACGTCCATGTCTATATCTACAACGTCCATGTCTATATCTACGTCCATATATATATCTACGTCCATGTCTATATCTACGTCCATGTCTATATCTACGTCCATGTCTATATCTACGTCCATGTCTATATCTACGTCCATGTCTATATCTACGTCCATGTCTATATCTACGTCCATGTCTATATCTACGTCCATGTCTATATCTACGTCCATGTCTATATCTACGTCCATGTCTATATCTACGTCCATGTCTATATCTACGTCCATGTCTATATCTACGTCCATGTCTATATCTACGTCCATGTCTATATCTACGTCCATGTCTATATCTACGTCCATATCTGTATCTACGTCTATATCTATCTCTACGTCTATATCTATATCTACGTCTATATCTATATCTACGTCTATATCTATATCTACGTCTATATCCATATCTACGTCTATATCTGTATCTACGTCTATATCTATGTGTGTATCTATATCTATGTCTGTATCTATATCTATGTCTATATCTATATCTATGTCTATATCTATATCTATGTCTATATCTATATCTATGCCTATATCTATATCTATGTCTATATCTATATCTATGTCTATATCTATATTTATGTCTATATCTATATCTATGTCTATATCTATGTCTATGTCTATATCTATGTCTATGTCTATATCTATGTCTAAGTCTATATCTGTGTCTACGTATATATCTGTGTCTACGTATATATCTGTGTCTATGTATATATCTATGTCTATTCCTATATCTATATCTATGCCTATATCTATGTCTATGCCTATATCTATGTCTATGCCTATATCTATTTCTATGCCTATATCTAGGTCTTTGCCTATATCTTTGTCTATGCCTATATCTACGTCTATGCCTATATCCACGTCTATGTCTATATCTACGTCTATGTCTATATCCACGTCTATGTCTATATCCACGTCTATGTCTATATCCACGTCTATGCCTATATCCACGTCTATGTCTATATCCACGTCTATGTCTATATCCACGTCTATGTCTATATCCACGTCTATGTCTATATCCACGTCCATGTCTATATCCACGTCCATGTCTATATCTACGTCCATGTCTATATCTACGTCCATGTCTGTATCTACGTCCATGTCTGTATCTACGTCCATGTCTGTATCTACGTCCTTGTCTGTATCTACGTCCATGTCTGTATCTTCGTCCATGTCTGTATCTACGTCCATGTCTGTATCTACGTCCATGTCTGTATCTACGTCCATGTCTGTATCTACGTCCATGTCTGTATCTACGTCCATGTCTGTATCTACGTCCATGTCTGTATCTACGTCCATGTCTGTATCTACGTCCATGTCTGTATCTACGTCCATGTCTGTATCTACGTCCATGTCTGTATCTACGTCCATGTCTGTACCTACGTCCATGTCTGTATCTACGTCCATGTCTGTATCTACGTCCATGTCTGTATCTACTTCCATGTCTGTATCTACGTCCATGTCTGTATCTACGTCCATGTCTGTATCTACGTCCATGTCTGTATCTACGTCCATGTCTGTATCTACGTCCATGTCTGTATCTACGTCCATGTCTGTATCTACGTCCATGTCTGTATCTACGTCCATGTCTGTATCTACGTCCATGTCTGTATCTACGTCCATGTCTGTATCTACGTCCATGTCTGTATCTACGTCCATGTCTGTATCTACGTCCATGTCTGTATCTACGTCCATGTCTGTATCTACGTCCATGTCTGTATCTACGTCCATGTCTGTATCTACGTCCATGTCTGTATCTACGTCCATGTCTGTATCTACGTCCATGTCTGTATCTACGGCCATGTCTGTATCTACGTCCATGTCTGTATCTACGTCCATGTCTGTATCTACGTCCATGTCTATATCTACGTCCATGTCTATATCTACGTCTATGTCTATATCTACGTCTATGTCTATATCAACGTCTATATCTATATCTACGTCTATATCTATATCTATATCTATATCTATATCTATATCTATATCTATATCTATATCTATATCTATATCTATATCTATATCTAAATCTAAATCTAAATCTAAGTCTATATCTAAATCTATATCTAAATCTATATCTAAGTCTATATCTATATCTTCTAACACTCGGTTATTTTCTTTTGAAGCCAAAGAAAGAAGAAGAAAGTAAAGAAATAAAGCCCAAAGTCGAGGGACCAAACTTGCCAAAACAGGAGAAAGTTTGGAAGGTGTGGGATTAAGAGGGGAGGGCAGCCCACACCCTCCCCCACACTCACCAATTTTCTGCACAAAGAGAGGAGAAGAGAGAAAAAGGGAGAAGGGTTGGTTCGGGTGGATTCAAGTGTGCAAAATTGTCGTGTAGCGGGTCAAATCGAAGCTCTACTTCTCGGGGTAGTTTGTGTGAGTTCTAGGACCCCTCTTTTACACGTTTTTGGTTGATTTTAGGGCTGGAACACATCTGAAAACCCATTTTATGTGTGTGTGTTTGACTCATTTGTATGTGTTTGCATGTGATGCGTTTGGAGTTTGTTTCCGGGCTTATGTGTGCTTGAATGGTGTTATGGTATGCATTTTTAAGGTTTAGGATGGTTGATTTGGGCTTAGAATGGGTTTGGATGAGCATGGAGGTCGAAAATGGCATATTGGGTTCGGGATGAACTGCATTCTGCATCAGCTGCATTCTTAAGGTTTAGGATGGTTGATTTGGGCTTAGAATGGGTTTGGATGAGCATGGAGGTCGAAAATGGCAGATTGGGTTCGGGATGAACTGCATTCTGCATCAGCTAGGGCTAGGCGACTGACTGGAGGCCATACGGCCGAATGAAGTGCGACTGGAGTTCATTCGCATGACTGAGGTTCATTCGCACGATTGGGGTGCCAGTCGCATGGGGAGTCATACGACTGAGAGCCTATTCGCATAAGTGCTCATCCGCATTGGTGTTCATCCACATGAGGTCTATTCGCACGAATGGGGTGTTCATCCGTATTGGTATTCATCCGCATGGGTCTATTCGCATGATGTTCAGTCGCCTGGAGGCCATGTGATTGAAGGGTGCCCATACGCCCAAATAGGGCTGGTGTACCCGAGGAAAAGCGTAGTTTAATTTCTGACTTTCGGGGGAAAGTGCAGATGTAAGTTTTGACGTGAAAGTCCCCGTAAGTTCAAGTAAGATGGTAGTTGGGGTCTTAGAGGGTATGTCGGGCATGATGATGTTGCATGTTATGCATGATGTATGTTATGTATGTATGATGATGCCCTGTATGATGATGCTACCGTGTATGTTAATGTTCCTTATTATGATGTATGTTTATCTTTCCCGTGGCTTTACGTGTTATTTTAATGAATGAAATGAAAGTATTATGTAACATAAAATGGAAAATAATGAAAGAGGAACATGATGAATGAATGCATGCATTAATGAATGAACGAATCAAAGTAAGAAAGGCTTGCAAGCAAATGTATGGAGGTTCACACCCAATGAAGGGTGTTAGCTCAACTGTGTGCGGGTTACCTACCCCAGAAGGATGCACACTGGGGTCCAATCCTTGTGATTGACCATATGTATGGGATCCTTGATGCTTGCCCTAGGTACTGGAGTCAGCTTCGTGCATAATGTTTGAGGTCTATGAAAGACCTCGGGCCCAGTAACCAGCTTCGTGCACAATATTCGGGGTATAGCATATGGCATTGATCCGGAATGAAAAGAGAAAAGATAAGTGGTGAATGTACTTGCCCTAGGTACTGGAGTTAGCTTCGTGCATAATGTTCGAGGTCTATGAAAGACCTCAGGCCCAGTAACCAGCTTCATGCACAATGTTCGAGGTATTGTACATGTCATCAAACGAAATGAATGTACGAATGAAAGAATGTATGAATTGAACGTTAATGAAATATCATAATAAAGAACGAAATGAGATCCTTATCATTCGACCTCAGTAATCGTGGCTGTGTGCCATGAGGAGGGTAATGCCTGACGGGATCTAGATGAGAAATGAATGATATTGATGTACGTTGAATGAACGAAAGTTAACGAACATAAAGAAAGATAATAATGATATTATCTATGTGTACGTATGATGTGTGAGCATGTACGAAAGTATTGTATGATTTAAAAGAAAGTAAAGAACGATTTAATGAAAGTAAAGTATTTTATTTATAAAACTAGAACTCAGCAACGCTGACTTTGATGTGTTTCCAGTTGGCAGATAATGTTGTTGAGGATGGCACGGGGCGGCTACTCAGCTCTTTTGGATGGCATCCATTCATATAATGCTTTTGTGATGTAATGCAACAATGTATTTTCTAACTGATTAACGGTGTATTATTTTGCAAAAGCCTTTATAATGAAATGAAATGTCATTTTTGAATGTTTCCGTTGCAATATTTATTTAAGATAAATGAGAATGTATGTTTTATGTGCAATGACCGACCAGCTGTAAGCGTCCCGGGAACAGGGCCTTACAAGTTGGTATCACAGCTAAAGTTTAAGTGAAACGGGTAAATTTTCAAAATAAACCTTAACTTAAACTGAGAATGGGACGGTAAGGGAAGGGATGCAAGTCTGAGTAGCTGCGTGCCATCAGGTATTTTCGTAATGTTAACCGGTATTATGTGCGCATGTTATGTGGTTTATGTGCTATTTGTAGATTTAAATACTAATGTAGTCAGCACAGGTAATGCTTGGGGTATGAAGGGTAAAGTAAATGGCTAATCACAACTGGCCACTGTAATTAGGGACTTACTATACTTGACATAAACTGAGCTATTTCCTTGAATGACCGTGTTGGTGTTTGAATCTTTCAGTGTGTGATAGAGGATGGCCGGTGGTAGATCATCTAAAGCCTCTCGGGGTGTACTTGGTGCTGCATCACGACCCAAATGAGGCAGGCCTAGAGTTGAAAAGGTGATGCCTGAAGGACCCGAGACCTTCATCCGGAGGGTGGGGATGAGAGTGCAAACTTAAGGGCCTCGGTGAAAGAGGCGATGGTTGAAGAAGTGCATCAGGTCATGCAGACAATCTTACCTTCTATGGTGACCGAAGTGATTAAGGCAGTACGGGAAGGGGAAAGACAAGAGAGGAACCGGTCCTGGGGAGGTCGGGAGCAACCGGAGACTAAGACGATTCCCTCCGATAATGAGGAGGAGGAGGAAGAGCCTGTGCAGGAGCCGACATGAGGTTGTAACTACGGGGCATTTCAAAGGTGTAAGCCCCCTACTTTTGATGGAAACGGCACTGCTGTTGCTGCTCATCGATGGGTGAGAGAGATGGAAGATGTATTGAATGTTAGCGAGTCCCGGGAGGATCAAAAGGTGAAGTTGGTTGCCTATTCTTTTGTGGACTCGGCTTTATGCTGGTGGGAAAACATAGACCAAGCCGAGGGTAGCAGGGCTATTGGGAGAATGAGACGGTCGGAGCTGAAGAAGTTGGTAATTAAGGAGTTCTGTCCTTACCGGGAGATGGACAAGGTTGAGAGGGAGTTTCTGCAACTGGAGCCGGAACCATGACACATCAGCAGTACACCACGAAGTTCAACGAGATGGCACGTCTGGTGCTGGATCAGGTGACGCATCTGTCATGAAAGATCAAGAGATATATTCAGGGCTTGCCGGTGGATGTTCGTAGGCACATGATCGCTGCCCGACCGAGCACGTTTAGGTTGGTGGTTGATTTAGCGGGACGGTTGTATGATGAGCGAACGGTGGTGGTGTCTGAAGCAAGCAAGAAGAGTGGAGGAGACCGAAATTGGAAAGGGAAAAGATTAGGTCGGGGTGGTGCCTCGACGAGTGATAAGAAGGCACGGGTGGATGACCGTCGTGTGGTCACATCTGGTGCGGGGGTGAAGAGGTGTGAAAAGTGTGGGAAAGAGCATACTGGCGAGTGTAGGTGGGGACTAAATGTGTGCTTCAAATGTGGGAAGCCAGGTCATATGGAACGGGAGTCCAAATCAGGGAGATGTTTTAATTATGGCGGGGAGGGCCACATGAGCAGAGACTGCAAGAAGCCAAGGGCTGAAGGTTCAGGGGTGAAGAAGACGGGGAGTGAAGGACTGAGAGCGAGCACTAGGGCATTCACCATGACACAAGAGGAAGCTAGGACGGACCCTGATGTTGTGTCTGGTACGTTTCTGGTGAACCAAACTTTAGCTTCTGTGTTGTTCGATTCTGGTGCTAGTAAAAGTTTTATTTCTGCTGCCTTCTATACTAAGCTGCCGGTTAGTAGTAGACGTGTTGATGCGCCCTTTGATGTAGAAACTGCCATAGGTAAGTTTACCAGGATTTCTGAGATGATAGAGGACTATGATGTAGAACAAGAAGGTTATAAGTTTCCTGTCAGCCCGTTCTTGATGACATTATGTGGTTTCGATTTGGTTCTTGGGATGGATTGGTTTGTGGATTATGAGGCGAACATTGTGTGTCGCAAGAAGATGATTGGTTTGACAGCGCCCGACGATAGCTCGGTGATGGTTTATGGTGATCGGGTTACCATGATTCCAAAGGTGATTTCAATGGCGGTGGTGGGAAAGTGCATGAGGCGTGGATGTAGTGCCTACTTGGCCTATGTAAATGATGTGGATACGCCAACACCACAACTGTCTGATGTACTGGTGGTGTGTGACTTTCCAGATGTGTTCCCCGAAGACTTACCAGAAGTGCCACCAGACCGTGAGATCGAGTTTCAGATTGATTTGATACCAGGTGCCCAACCTGTTGCCAAAGCACCGTATCGCTTGGCTCCTACTGAGATGAGAGAGTTGATGGAGCAATTGCAAGAGTTGCTTGATTAGGGGTTGTTAGGACCGTGTACGTACGGAGTACTAACTGATTCTTCGTTATACCGGATCAAATAGTGCGGAATCCTATTTGATTGGCGATCCAATCAGGGAGAACGAAATCAAGATCAATCCTAACGATTAGAAAACGTTAAGAATGGAATAGGAATGATTTGGGACGTTCTATGAACTTGGAATGGACGATCTGGATGTTCTGGGTCGACTAGGGTTTCAAGTATTCAAAGTGTTGTGTTTTTCCACGAATTAAGTGGTATTTATAGGTTACAGCTATCAGTCGTACGACTGAGCCAGGCGACTGGCTCAGTCATGCGACTGAGTCATACGATTGGTTCATTCGGACGACTGAGTCAGTCTTATGACTCAATCGTACGATTGACTCAATCTCCTGGTTCAATCGTGTGACTGGCCCATTCGCATGGTCCAGTCGTGCGACTGAATCAGATAATTTAGTTAAACACATTCTTGAACCTTTAATGGTTTAGAACTATGTCTAACAACTGTAAACCTATATAACATTGTCATATATTTGTGTAACAATTAACAATATAGATAGATATAACATTAAACAACCAATACACATATATAGAAGAGTTTCTTATTCAATTGATCAAACATTACATAAGTGTTACAAGAAAAGAAAGTCTATTACATTTAAGCTCACTAGACTAGAACTGGGGACATGTGTACCGACAAACTCCCCTTGGACCTAGTTCTATCTAGACTTTGACTTCTTTGTTGAACTCTTCAAATATCTTTATTCTCTCCTCTTTAGAAACCCCGACATGGATATTCAGTGCGAAGCATAGACGTATGATATGCTGAAACTGTAGTGCTTGCACTATATCCTGCGTGTCAAAAAACAGTGGCCACTTGTACAGCGTATAAACATCGGACGCTGACAAGTTTATTAGCCACATAGGGTCAAACACCCTTATTGTGTCCATCGACCCATCCTTCTCCAAAACAATGACTGCCTCTCCTGAGCGCCAGTCATAGTACCACCACTTAAAGTGTGGGGTAAAGTCCTGTGGCATCTCCCTTAGTGGAATTCGGGACATTGTGCGGTCGCCACTTCAGGACTATCTTCGGTTGACCAGTAATGGGACTCACTTCAGGACTATCTTTAGGACTATCTTCGGTTCACCAGTAATGGCCTGCTGTGGTCTGAAGTTGACCCATCTAGTCCTGTACTCCCTTTTTAGGGCAGCCTCAAACCAGCTTGACATTTTCTTCGGATCAGCGTATAATAGCTTCAGGCGCGCCAGCTGGTTGAGCTCAAAACTAGGGAGAGTCTTCAGATCGTGAGGGAATCTGAAGTACTCTATTCCCCTCTCTCTCTTCACAGCATAAACCCCAAGATCCTCAAAGTGAGCCCATGCTATAATCTTCCCTGACACCTTCATGTTTTTCTTGACTTTGTAGAGTTTGGTGTAGGTACTCTGTGTCGCTGTAGCACGTTGGGCTCGGACCTCGGCGAAGCAAGCCGCCCATTCAGCCTTTCGAATATCGACTTCGGCGTCCGAGGCTTGGGCTTGACTTGTTGAGGCTTCTGCTCCTTTCTCCTTATCGCTAAGTTTATCCAGAATGTCACTGTCAAGGTTGTTTACCAAATCTGGAAACACGTTTCCCTCTTGATCAATGTATTCTGGATAGTGCTGATCTGTGATGTCTTCAATTTCGATTTCTTCAACATCGTTGAGCTCGTCATCATCAGCATCATCAAAAATTGGAGCATCCTTAACAATTTCGTCTGGATTCAGACGAAATATTTCAGCAAGCTGCTCATCAGTAAGGTCGTGAATAATTTCTCCTTCTTCAGGAGTATAACTCACCGACCTTCTGATGATTCCCTGCAGATCAGGAATCATTGTGAGTTGAGACTTGACCTGTTGGAGGGGAGCAACATCATGCTCATCTTGCTGAAATCCCTTATCTGTTTAATATCAACATGTAGAGTAGCAAACATTAGTATAAACTCAAGTTAATTAAACATTAATCATTAAATATTTATAAGAGTTTCATATACGTCAAAAGATGAATCAAGTACAAAAGCTTTACACTAGTACAAAATCGGGCTTCGGTGACACACAAAAATCGTCACTGTAGGTAGTTAGTGACGATTTTTTTTTTTCGCTAAATATGTCACCAAAGGTCGAGCCATTGTTGATGTTGTTCGGTGACACACAAAAAATCGTCACTGTAGCATATAATAATTAGTCACCGTAGACTAGAGGTGTCACTATAGACCAGTGATTTTTGTTCCAATTTTATCAAATAATGTCAATATAAACCATTTTCAGTGACACATGTTTTTTTGGTTAGTGGCAATATATCAACAATTGGTCACATGATTTTTTTTTTCAATGTGACGTTTTGCTTGAAATTGGTCGCATTACACTATGTTCAGTGTGACTATTGGTTGGTATTTGATCACAAATAGAAATCTAAGTTGTGACTATTACATACCTTCTAGTGACATAACACAAATGAAAATGTGACCTAAAACGTTTAATATAAACTAGTCTTATTTTAAGTGTCACTGTTGTGTATCCTTTAATCACACTAAGTTTAAAAATTTCTTGTTACATTTCCATTTAGTGACATATATTACATAGTTACATGACCCTAACACACTTGTTGTCACACTATTATTAAATAAATGTGAGTTTTTATGTATTTTAGTGACAAATAATTTTGAACAGGGTGACTATATGTAGTTAGTTATCACACAATTGTTAATCTAAGTTGTGACTATTACATACCTTCTAGTGACATAACACAAATGAAAATGTGACCTAAAATGTCTAATATAAACTAGTCTTATTTTAAGTGTCACTGTTGTGTATCCTTTAGTCATACTAAGTTTGAAATTTCTTGTTACGTTTCCATTTAGTGACATATATTATGTAGTTACATGACCCTAACACACTTGTTGTCACACTATTATTAAATAAATGTGAGTTTTTATGTATTTTAGTGACAAATAATTTTGAACAGTGTGACTATATGTAGTTAGTTATCATACAATTGTTAATCTAAGGTGTGACTATTACATACCTCTAGTGACATCTCTTATTTTAAGTGTCACCGTTGTGTATCCTTCAGTGACACTATCTTTGAATATTTGTTGTTACATTTCCTTTTAGTGACATATATTACGTAGGTACGTGACCCTATAACATGCCTGTAGTCACGGTCTTTTCTAAAGACTATGACTGTTTTTGGGATGTAGACACAAATATTTATGTAGGCAGTGATTATATGTTGTTAGTTATCACACAATTGTTAACACAAAATTACCAATATATACCTTTTAGTGACACTTGTAGTGCACTATCTTTAATGAATGTGACCATATATATATATATACTAGCAGGGCACCCGCGCAATGCGGCGGTAACAACAATATAAATACCCTACCTATAGATAGGGTCTACGGATTTTCACACAAACACCTCCATAGACCCTAATATATAAAGATTCAAACTACACGCATATATGTGTTTATTGCAATCAATAGTGATTGTTTCACATGTGTTTGTAAGTTCAAATCACTTTCATAACGTTTGAAACAAATGGTGACAAATTGAAAAGATAAGAGAAGTAAAGGTAGAATATAAGCATGTAACTTTCTCATGAAAGTTGCCAAACTGAAAACAAATGTTGGTCAAAGGAAAAACAATGACAGAACATAACGAAACACTTGTTTCTCAGAGACACCTGTCAACAAAAAAAGTATATACAAAATTAAATGAAAACACATGAGATTGATGATCAAGGTTATAGCAAATTAACAGACTTGATGTGCCTTCTTAATGAAATAAATGAATGTGTGTGCATACGCCAAAACCGAGAGAGGATAGAGGTGTAGGGTTGCGAGTAAACTTGCTGCCGCCAGAAAGCCTTTGCAAGTGTCTTCGAAGTTAACCTGTAGCGAAAATCAAAGTTGTAAGTTTAACCTAATCAGAAAAGAGAATACTTTGATATTTCATGCAAGATATTTCATGCAGTCTCAGCCACTGAATAACCTCCCTGTGTACAGATTTACCATGAGCCGAAATATTTCATACCTGCAAGAGCAGTAATTCAAGTTAGAAAACAGCTAAAAGCTGCTCAAGCAAAGAATCATAGTGCAACTTCAATGAACTGAAATACTACAATTTAGCATACCTTGGAGGACAACATGCCATTTGCTTAAAGTCTTCCAATTTAGAATGGTTCTCGTCGACTAATGCTGTAACATACCAATGCTTAACACTTAGAGGCATAACAACACAAACACATCACAACCATGGGCTTTAGTACATACGGATTGGGTTTAAGCAACATGGGCTTTAAGAAAAGAGTTTAAAGCATATACCATAAATTGCATACATATACATTTTACATATCATATATCTATACAACAACAACAACAATCATGTCATGAACGTAACACAGACAACAATGACAGCAACTGGTTGGGTTTCTCTCTTTCTCCTCATGATATAATCCCCAAATTCCATCATACATCAATCATGTCATGAACGTAACACATCATCCACACACATTATTTAACAATTAACATCGTACGAACCTGATTATCCCATGAAGTAGCAACAAGGTAATTCGCCTTCGGACTGAACGACAGGCTAGACACACTATCCGAAGGAGGTGATACAACCTACACACAAACTCAAATCAATTTCAACAAAAACAGCAAAACACACTCCACCACATCATTACAAACCATAATGTGCATTAAATGAAGAAACAAAACACCAAACACCACTAAGGAAACAAATAGTAATTGAATTAAGGCGAAACAAAAGTGGGATCAACATAGTACCTCGGTTGACTTGTTAGGATTGGTGTTGTAAGCAGAGGCCATGCCAAATGTGGACATTGAAGGTGAAATTGAAGTGACTTGACACCGGAACCCTAAATCGCAGGTGAACGGAGGCTTCAAGTGAGGGAATTGTGAAGATGTCTGGGGCGCGCAAATCTCCTAGTATTTTCTGAAATTCATTCAAAAATTGAATCAGATTTTGAAATAACCCACCCATTTGAGTATAACCGATCCCGCCCAATCGAGAAGTGGAAATCCTCATATCTTCACTGGAATCACGTTGTAGGTTGATGACTTACCTGTGACCGACACCACCGCCTGCGAACCAACCTGCAACCGCCTCTTTATCCTTCGATTCTCGTCGCCTCGTTGAGCTTTAGGAGAAATTGAAGCCACTATCACGACCGGGGCGTCGAGGGGAGCCCGGATGCGCGTGCCACTCGCCGGCACTTGCCGGAATCGGCCGCCGGAGGCCGGAGTCTTGGCCGGATCGAAGAAAGGGGGGGGAAAGGGAGGAGGTCGCGCGGCTGCTTCCTTCTCTCTCTCTGATTTTTGGGTTTTAAAACCCTAAAATGGAAAATGGTTGGCTTTATAGTAGGTTAAATGAAACGGGTTCGGTTCGCACACGTTTGGTTAACGTTTTCACGTAGCGTTTAAATTTGTTTAATTATTATTATTATTTTACTAATGTTTAATTGTGGTCAATTTAATTATAATTGTATACTAATAATAATTAAGATTTCGAGCTAATAATAATGTCGAATAACGTTGACAAATAGTAATGATAACGAAACAGTCGGAACGGTGTTAACCTGAAATACACGGGTTGTCACAATATGAAACGTTAAGTTGTCAACATGTACATTTGTACAAGTGTAGCTAACGCTTTCATTTGATTGTATCAGGCACAAGTGGACCCTTTTTGATTATCACGGACGTCTACCATTGGCTCGCATCATTACTTAATATTAGACTAGTATAATATAGTTGTAATATATTATGCAGTGAGTGGGTTTGCAAATTATTTTTTGTGGTGAACCGGTTTGACTCATTTCTTTGGTTTGCTAATGGTTAGTAATGAACATTTAGTCACACCTAAACTAGTCTTAAACTAGTGGAGTTACTTTGTCACGTGTTCCAATGCTGACCGACAAACTAGTTGTTTATTGTCACATATTCCAATGCTGACCGACAAACTGGTTGTTTAGTATTAATAACAGGTCCCTTATAAACATCGCCTTTATATTTTATCACACATCCGAATTGGAGATGTGAGAAATAAATACTTATACATCAATAACGTTGCCTTAGTATTAAAATTTTAGTCACACCTACTAAAATGAACTGTGACTATAAACTACTTTGACTTCACTTATAACGTTTTCTTAGTATTAACCGTTAGTCACACATAATAAAGTGAACAATCACCAAATTGTAATTCTCGTCACATGTTTTTTTCCATTAACCATGACCATAATATATAATTTGTCACACATCCATATTCGAGCTGTGACCATAATCTTCTTATACATCAATAACTATTTCGTTAGTTTAAATTTTTAGTCACACATAATAAAATGAAAGCTGACCATTTGTTACTTCTAGTCACATGTTTGTTACATTTGTCATGACTATTAGTTATCGTTAGTGACACACTGTAATTTTCACTGTCACCATAAACTTTAACATATGGTAACACATTAATTAGTGTGACTAATAAACATAAACTTAATGTCACACAAAAAAATGTTTACTGTCATTGTAAATTACATTTACTCACAGTTACATTATGTCACTGAATGTGCGCCATTATATAGTGACACAAACAATTGCCATATGTGACCATATGTTTATCTATGGTATCACAAAAAAAATTTACATTTGTGACTAACGAAAAACGTGACCAAATAGTGACATTTGGTCACATTGCGATTAAAAGTCACTAATATTTGTAACATACGTTATGTTTAGTGTGACTAAAGAGGTGATTCTCTACGCAATAGTCACACAACCCGCTGAAATCGTCACCAAAACATTCCAGGAATTTTCAAGCATACATACGGTGACACTATTCTTCGAAAGTGTCACATAGACCTGGCGGAGTGTATGTCACTAAAAGTCGATTTTGTACTAGTGTTAGAAATAAAACATCTAATCAGTACTTCTGTCTTGGATCATTGCTGGATCTCCCGGCAGAAGGGGAGGTAGGTGGGGCAGCAGTTGATGCTCCCTGGTCTTGTCTTTTCTTGCTTCGTTGCTCATGACTAAGGCAGAGGTAGATGCATCTCCGTCCCCTTCATCATCATCATCATCTTCTTTATCTTCATCATCACCTTCCTCGTTATCAGCATCACTATCATCATCCTCATCATCCTACTCATCATCATCATCTTCACCTTCTCCTATCTTGAGAGGCTCAGTCGGATTTGCTTTCAGCTTTAGCAAGATGGACTTGTTTTCAGCCTGTAACTTCTCCAACTTCCTATCAGTCTCAATCTCGTGCTCTAATAGACCAGTGATCTGGTCAGTCTGTGAAGCGATCAGCTGAGCTTGAGATGAAGTCAACTCCCTTAACTGATGAATCTCAGCTGTCTGGGAGGAACACTGCTCTGTTAACTGCTGAATCTGAGCAGTCTTGGCCTTATCAGAAGCTAGCAGCTGGAGCACCATGCTGTTCAGTGCTGCAAGCTGCTCTGTCACTGAGACAGGTGGAATGAATGAGCTAGAGGGTGCAGATGAGGGTTGGGTTTGGTGAGTGGTGGTTGTTGTGGTAGCAGTGGTGTAGATGGGAGGTGGTGGGAAGGCTGTAGTGGGGGTTACAGTGGTGGTGGAAGTAGATATGCGAGTATGAGGTGGAGGTTTAGTAGTGGTGGTGGTTGATGTGGTGGCTGTGGTGGTGGATGGTATGGCTGTGGAAGTGGTTGTAACGAAGGTGAGACGTCTTTTCTTCTTCTTCTGACCATGGGGTTGAGCCATCCTTTTCTTCCTCGTTCCGTTGAAGTGGATGCTCCCCCAACAACCCTGCTAGCTGACTCCGGTGCATAACTCGGATCAGTGGCTATCTCTCCTGAGTCTCGTGGGGATTCACCGACCGCCCTTAGCCTATGTTCTGTGGGAATAACCTTGCTTCCCACAGTACGTGTCAAGGGCTCCTCTTCTGACTCCTCTTTCTCCTCACCAAGAACAAATCCTGATGGAAACCAGCAGACTCAGTTCCATCGTGGTGGGTGGTGGAGATGGTATATCAGTGGTTAGTGGCCCTAGATGGAATGGGGCCTGTATCTCCACCATCATCATCATCAGAATCATCTGATGGAATAGCTATCACCTCAGTGTCAGATCCACTGTCATCATGACGCCATTTGCGTCTCCTGGGGCAAATAATCAACCCGGGCCAGATGCCCAATCAACTCTTCATCACCGGCTTCACCTGCTTGCCTCTATAAACTTTCATCCTCCAAGAGTGGTGTCATCCATAACTCCAACGCCACTGCATCACTCTTTCCTTGGGCAGATCAGGCAACTTTTCATCAAAATCAGCTGTAGGAACCGGGGGTACATACAAAACCCTTCCTTCCCCTTTGCCTCTAAGTTCTCTATCAGATACGTGAAAATCATGTTGGAGAAGCTGAAGGGGTGATTAAGGACCAATGCAAACATATGCATTCTGGATTTGGTCTGATAGATCATCAAACCCACCCCTCCTGGATGTTATGCACTTTAGTATGACGTGTGCTAGGTACTTGTACTGGGGGCTCAGGTTGCTCTTGTTCAGCACCCCCGAGTTGATGTGCCCGGCAGTACCCGATCCTCATAAAGCACCCACGAACCGTCAGAGGATGTAGCTTAACTGGATGATCCTCATCATCTCCAAATTCCAATACTCTCCTGATATCTGCCGCTGTGATCTCTATCGCCCTACCAAAGATAGTACTTCGGAACGGTAGGGTTCCACAGATCGATCTACCGAAACTCCCTCCCAGAATGATTGGTGAAGGGACTGGTAGGGAGTACAGGGTGTAGATATAGCTCTATAGGTCCGTGACCTCCTCAAAAAGTCGATAATCCTTCAAACTCACCAACCGTTCCTCGGGTGGAATCCAAGTGAGCACAAATGTTGTGCTTTGGATTTATGGTCCATCTATTAGCCATATTCCTGTAATCAATAGCAAACCCATGTTAGAAACATGTAAAACAGAGTTTGACTAAATCAGAAAACAGTTTAGTTCAATCATGCGATTGCACTGTGCGACTGGGTTCAGTCGGATGGTCATATGTGCGACTGGACTTCAATCGGTTGAACAGTAATGCGACAGAATTTCAGTCGAATGATATGTCATGCGATTGAGTCTAATTAGGAGACTGAACCTGCGATTGAGTCAGTCGACCGAATGACTCATTCGCATGATTTATTCGGCCGATTGAATGAATCGTCCCTTTCAATCGTGCGATTGAAGTTCATTCTGGAGTCCAGTCGTATCACACACTCAACCCATTCGCGTTATTCATTCGGCTGATTGAATGAGTCGCCCCTTTCAATCGGGCGATTGAAGGTCATTCTGGGGGACCAGTCGCATCGTAGACAAAACTGTTCCATTTCCAACTCAGATTTATCAAATGGCTAAATTAAACATTAAGTTCATGTTTATTAGACTCGCAATCATGTATCTAACCCACCTAATCCATTGATTTTAACATTGTATGTGATTAAGGTAGTTTATTTTACAAAGTTTGTGTCGGTTCAAGAACTAGGTTAAATACGATCGGATTCAAACCCCATTCGACTGTAAGCATCATCAATCACTCGCGTTATACATGTAGAACAATGCTAAAGCATCAGAAATCGGATACAGTAGGTGTTTTAAGATCAAATGAAAATTGGGCAGCGTAACGGTGTGATTTTGAGTTTAGGGCGAATGAGTTCTGCGATTGACTGAGGAGCCTATTTATACTAAAAACTCAGTTCAGTCGGGCGAATGACCCATTCGCTCAATTCATTCGGCCGATTCAATCTCCAGTCGTACGACCGAGTCTAATCGCATGACTCATTCGTGCGATTGAAACTGGGTCGTACGATTTACTCAAGCGACCAGTCCATTTGATCAATTACCTCCATTCGCTTGTTTGACCTAGGCGGTCACATTCAAATCGGCCGATTGGGCTCATTCGCATGTCCCAATCTTACGATTGTATTCAATAGATACCCCATTCGTACGAGTCCCAAGCTTACGCCATTGATTCAGTGATAAGACATTATAATCTTTTGATCATCTCAGACATGATCACTTTTAAAAGCAACACATTCACTGATCACCTCAGATGTGATCCATTTATCCACCCGATCACCTCAGACGTGATCCATTTATCCACCCGATCACCCAGACGTGATCCATTTATCCAACTGCACCTCAGACGTGATCTATTTATCCACCTGACATCCTCAGACGTGATCCATTAACCTTTCAGAAACAATTTGTTAGTAACGTTAAGCACATTTGGTGACGTTTAGCAGATAACAATACACACAGTCCGACATTGACACATTATACTAAAATAATTGAAAAATCTTAAAACTACGAATAGAATGAACATGTTTTTGTTGTTTTGTTGGGTCAAGTTTGTGTACTTATTAGCATTTACATCATATCAAGGACAGACTCATATGGAATCAGACAGGCATAAACAGCATTACTTGGAACCTTTGATTAGAATTGAACTTTAAACCCTTGCATATCACAGCTTTCTCACTTATCTAAGACTTATGAAATCTAACTGGGAATCATGCTTGATATGATACGTAACGTACTTTGATTATCAACTTCAGTCACTGCATACACGAAGATTGTCAGTATACTTGTCCACTTAAATCCATACACAGACTTTTGACACGCATTGGTAACGAATTAAGTTATATTATTTCAACCAATATTTGTGGATCCCAATCTATATGGTAATCATTATTCCTTAGAGGACTTTCGAGCGGTCTATAGGTATTTTGACAAGAAGAACTATTCTTAGAGCGTTCAAAGAGAAGCCAATCCTCAGGTCAGTGCCATCGCACAGTAGAGAGGCGGCAAACAACAACGAATTCTAGAATATGTAGTGTATGCTTATCCTCTGGTCATGCCATCGCACAGCAGAGAGGCACACAACCTATCTCCTTGTTAAGCATTTCTTATTTTTCTTTTCACATAACGCACCAATAACATTTTGTTATCTGTATGATTGCGCTTGTATTCATTTTTCTTTTGCTCTTTTTGCAGTCACACGCTCACCTTTGGTGGCGTTTATTTGCTGTTCGTTATCCCTTATCGGAAATGGCTGATTGTGTTAACCAGTGATAAGATGGGAACCCACAGTGATTGAACCGTTTAGTTTAGATTAAGTTACCAATGACGTCTACTCGTCTATTGTGTTGAATCTACGCACATCGTATAGTGAACTAGCACCTCCCTAGATCACTTTCTCCGTGTAGTTACAGTACCAACCAAGCGTACTATCATCTTCCCATTTTGTTAGGCTTAGACTTCTCAGATTTATAATTTTTCTGTGATATAATTAACTTTGCAGAACCGAAAATCCTTTTGGTATTCCAAGTAACTCGGTGCCTGTGTACTATCACTTTCCATAATTTATCGAGTCCACATTTCCAGTTTAGATGTCTCTATGCCTTTTCAGCTTACTTACCTCCCCCCCTTTTTTTAAGAATGAATACAAATGATACTGAAATAAATCTCCCCCTAAAATACTAAACAGAAATCTTTTTGTGTTTTTGGATTTTATATAACAAGAAAAATAAAAATAAAAAAAAAAATAAAAATAAAATAAAATTAACAGAAAATAAGCAAAAATACGAGTCGGACTATGTATCTGCTTCTTCCGAAATCACATCACTTTTCTTTTTAACACCGTTGACCTCTAGCAGATAGAAAAATCTAGGTTTATCAATGGTTTGGTGTAGAGTTCAGCGCGCTGAAAATCCGTGTTAATTTTAATCACATCAATCAATTGTTTTTCATAGCAATCGCGTATGATGATATTTAATGCCGATGTGTTTGGTTTTTGGGATGTTAAACAGGATTTTTAGTAACAGCTATGGCAGCAGAATTATCAACATAAATAGGGGTGTTAGAAAATTGCAAACCGTAGTCGCGCATTTGCTGGTGGATCCAGATAATCTGAGAGCAGCAACTTGCAGCAGCACATATTCAGCTTCACAGGTTGATAAAGCAACGAGGTCTGCTTCTTGCATTGCCACGTGACTAATCGCCTTCCAAAGAACTGACACCACCTGCTGATGTAGACTTGAAGTTCATCTTGCAGCCACCATAGTCTGAATCGCTGTGCAGAAGCTCAAAGTCATCATCATGAGGATACCACACCCCAGTGTGGAGTACCCTTCAGATAACGAAAAATCCTTTTCACGCCAATCAGGTGATTCCTTTTGGCTTCGCTTGATATCTAGAACATAAACATTTGGCATACATAATACTGGAACGTGAGGCAGAGGTACATAAGAGATCCGATCATCCCACGATACATAGTGGCATCCACCAAATCCCCATTCTCATCAGGAGCCACATCATGATTTGCGGCGAGAGGGGTACCGGCAGTGGAACATTCTCCATATCAAACCGACTCAGAATATCGCTGACTACTTGGTCTGATGTAGGAAATACCGGTTGGTGTTTGATCCCCCTGTAATCCTAGGAAGAACTTTCATTTCTCCCCATGGCACTCATTTCGAACTCTGCCTTTATCACAGATTCGAATTCTTTGCACAATGCTTCATATCAGACCCAAAGATGATGTCTCCACGTAGATCTGCACCATAAGCAAATCACCATCCTTTTCCTTGATGAATAATGTACAGTCAATGACACCCCTGCAAAAACGTGTTTCAACAGATGGGTGGAGAGCTTCTCATACCAAGCTCGAGGAGCTTGATGTAGCCCATACAGAGCCTTATCCAGCTTGTAGATTCTGTCCCGATGATACGGATCCTCAAATCCTTCGGGTTAACTGACATAGACCTCTTCACGGATTTCCCCATGAAGGAATGCACTCTTCACATCCAACGATAGACTTTTATCTTCATAAACGATGCATAGGCAAGGAAGGTCCGAATTGCATCCATTCTTGCCACTGGTGCAAACACTTCATTGTAGTCGATCCCCTCGACTTGTCTAAATCCCTGAACAACCAAGCGTACCTTGTTTCTGATAACACACCTTGGTCATCCTTTTTGCACTTTAGTACCCATTCGGTACCAATCACTTTAACTCCTTTTGGCCTGTTAACGAGGGTCTAGACTCCAAGTTTCTTGAACTGGATTAGCTCTTCTTGCATAGCATTGACCCAGGCCTCATCTTTCAGGGCCTCACTGACGTATTTAGGCTCGATTTGTGAAACAAACATGAGTAAGCCCCGTCATTGACATAACCCTTCTCCATGACCGGCATATCGTTCAGAGTACAGCTGATTTCGCGTCTGCACACCGGATTAAATATCCCCAATGATAGCCGTGGGGGATGATTCACACTGATCCTAGTCACTGGTGTGGAAGGACCACAACCTCAGAGTCAATATTGGTGACTACAGGTTCAGTATCCGGATTTCCAATGCTGGTTCAGCAGCTGATGACCCACTTTGTTGATTAACATTATGATCAAGGTCTGGTTCAGCTGCTTCTTCATCACCTGATAAGTCATCACTCTCGTCTTGAGCAGGAGTCGAAGAACTTGAGGTACCGCTTGCAGGTGTGATTTGCTTGAATCCAGATTCGGTATGTTGAGAACATCATACATCATCTGGGTAGCAACTTAATCATCTGACTCAAACAGAGGAAGATTAAAGGATTTGAAAAAGCCATCGTAATCGAAGAATGATGATGGACCTTTTCCAGTAGGGGGTGGTGTATCTCTGAACATCTACGTTGCACCACACTTCTACCTGACCTGTCGAATTATTGTAAACTCGTTTGTCTGGTATGCTGTATCTAAGAATATTCCTTGATCAGCTTCTCACTGAACTTGACTTGCATCCTGAGTATTCTTCAACAGTGTACAAGGAGCTCCAAAAGGTTCCAGATACTCCAAGTTAGGCTTGCGCTTCTGAAGCAACTCATAGCAAGTCTTGCCATGCCTTTTGACTACTAACACACGGTTAAGTGTATAGCAAGCATTGGCAACCGCCTCATTCCAGAACTGGACCGGAAGCTTAGAATCAGCTAACATGGTTCGCGCAGTCTCGATCAAGCTTCGATTCTTTCGTTCTGCAACTCCATTCATTTGTGGCGTGTATGCTAAAGTGAACTGATGAACAATCCCCTTTTTCCTTGCAGAAAGCATCCATCCACTGATTCTTGAACTCTGTGCCATTGTCAGAACGAATCCTCCTTACCTTCAGGTTGTAGAGTGACTCCAGTGTCGTGGCGAGTACCTTGAATGATTCAAATGTTTCTGATTTAGCTTTCAGAAACATCACCCAGGTGAATCTTGAGTAGTCATCTGTGACTACAAAGCAGTACCAGTCCTGCGATACTATTTTTGCTAACTGGACCAAAGAGATCCATGTTTGCAACTCCAGGGGCATCTCTATAGGATTAACTTGCTTGGTCTTGTGAGATTCCTGGTCTGCTTGCCTTTCTTGCATGAGACACAGAAATCAGAAAGCTGGAAGTTCTTGATAGGAACTCCATCAACTAAGTTGTTATGAATCAGATGATTCTCTCCTATGATTAATGTGTCCCATTCTTCTATGCCACGAAATGGAGTCCTTCTCTGTAGCTTTAGATAAGAAACATTGAACAGTAAGAAGACTAGTAAGCTTTGACATATCTAGAACATATATCATTATATCTAGATGCTGACATTAATACTGTTCCTCTGGAATATCCATTTCTTTCTTCGAATGTACATTTGCGATTATCAAACATGACTTTGAATCCCTTGTCACAAATCTGAGACACAGAAAGCAGATTGTTTTCTAACTGCTGAACAAAGTTGACTTTGTCGAATTTTACCTTTCATTACCTACTTCTCCTTGAGCAGTAATGTATCCTCCTTTGTTACCAGCAAAGGAAACGTCCCCCTTTAATTTGTTTGACATTGAAAGGAGGACCTATTTCCCGTCATGTGCCTGGAAGCTCCGCTATCTACGATCCATGTATTTAAAGACGCACTATAGCGGACAACCTGTGCAGCTGTGGACGTTTCAGCCATGAAGCATTCTGAGATGCAGGTTGAGGCTTTAGATTCTGAATTCAGCTCATTCTTGATAATTTCATCCACTGCATCAAACGTCTCTTCCAAGTCAGCAGTATCAACATCAGCTGAGCTCTCCCCCTCACTCGCTGAGTCTTCGTTCAAGTCTCCACAGAAGCTATGTTCGCTTCACCATTAGATAAGAATCGAAAGGACCAGTCCTGTCCTTCATCTCCTTGTGCTACCATAGCTTAGAATCATTTCCTGTGGTGCTGGCTTCTTGTCTTTATCTTGCCTATTGAACGAGGAGAATGGATTCCCGTTCCCAGTCTTTTTAGGCTTCACGCATTCTCTTTTGAAATGTCCCTTTTCCTCCACAGTTGAAGCACGTGACTTTAGAGTTGTCAAAACCAAAGGTCATATCTTTAGTAGCCACGAGATTCTGCCCTGTTTTCTTCTTCACAAACTTCTTGGCTCTCCGGACAGCACTTGCAAGAGCCCAGATATCCATCCTTTCAAGCTCATTTTCATCTACTTGCTCGTAGTCTTCATCGGCAAGGTGCATTTCCAATCTTACCCGCCCCAGACCATCATAAGAGTGCACAACTACAGCGAGTAGATCCATGTGCTCTTTAGCAACCTCCACTTTTACCTTTCCTAAATTTTCTGTCATCAACTTAGCAGATTGATTAACAATTGGACTTTGTAGAATCCCAGATGCACCATGAGACTCATTTGCAGATGATGAGCCTTGATCAGTAGATGACGATGCATTGGAGACAAGGCTGTTTGTAGAGGAGCTCCAGAAGACTTTGCAGTAGGAGTGGAAGTAGGAGTTACATTGTAGAGTGTAGGTCTTGAGTATACGCTGCTTTTTTTCGTCCTGTACTGGTGACGCACTTCTTCCTCTCTCAGTTTTAGAATAAGTCATTAATATCCAAGGTCTCTAAAACTGAGTTGTGTCGCATAGTGGAAATGAATGATGCCACTTTTCAGGTAGACCATCTGCCAAGCTAGAAACTTTGTCTTCCATTGACGTCTTTACTCCATGAGTGTGAAGTTCACTCGTCAAGTGATAGAAGCGATCGATAATTCGTCCAAGCTCTCATTCCCAATTGCAGAGAAGTTGTCAAACTCCTTCTTCAACGCTTTACCCTTTAGGGACTTTAGAGTAGAATTCCCATCATACCTCTTCTCAAGAGCTTTCATCAACTTTTTACTTTGCTTGTGCTCTGAGTATTGGTGAAAAATGGCCTTGGGAATGGACTGGGTCAAAAGAGCATATGCCTTCTTTTCGGCATTGTAGGCAACCTTCTGTGTATCAGTGAGTCCACTTAAAGTCAAAGGAACACCATCAGCTCCCACGGGCATATTATAACCAGTCTCAATAGAGTTCCATAATTTCGGGTCCCTCCATTTAGATGAATCTCAAAACGTTGTCTCCATTGTGGAAATTCATCTATAGTCAATAGCTTAGGTGGCTTGTTATGGTTTCCTATCTCATTTTCCCAGTAAAGCAGGTTCTGTATGCCTGAGTCCTTTCTTTCCAGCTGACATTGCAAAGTTTTCTGAGTGCATTATGTTATAACTTTAACTTGTGAATGAAACTGCTAATGCGATTGGGGAGTGCGACTGGATGCGACCGCACTAGCTGTATGCAATTGGACTCAAACGTACGATTGAACAGACGACTGAGAGACTTAGGCGACTGAACAGACCGAACGACTCAATTGGGCGACAGAACTGGGCGATTGACTCAATCGGGCGATTGGACGAAGCGACTGACTCAATCGATCGAATGAATGGGAGACTGGACTTCAGTCGTACGATTGAGCTAATCGTGCGACTGAGACTGCAGAAATCGAATTTTCACACTTTTGACCTAAACATGTTTTGTACACCTTAGACGGCTGTAAGTCGAAAAACACTGATCTCAGAACATGCACACGTAAAGACTCGTTTTTGAGCAGAAAGATTGGATCTTTTAGCGAAAAACATGGACTTTAACACAAACTTGATTGAATCAAACGAAGAGTCAAGAGCCAAAGCTCTACCACTTGTTAGGACCGTGTACGTACGAAGTACTAACTGATTCTTCGTTATACCGGATCAAATAGTGCGGAATCCTATTTGATTAGCGATCCAATCAGGGAGAATGAAATCAAGATTAATCCTAACGATTAGAAAAGTTAAGAATGGAATAGGAATGATCTGGGACATTCTATGAACTTGGAATGGACGAACTGGACATTCTGGGTCGACTAGGGTTTCAAGTATTCAAAGTGTTGCGTTTTTTCCACGAATTAAGTGGTATTTATAGGTTACAGCTATCAGTCGTACGACTGAGCCAGGCGACTGGCTCAGTCATGCGACTGAGTCATACGATTGGTTCATTTGGACGACTGAGTCAGTCTTATGACTCAATCATACGATTGACTCAATCTCCTGGTTCAATCGTGTGACTGGCCCATTCGCATGGTCCAGTCGTGCGACTGAATCAGATAACTTAGTTAAACACATTCTTGAACCTTTAATGGTTTAGAACTATGTCTAATAACTGTAAACCTATATAACATTGTCATATATGTGTGTAACAATAAACAATATAGATAGATATAACATTAAACAACCAATACACATATATAGAAGAGTTTCTTATTCAATTGATCAAACATTACATAAGTGTTACAAGAAAAGAAAGTCTATTATATTTAAGCTCACTAGACTAGAACTGGGGACATGTGTACCAACAGGGGTTCATTAGACCTAATATCTCTCCTTGGGGTGCTCTGGTTTTATTTATAAAGAAGAAAGATGGTAGTATGAAGATGTGTACAGATTACCGTGAGCTGAACAAGTTGACGGTGAAGAACCGATACCCCTTACCGAGAATAGATGATTTGTTCGTTCAGCTTCAAGGTGCCAGTTGGTTTTCAAGGATCGATCTTCGATCCAGCTACCATCAGCTAAAGGTGAAAGAGCAGGACATTCCTAAAACAGCTTTTCACACATGTTATGGTCACTACGAGTTCCTCGTTATGTCATTTAGGTTGACCAACGCGCCAGCTGCTTTTATGGATTTGATTAACCGAGTGTGTCGGCCGATGTTGGATAAATCAGTGATTGTGTTTATTGATGATATCCTGATTTATTCGAAGAGCGAGATAGAGCATGCCGGTCACATTCGAGAGGTGTTGGAGACATTGAGAAGGGAGAAGTTGTATGCCAAGTTCTCCAAATGCGCGTTTTGGTTGCGCGAGGTTCAATTCTTGGGTCACGTGGTGAATCCGGAGGGGTTCTGGTGGATCCGACAAAGGTGGAAGCGCTGATGCAATGGAAGTCTCCAAAGACGCCATCCGAGATCCGTAGTTTCTTAGGTTTGGCGGACTATTACAGAAGATTCATTCAAGACTTTTCCAAGATCGCTTCTCCACTAACCAAGTTGACCTGGAAAGATGTGAAGTTCGTGTAAGGTCAAGCCCAGGAGAAGGCATTTGAGGAATTAAAGACGAGGTTGAATCAAGCTCCTGTATTGTGATTACCAGATGGAAGTGAAGATCTGGTGGGTTTATTCTGATGCTTCCTACTTGGGGTTGGGGTGTGTGTTAATGCAGAGAGGAAAAGTTATAGCCTACACATCCCGACATTTGAAGGTTCATGAGGTTAACTATCCTACTCATGACTTGGAGCTAGCAGTCGTGGTCTTTGCACTAAAGATTTAGAGGCACTATCTTTACGGGACGAAGTGCACCATTTTTCACTGACCATAAGATCTTGAAGTACTTCTTTGAGCAAAAAGACCTGAACATGAGGCAGAGACAATGGTTAGAGCTTATAAAGGACTACGATTGTGAGATCCATTACCATCCGGGCAAAGCCAATGTGGTGGCGGACGCCCTTAGCCGAAAAGAGAGACCCGAGCCGATTCGGGTGAAAGCATATCAGATGATCATGACCTCTGATGTGATGAAGCAAGTTGAAGATTTTCAAGATGAGGCATTGAAAGAAGATCATCTTAACTCTGAAAAGATGAGAGGTCTGGTTACGGAATTGGGTGAAAACACACTCGGTGTTAAAACCCGATTCGGGTGAATGTGGATTCCTCGTTTTGGGATCTACGCGTGAAGATTATGGATGAAGCTCATAAGACTCGATACTCTATTCATCCCGGTGCTACAAAGATGTACCAAGACATGAAGAAAGATTTGTTGGTGGTCGGGAATGAAGCGTGACGTGGTGGAGTATGTGAGTAAGTGCCTTACTTACTTGTAAGTGAAGGCCGAGCATCAAAAACCGTATGGGAAGATCCAACCTTTGGATATACCGGAATGGAAGTGGGAGCACATCACCATGGATTTCATTACGAAGCTACCGCGTACTCCGAAAGGGTATGATGCTATATGGGTGATTGTTGACCGCCTGACGAAGAGTGCTCACTTCCTACCGATCCGCGAGACATATTCATCTGAGAGATTGGCTGATCTGTTCATCAAGGAAATTGTAACTCGTCATGATGTGCCGGTGTCTATTGTGTCTGATCGTGACACCCGATTTACATTCAAATTCTAGAAGAAATTCCACGACGCCATGGGGACGAGGTTACATATTAGCACGGCTTATCATCCCCAGACTGATGGTCAGTTAGAAAGGACCATCCAGACATTGGAGGACATGCTTCCGGCATGTGTGATTGATTTTAGGGGAAGTTGGGATGACCACTTACCATTAGCTCAATTCTCATACAACAACAACTATCATGCCAGTAATGGTATGCCACCTTATGAGATGCTATACGATAGGAGATGCAGAACACCCGTTTGTTAGGGTGATATTGGTCATACAGAGTTACGGAGCGTCGAGGTGATCGAGGCTACGACTGAAAAGCTTGAAAGGATCAAAGCCTTCATGAAGGCAGCAAAAGATAGACAAAGTCGTATGCTGATAAAAGATGCAGACCGATTGAGTTCCAGGTGGGTGACCAGGTTATGTTGAAGGTCTCACCTTGGAAGGGTATCATTCGTTTCCGAAAGCGGGGCAAGTTGAGCCCGAGATACATAGACCCTTTTCCGAATCATTGCTCAAGTAGGAGAGGTGGCCTATAGATTGGAGTTACCAGATGAGTTAAGTGGAATTCACCCGACATTTATGTATCTCATCTAAGGAAGTGCTTGGCAGACGAAGATATGATTGTTCCACTGGAGGATATCGAGGTAGATGAACGGCTCAATTATGTGGAGCAACCAGTGACAATCATTGACCGTAAAGAGAAGAGGTTGAGGAATAAAGTAGTCCCACTTATGTGTGTACAGTGGAAGCACATAAAGGGATCTAAATCTACGTGGGAGACTGAAGAAGAGATGCGACATCATTACCCACGTTTGTTCAAGGAATGATAGGTTTCGGGGATGAAACCTATATAAGTGGGGTGGACTTGTAACACACGGTTATTTTCTTTTGAAGCCAAAGAAAGAGAAGAAAGAAAAAGAAAGAAAAGAAATAAAGCCAAAGTCGAGGGACCAAACTTGCCAAAACCGGAGAAAGTTTGGAAGAGTGGGGGATAAGAGGGGAGGGCAGCCCACACCCTACCCCACACTCACCAATTTTCTGCACAAAGAGAGGAGAAGAGAGAAAACGGGGAGAAAGGTTGGTTCGGGTGGATTCAAGTGTGCAAATTTATCGTCTAGCGGGTCAAATCGAAGATCTACTTCTCGGGGTAGTTTGTGTGAGTTCTAAGACCCCTCTTTTACACGTTTTTAGTCGATTTTGGGGCTGGAACACATCTGAAAACCCGTTTTATGTGTGTGTGTGGTGTGTGTATTGATGCGTATGATGCGTTTGGAGTTTGTTTCCGGGCTTGTGTTTGCTTGAATAGTGTTATAGTATGCATTCCTAAGGTTTAGGATGGTTGATTTGGGCTTAGAATGGGTTTGGATGAGCTTGGAGGTCGAAAATGGCAGATTGGGTTTGGGATGAACTGCATTCTGCATCAGCTAGGGCTAGGCGACCGACTGGAAGCCATATGGCCGAATGAAGTGCGATTGGAGTTCATTCGCACGAATGAGGTTCATTTGCACGATTGGGGTGCCAGTCGCATGGGGAGTCATACGACTGAGAGCCCATTCGCATAAGTGCTCATCCGTATTGGTGTTCATCCGTATCAGGTCCATTCGCACGAATGGGGTGTTCATCCTCATCGGTGTTCATCCGCATGGGTCCATTCGCATGATGTTCAGTCGCCTGGAGGCCATGCGACTGAAGGGTGCCCATACGCCCAAATAGGGCTGGTGTACCCGAGGAAAAGCGTAGTTTAATTTCTAACTTTCGGGGGAAAGTGCAGATGTAAGTTTTGACGTGAAAGTCCCCGTAAGTTCAAGTAAGATGGTAGTTGGGGTCTTAGAGGGTATGTCGGGCATGATGATGTTGCATGTTATGCATGATGTATGTTATGTATGTATGATGATGCCCTGTATGATGATGCTACCGTGTATGTTAATGTTCCTTATTATGATGTATGTTTATCTTTCCCGTGGCTTTACGTGTTATTTTAATGAATAAAACAAAAGTATTATGTAACGTAAAATGGAAGATAATTAAAGAGGAACATGATGAATGAATGCATGCATTAATGAATGAACGAATGAAAGTAAGAAAGTCTTGCAAGCAAATGTATGGAGGTTCACACCCAATGAAGGGTGTTAGCTCAACTTTGTGTGGGTTAGCTACCCCAGAAGGATGCACACTGGGGTCCAATCCTTGTGATTGACCATATGTATGGGATCCTTGCCGCTTGCCCTTGGTAGTGGAGTCATTTCGTGCACAATATTTGAGGTCTATGAAAGACCTCAGGCCCAGTAACTAGCTTCGTGCATAATATTCGGGGTATAGTACATGGCATTGATCCGGAATGAAAAGAGAAAAGATAAGTGGTGAATGTACTTGCCCTAGGTACTGGAGTCAGCTTCGTGCACAATGTTCGAGGTCTATGAAAGACCTCAGGCCCAGTAACCAGCTTCGTGCACAATGTTCGGGGTATTGTACATGTCATCGAACGAAATGAACGTACGAATGAAAGAATGTATGAATTGAACGTTAACGAAATATCATAATAAGAACGAAACGAGATCCTTGTCATTTGACCTCAGTAATCATGGTTGTGTGCCATGAGGATGTAAAGCCTGACGGGATCTAGATGAGAAATGAATGATGTTGATGTACGTTGAATGAACGAAAGCTAACGAACGTAAAGAAAGATAATAATGATATTATCTATGTGTACGTATGATGTGTGAGCATGTACGAAAGTATTGTATGATTTAAAAGAAAGTAAAGAACGGTTTTAATGGAAGTAAAGTTTTTATTTATAAAACTAGAACTCACTCAGCAACGCTGACTTTGATGTGTATACCTATACGTATACGTATACGTATACCTATACCTATACCTATACCTATACCTATACCTATACCTATACCTATACCTATACCTATACCTATACCTATACCTATACCTATACCTATACCTATACTATACTATACCTATACCTATACCTATACCTATACCTATACCTATACCTATACCTATACCTATACCTATACCTATACCTATACCTATACCTATACCTATACCTATACCTATACCTATACCTATACCTATACCTATACCTATACCTATACCTATACCTATACCTATACCTATACCTATACCTATACCTATACCTATACCTATACCTATACTATACCTATACCTATACTATACCTATACCTATACCTATACTATACCTATACCTATACCTATACCTATACCTATACCTATACCTATACCTATACCTATACCTATACCTATACTCTACCTATACCTCTACCTCTACCTATACCTCTACCTATACCTATACCTGTACCTATACCTGTACCTGTACCTGTACCTGTACCTGTACCTATACCTGTACCTGTACCTGTACCTGTACCTGTACCTGTACCTGTACCTGCACCTATACCTTACCTATACCTGTACCTATACCTATAGCTATACCTATACCTACCTATACCTATACCTATACCTATACCTATACCTATACCTATACCTATACCTATACCTACACCTACCTACACCTACACCTACACCTACACCTACACCTACACCTACACCTACACCTACACCTACACCTACACCTATACCTATACCTATACCTATACCTATACCTATACCTATACCTATACCTATACCTATACCTGTACCTATACCTATACCTGTACCTATACCTGTACCTATACCTATACCTATACCTATACCTATACCTATACCTATACCTATACCTATACCTATACCTATACCTATACCTATACCTATACCTATACCAATTATACCTATACTATACCTATACCTATACCTATACCTATACCTATACCTATACCTATACCTATACCTATACCTATACCTATACCTATACCTATACCTATACCTATACCTATACCTATACCTATACCTATACCTATATCTATATACTATACCTATACCTATACCTATACCCACACTCTCACCATCGCAACACCGGCCATTGACCACTGCAGCATCGACCATCAGTCACCGCAACACAAACATATACATCACAACAATAGTCATCACGAAAATCAAAGCCCTCCACGCACACCTCCACCCTACTCTGTCCACTAACATTGCACACCATCACCATAACAACACCATCAACTGACTAAACACAAAGCCTAATCGTACCTATACACCTTTCCTTAATTTCTACACCATCCACCCACCACACAACCACCACCACTTCAACACTTCTCTACATTCTATAAAGCCTTATATGATGATGATGATGATAGTGATACTATTGTGTAGATGCGATCGTGGTTCAATACTATTGTGTAGATGCGACCGTGGTTCAATGTAGTGGCAGTGGCCTTTGTGGTGTTTTCTTCAAAGTGGCGGTGGAGGTGGTTGTAGCAAGGTGGGGACACAGGACTAGGTTTTAAGTAGTGCTTGTGGATTATGTTTTAGTGGTGATTCTGTTGTTGGTGTTATGATGGAAATGGTATGGTAGTGATGGTGGTGGTGGGGGAGGAGAGTTGAAGGTGTGGTAGTGGTGATGGGGGGAGAGTTGAATACGAAGGGATGGGGGTAAAATGGTATGGGGTGGGACGGTGGCAGTGGAGGTGGTTGTCGAAGGGGGGGGGTGGTGTGTGTCGACCGTGTTATGTGGTGCGGTGGTGTGAGGTGGCGGTGGTGTGTGGTGGCGTGGTGTGTGGTGCGGTGGTGTGAGGTGCGATGGTGTGTGCAAGCGGTGTTGTGTGGTGGCGGTGTTGTGTGGTGGCGGTGTTGTGTGGTGGTTGTGTTGTGTGGTGACGGTGTTGTGTGGTGGCGGTGGTATGTGGTGCTGTGGAGAAGAAAGAAAGAGGGAAACTAAGATAGAAATTAAAAAGTGAAATAATGATATTCTTTATAGCCCTTAGAGGTACTTTGGTCTTTTTTATAAATCTTACAACACTGTTAGTCAAAGGACAAAAATATAAAACGATTTGCAAAACTCGGTAATAATAGAGACAAATAATTAGTACTCAAATGAGATAATTTGCAAAACTCAGGACGAAACCGAGACCAACCCTAACTATTTACTTTTTAATTTTTATATTTAATAATTATATTATACAACGTTTATGTATATGATTTGTTTAATCTTTGGTCATTTATTCTAACAATCGTAACTTGAATCGTCAAGTTAGATCATATGATAATCACACGAGTAGACGTGTGAAAAAACATCCAGGCAACGCTATCAAAAAACAAATCGATGTATTATGAAATATGATTGGTAAAACGTTGAAACTGGCGAGTAACACCTCATACAAATTATATTTTTATCACCACTTTTTTCTTAAACTAGTTTTATAAAAAATAATAATTGTATCATATGATGTATATATCAATAATAAACTTAATTTATAGAAATTAGAATGCATATGACATGAGGTAATTTAGATGCTTTTCACAATCATATAATTATAAATCATATGATATAATACATTTTATAAAATTTGCATTTTAAAAAGAACAAAAGCATTTAAAATAACATCACAGTGGCTAGCATTCTAATTTCTATGTATTAAGTTTATTATCGGTTATGATACAAATTTTTTTATAAACCTAACTTTAATAAAAGTGATGATAAAAATATATAAAATTGTTTTAAGATTTACTCACTAATGTCAATGTTTACTCGTAAGATTTTTCTAATTAATTTCATGTAGCTTGCATTCTGGTTTCTATATATGAAGTATATTATTAATATTTAAATCACATGCAAGAGTAAATTTTTACAAAACCGCTTTTTAAAAGGGTGATGATAAAATATATAAAATTTGTTTGAGGTTTTACTTGTCTGTCTTAACGTTTTACTAATCATAATATCCTAATACATTGGTTCATTTTTTGATTATCCCGCCTAGATGTATTTTAACACATCTACCCTCATGTGATAACCACATGACCCAATTCAACAATACAAACTAATGACCGTTAGATTAAATGAACGAAGATGAAACAAACCATATACATAAAGGTTGGCTAGTTTAATTATTCAAGATAGAGATTAAAAATTAAAATTAGTTATAAAGATAAATGTATTTTATATAATTTACTCTATAAATAATTAATTTAAAAATTCATGTATTATAATTTATAGTAGATAAATTATTAAACTAATCGATTGACTAAATGAGTTTATAAGAATAGCTTTTGATGTTGAAACTATCCAAAACTTTTCATGAATCAGATTGTGCCACGTGTTCCAATATCTTTCTGTGATGATGTCAATGCGTATGGTATCGCTAGCTTTTACTGATCAACGATACCAATGCATGTGGTATTGTTAAAGTATAACTAAAAATATATGTATTGTTGGTAAGTGATATAATATGCATGTATATGACTCAGAAAAAATATAGTTGTATCTTTAGTTAGCGATACCCCTGTGTACCGCAAGAAAAAAATAAAAATAAAATATGTCAAAGTTAATATTTTAATTCATTAATAATGAATATTTTAATAATAATTTTTATAAATACTTTTTATTATTAATGACTAATATCTACCAAAATTAATGGATAGCATATTTTCTATAAATTCATCTAATGTTCTCAAAATTTCATATCACAATCTTTCAACCATCAGATCAAAGTGTTTTGTTTTGTTTTTAAAACAATATAACTTAATGTTGTGATATGTAGCGTTAGGAGAGGAAAGTTTACTAATGAAGTCGACGAGTATGTAACTATATTTCTGGAACATTTGAAGACATATTTATAGTCAAAGTGAAAATTGTTAATAACTTTAATAAATAACAAAGTAAATTAAAAAAAAATACAAAGATATGTCAGTGATACGCTTATTTTTTAGGAGACGCTTTAGCGTTATGAGTTGACCCACGTATTACTGAAGTGTTTGAATATTATTGTTCCACTATTTTTAATTGAGTAAAAACATCTCGGGGTTGACTTAAAGGGACGATACGTTAGCAATACGTCAGGAGACACACTTGTTTACGAAGCGATACACTATGGTCGATGTATCTCTGTGTACCGTCGAACAAAAAAAAAAATCAAAAGCCATATGGGTGATACCACATGAATTGGTATCACAACATGATAATATGATAGCTAGTTACAAAATCCACGAGTCAACTGTTATTATTTAATTAACTACCTGGTAATTTTTCCTAATAGTATACCAGGCGTACAAATCAATGTACTCATACTAACAGTATCATATTAATCAATGGTAGTTGATTGTCATACCACTTTAACACAAATATACTTAAAACTAGTTTTAGTGAACCCGTGTATTACACGGGTTGAATAAATAAAATATTGGAATAATAAAATTTATTAATTATAAAATAATATTATAAGATATGATATGACTGAAATTACATATGAGAAATGACTATTACTAATAAAACAGTGATATCAACCTTTTAAAATTTAGTTTTTAATTTTTTAAAGAAAAATAAATATTTTGTTCTAAAACAAACCATATAAAAATGTTATTTTTAAATATTTTCTTATTATATCTGCCAAATTAATTATTTTTGGTTTTGAAAAATTGAATTTTAAAAATACCACTTTTAAAATATTTTATATTTTTAAAAAAGTTTTATGCTTTAGAAAATTTTATTATTTTATATTAAAATTATTTATTTAGAAATAATATTAATAAGTAGATCTCTTTTTTATTTTATTAATGTAAAAGAATATTAAATAATATTAATAATAATTAAGATAATTATTTAAGATGAGAGAAAGGCGGAAAATTTTGATAATGATATTTGTAGTGCTGGGACGTGACACGTCAGATTACTCTTTTTTATTATAGTATAAAGATAGAGATAATTCAAACTTACATGCACACAACTCAAAATACTCAAATCATTTATTTAAACGCCAACAGTTAAAAAATTGTGAAACGCGCTTTGGTTGTAAAAACAGATTTGGCAACTAAGGGGTGTTTCTTTTATATATTATATATTTTATAGATTTGGCAACTAAGGGGTGTTTCTTTATATATATTATATATTTTATAGATTTGGCAAACGCGGTGTTTCTTTTATTTTCTTAAAACATATATATTATATGCTAGTTTTATTAAACCCATGTACTACACGGGTTTAATATAAAATATTAATACAATAAAATTTATTATTTATAAAATAGTATTCTAAGATATGATATGATTGATTATAACTAATAAAAAATGATATCAACTTTTTAAAATTTTGTTTTAAATATTTTCCAAAAAATAAACATTTTGTTCTAAAACAAACCATATAAAAATATCATTTTTAAAAATTTTCTTATTATAACTCCCAAACTTAATTATTTTTATTTTAAATAAATGAATTTTTGAAAATTCCAATTTTAAAATATTTTGTATTTTTAAAAAAGTTTTATTCTTTAGAAAAATTAATTATTTTATAAAACATTTATTTATTTAAAAATAACATTAATAAATATATATCTTTTTTAATTTATTAAATGTAAAAGAATGTTAAATAATATTATTAGTAATTAAGTTAATTATTTAAGAGAGAGAGATGCGGGAAAATTTTGGTGAGGATGATTGTGATCCTGCCATGTGTAATCTCAAGTTACTCTTTTATTAGAGTAAGAATATTTTATAGATTTGGCAACTAAGGGGTGTTTCTTTATATATATTATATATTTTATAGATTTGGCAAACACGGTGTTTCTTTTCTTTTCTTAAAACATATATTATATACTAGCTATAGTAAACCCGTGTATTAAACGGGTTTAATATATAAAATATTAATACAATAAAATTTATTATTTATAAAATAATATTCTAAGATATGATATGACCGATTATAACTAATAAAATAATTATATCAACTTTTAAAATTTTATTTTAAAATTTTTCCAAAAAATAAACATTTTGTTCTAAAAAAACCGTATAAAAATGTCATTTTTAAAATTTACTTATTATAACTCCCAAATTTAATTATTTTTATTTAAATAAGTGAATTTTTAAAAATTCCAATTTTAAAATATTTCATATTTTTAAAAAAATTATTCTTTAGAAAAATTAATTATTTTATAAAACATTTGTGTATTTAAAAATAACATTAATAAATAGATCTCTTTTATTATTTATCAAATGTAAAAGAATGTTAAATGATATTATTAGTAATTAAGTTAATTATTTAAGATGAGATAGGAGCGGGAAAATTTTGATATGGATGATTGTGATCATGTCATATGACATCTCAAGTTACTTTTTTATTAGAGTAACAACATTTATTCACTTCACTAAATTTAGTTATTGAATGATTGTTTAACTATATTTTCTCTTTCTTTACATATTTTCTCTTTCTTTGCATATTTTTCTTTAGTTTGGGTCTTTTATATAAATTAAAATAATAAATTACATCTCAAATTATAAAAGTTTGATTTTCTTTACAACAATCAGTGATAATCATTGTTATATCTCCATATACAAAAAAAATTCTAAAAGTTTTAAACAATTATAATTATAAAAAAATCAATACGTAAAAGTTTATTAGTAAATTATAAATTAGTCATTTAGTAAGTTAATTACATAATATGAAAAAAGCAAGTGATATCACTATTCAATGAATAGTAGTACAGTGCCTTTCCCTTCTTTTCAACGGAGCAGTCACCCACCGCCCACCTCCCACCGTCAACCGCCCACCGTCGTCGACCTGCGCCCATGTGGCTGTCACCGGCACCACCATCGCATCAGGATCAGGTACCGTCTACCACCCACCGTCGTCAATCTTCGATCTCTTCGGTCTCCACTTGCTCAATCTTCGATCTCTTCGGTCTCCACCTACAAACGGACGCCACCGTTCCTCCGTCGCGATGACCGCCTCCTCCGTCTCATCTCGCAAGGTCCCCTCTTTCCCCTCTATCTATACATACACATCTCTATATCTATGTATCTAATCGTCGCTATAGCTCCGTTTGATCCGCTTCCGGCTAGATTAAGGCGGTGGGTTCACTGGTTGTACCTATCTATTTCCTCTTTAAGATCTTCAGTTTCTGCAAGCATCAGCTGAGGCGTAAGTTGTTGTTGTATAGAAATTGTTCATTTGTTTTTTAATCTTATGATTGTTCTTGATGTGGGTATCTGATTGCTTTGAAATTTGTGGATTTTAGGTTTGAGATGGCTGAAGAATGCTCAGATGATGATGATGACAAGGCAGTAATTCGAAAGATTCAAAAGAGGTGTTGAAGAAGATGACAATGTTTTGATCGATTGTTCAAGTAAGCTCTCAAATTCCCATCTTTATACTACAGAAAGATGATTAAATTGTAGTATTGATTTGCATAATTGCATCTAATTTGAGTTTTTGATTAAAACTGTGAGTTTGATTAGTACTTCATCATACAGGAATGGGGATTTGAACTTCCAGCAGGGAACATATCAGATCGTGCAATGACCAAATACACAGATTTTTTGCTCGATACAGCTTCAGGAAAATCAGTAAGAGAAAAGTTTCGTGGGAAGTTTGCGATGCCGTTTGAGAAAACTAAGCTTTCTGCATACGCACTTGCTGCCATGGCACCATCCATGAGGATTCATTTATTTCTGAGTAAGGAGATACAGGCAGTTCTTGAACCTGATGAGAACATTCATCTGTACAAAAAGTGGATTGATAGTCTTGCTTCTCAAAAGTTCGAGCTTCGTTTTTTTATAACAATGGTTACTTAAAGGCAGCTGGATGTGTGGGCCGAGTGGGTTGGGTAACAAGTCAAAACAACTTCAAGCTAAAATGCTCGAATTTTTAGTATAGGTTGGATTGGGTTGACCCGTAAAAACATTTTGTGCATTTTTTTTTAAAAGTTTGAATGTATAATCATATGAGTTAATTATGATTAAAAGAACTATATTGCCACGGCAATAATCCGAATGTTTGAACAAAAAGAAGTAGGGAGTTGTATAAAAACTATAGACTTTCAGCGTCTTTCAACATATTCGACCCATTTGACTTTTAGCTAATTTTTCCGTTGACCCGTTTGATAAAAACCAGTAAACACAACCCAAATTGAACACTTTTTTCATTTTTTAAAAAGTGTTTGTTACACACTAATCCAAATATTTGAATAAGACCTATTAGAAATTTCGTTTCTAAATTTTGGTCTAAATAATTAGTAAGATTTTAATAATTCAAAAACTATATTGCTACAATACTAATCCAAATATTCGAGTAAGACCAATTAGGAAGTTCTTTGAACTAAAGTAGACTTTGGGTGTTTTTTAACATGTCATTTGATCGCTCCCTTTTAGCTGCTTTTTATTGAACCGTTCGAGGGAGACAACATAATTCAACCCCTATTAGGAAATGCATAAACTTCGTTTCTAAATTTTGGTCTAATAATTAGTAAGATTTAATAATTCAAAAACTATATTGCTACAATACTAATCCAATATCGAGTAAGACCAATTAGGAAGTTCTTTGAACTAAAGTAGACTTTGGGTGTCTTTTAACATGTCATTTGAGTCGCTCCCTTTTAGCTGCTTTTTATATGAACCGTTCGAGGGAACAACATAATTCAACCCAGCCATAAGTAAATGGATCGAAATTGCCACCTGTACTCCCCTGTCGTTAATCAATCAAGACATCTTGTATCTTATGTTGTATTTCCTCCAATTTTAGGATTCTGCATCCCAAATTGAAGAACTTTTAGATAAGTTGACCGTATCTTTGAATGATGAAGAACTTCAATTTGTCGAAACAATCTATCACAAAGCAATGAAGCTTCAAGTAGATTTTTTCTCAGCTCAACCAATCACCCAAAACACTGTTGTTCCCTTGTATCGGGCTCATGGAAATGATGAACACAATGTTTTGATATGTAGTGGTTTTGACATGGCATGTAGTGCTGTTGATTCAGGTGCACTTCTTGCCGATGTGGTAATCATAAAATCATCACAAACAGTAAAGTCTAACGGATATGAATACAGTGGTGATGGAACTTCTTTGGTTGATCTTCGGAATATTGGGAGCGGTCTTCATAGTCAGTATGTTGAAGAATATGAACAGTGTATTGACAACATCATGCTTAGCGAAAAAGGTATACATTCTTTTTTTGCACAAAACTGACTCAACATAAAATTTGTGATTAGAACTAATTATTGTCAAAACTAATTTTCAAAGGGTTTATTAAATGACCTGATCATTCATTCTAATAACCTAATTAGAAAGATTTGTACTTGAATATCTTTTTGGTCATGTTATGTGTTACCTTTTTAAATAATCAAAATTTGGCAGAACACTTAAAAACCTCTCCGATGGTGGTTCTGATGGTGGGGCTTTTGATGGTGGTGGTCCGACTACCTAATCTTAAGTTGGTGTTTCTAATGGGCTGTGATGAATTGATGGGTCTGAGTAAAAATTGATTGAGGACATTGTCTAGCCGTGGAAGGGGTGTAGGATGGCAGGTTATTGCCTGCACCCGTCCTCCGCCATGATGGAGTCATTTCTTTACACACTCTGAGCCCGACATTAAAGTGGGAAATTGTTGATTTTAATAGTCTCAAACTGTGGTGTCACCGACATTTTGTGGTCGGCGTGGTCTTAGAGCGGTGTGATCTTGCTGTCTTAGATAGTTGATAGAGTATCGATTTATGGCGTTTCCAAGACGCGCAACGCGCGTCTGCGTATTAAAACTAGTTTTGATGAAATGAATAGATATCTAATTAGTTTTTTGGTATCAAAATCGTTAATATATTCTTCGGTTGCTAAGTTGAAAGTAGACTACATACAAAGAGTGCTCAAATTCACATCGATGGAAATCCATGTCTTTAAAATAGTTGCCAAAACTCATCATAAGAAGTCGAGTCATAAATTCTTTTCACTTTTAGATTAAACAACTGTTTGCATAAATTGAGTTACTCACAAAACTAGGGGTGTTAAAAATATCTGAATTCGAAATATCTGAAAATCTGAAATTTGGTTATCCGGATATCCGAAATTTCGGATTCGGATAGTGATTTTGAGAATTTTTGGATACTTCGGTCCGAGATACTCTTCTAAAATTTAAAAATATTACATATGCTAAATATTCTGGATATTTTCAGATATTTAGGATATTTTAATAATATATGTCACATCCCCGATGGTCGGGTCCGACTGTGACTGACTGATATCAACATAATGCAGCGGAAAGTAATCAAATCTCAATTAATTAATCATCATTTAGTCCATAACAATACCAATACTAGTCAAATGATTTCTATATCCTAATTACATAGATTATAATCAAATGTCTCAAATGATAATGGTTTAAAAGGTGGTGGTGGCTAAACTCCAATTGTCTGACTAGGTCTCTTCTATCCATGATCACTTGGCAATTTCATTCTTCTCCTAAAACACACACATCCATAATACGTCAACAATATGTTGGTGAGCTCATAAGTTTATAACACGAGACTTATCACAGTTCATAAAACAAATTAACAATAGTAATGGTGCGCAAAGAAAGTATCACAATCAAACCTGGACCCGGGTGACCCTCCGAGTGCTAAAACATCCCCTAACCCATACTCCTTATTGTTATGGGCTCAAGTATGGCCTGCTAAGCACGTGTAATCTGCACTAATTTGTGACACAACGATTATTGAATCTCAATAGGGGTTTCCCTGCCCTTATGGTCCATTGTATGTGGGAGATTCCTCAAATAGTACTATCCACAAACCACGCGTCTTCCAATGGAGTTAATGATTGTGCTCACGTTCGGGGACAAGAGCAGTAACCATAACACCAAATAAATAATTTATAAGAGTGTGCATTCCACTCCAAAACAGTTTAAGTAAAAAGGGGTTATGAAACTCACCTTAGTTAGTTCCTAGAGTATAGGTTCGTGAATTAGAGAGCTACCGATCATCGAGGTTCCTAAGTTCATTTTACAAATATTAGTTTCACTTTAAAATAGTTACTTAAGTCCAACACTTGATGCTTAGGTTTACCCTACGCGTATTTATAATTTTTGTAACACATGTCTAATTTCCTTTTTAAATCTTAAAGTTCGGGGCCTTAGTTTGGTTATTGGTGCCATTTGGGTTGTTAACTTATGATTTCAAGTTATACTAATGGTCTTAAGCAAGTTTTGGTCCTAAAATTGGTAAGGTTTGTTTCATTGGCAAGATCGGTCCATTAAATTTGCTAAATTGTCAATTTTAACCCCTATATTTGGAATTTTGCACTTTAACTATTTCTATTTGGTTTTAATACTTTGAATGGTTTTAGCTACTGTAGTAAGTTAGTTTTTAGCTACTGTAGCGTCTTATGGTGATATATCATGAAGTTTCCTACTTGGATTCATCGTATGGTTCATATAGTGATTTATATTTGAAATTTGGTATATTTGAGTATTATTTAGTTAGTGGAGTGCAAGTGTTGGGGTCCTAAAGTTGGTGCTTAGGTTGTTTTGCATTTTAATGTTTCGGGTACGTTTTTTATGAGATATTTGTATTTTTGATTATTTTATTAAATTTTGGAGTTGTCTTTATTATTTGTGGTCATAACTTACTGAAACCATTAGTTTCATTATTTTAGCGGTTTTGTAATTTTATTTATAATTTTTATTTCTAACGTGAAGTTAGTTTCTTTAAATTAATGTTATATTTTGTAAATTCATAGAAAATCTCATAAATTATAATATGTTATTTATAGTTTATTTTTATCATTACTAGGCCACTAAGTTCTGTATTTTTTAGTCTTAGTTGGTTTTATGTCGGTTTTGGTATTTTAACGTTCAAGGCTCGGTTTTTAATGAGTTTTTAGGTTTGGGTCAATTATTGACCCACTTTAGTCATATAATACTTTAAAATACTTAGGGAGTCTTATTGGTTCTGAATATTTTATTTTTTTAGCTTATTATATGTTTTTTATAATTTTTAACCATTTTAGCATGAATAAACTTCCTATTTTTGTTTCCCAAGCAAACGAGCTCTATAAATTATGAAATTAAATTTTAGGTATTTCATAACATTCTAAGTCCCCTTAAATTTATTCCATTAACTTATATGCATTTTTGATGTTCCCGTTAATTCTACCAATTAGTCCCGTTAAGTGTTCGTTAAGTCTCGGTTTTGGATTTCTAGCTGTTTTCATCAGTTTTTTCATTTTACAAACATTTTAATATCATAAATATCTTCTAAATAATCTCCAAAATTCAGTAACTCAAATCTCCAACTTCTTTCTTTTATTTATCTCAAAAACATATTTCTTGAGTTTTGTATATTTTATTAAAATATGAAATACATAGACTTTAATTATGAAACTAAATTCTAACTTAAGATAGTATTATAAACTTTCAGAAATATTTATTTTGAAATTTTTAGACCTAGATATCATACTTTCATATTTTTGCAAAAACCGGGTTTTCAGGTGTACTATTTTTGCTAAAACTGCACGTGTGAGCAAACGGGGTTTTAAAAAATCTTTTGTATCATTAATTTACTGAAAATTTAGTGTTTCATAGTTCCTCAAGTCTTTGGGGTGTGTCGTGGAGTTGGTTAAGTCTCCAACTCGACGAAACGCGATAAAATGGGGTGTTCACGCGTTTTTGGTTGAAATGAGTTACCTTGTTGTGTAAGGTGAATGTGATGGATGTGTGAGCTGAAAAAATGGACTTGGAAAGATGGAAATAGGCTACCCAAAGTATTGTATTAGTTCAAATCATAGAGTGAAAGATGTGAAGGATAGATACTTAGTGATTGCAAGTTGTATTCTTGTAGTGTTACCTTGGCTCAAAGATGTGAATGGCTTGGCTCAAAGATGTGAATGGCTTGGCTCTTGTGTCGATTCTCACCTTCAAAGGGGCTGAATATTTTTGTTCCTTGAGTGTAAAAGAGTAAGAAATATGTAGGATATTATAGAGAGTGTGTGGAGAACTTGAGAGAAAATGTAGTAGTGAAATGGGTGGTGATGGTGGATTGGTTGTGGTGTTCGGCCGAGAGGGGTTTAGGGGGGGAGTTTGGGTCCCACTTCTTGGTTGATTACAAAATCTCACATGGGTTAGTGAGTGATTTTGATGATTTCAACACTCATTCAAGATATGGCAAGATTGGGGTTCCACCTAGGCCATGCATGGGTGTTGATGGGTGGGAGGTGAGGTGGTAGATAGGTTGTAGTTCACTAGGAAGTATCTTTAGGATTTGCAAGACAAAATAAAATAATTTTTTGATGTGTGAGGGTGGTGTGTGTATGTGTGTCATACGTATGCATGAATGTATGTGTGTGAATGGTGGCCGCATGTATACACATATGTATGTGCATGTGTGTCATGTGTTTTATACATGTGTTTATATATGTATATATATACGGGTGTGTGTATGCGTGTGTGACGAGTGTGTGTTCTTGTACGTGGGCATGCATACATAGGTGTATGCATGTATGCCGTAAATATATATGTATGTATGTATTTAAGGGTGAGCTATTTTAATTACCGAATAGTCATCTTATGGTTATTTTTAGTTTTATTTATATTGGTGTTAACATTTGGTGTGTCTTTTATTTTGTTTAGAGTCATTATTATATCATTATTATTGTAATTATAGGTTATGTTTTGCAAGGGTTTTTATACTTCTCATTAGGTTTGTGGTTTAATAAATTATAAGTTTTTATTTATTGGCAATTGCTTAATTTGGTGATACGCGTAATTGGTTTTTAGATTTTCTTCAACATAGTTAATACTTAGTTGGACTTAATTTGTTTTCTTTCTTTGATAGCTCTAGATTGTTAGGTAATATGGTTTATTTAATTACCCAGCGTTCATTAGTCAAGTTGGCATATAATTTTCACTAGGGTATTGGGCCTTAACCCCATTAGTGTCGGTAGTTCACGAACCATATCTTAACACGACCCAAATGGCCTATTAAAGTTTTGTGGGTCAAGCCTATTTAGCACTGTGGCCCAATGACCAGTTTAAAGTTTGATGGGCCTATATGGTGTGTGTATGTGTATCCATGTCTTAGAGTTCGGTCTTGTTCGGCCCATCACATGGGCTTGTAATGTGACCAGTGTATGGCCCATTAAGGTTTCTAAAAAAAATTTTCTAGGCCCAAAAGCAGGGTTGTCACATCCTCCCCTACTTACAGAAATTTCATCCTCGAAATTCGCTTAATACTAGTCTTTCAAGTCCTGCTCTAATCCTAGTGGTTTATTACAGTTAGTTAGCTTCTCAAAACTCATATAGTGTAATAATTCATCACTAACAATTGATATATATATATATATATATATATATATATACAAAGTCAATTTATTGCGATGTCGAGTGAGGGGTGTTACTGACTTTTTCTTGAGTTCCATTGTTAGTAGGTTTGGGCTTGAATGGGCGTAGGTATTTCTTTCGGATTTCACTTTCTGGTTCCCAGGTAAACTCAGCACCTCGTCGAGAGTACATTTAACCTTTACAATCGGAATCTTACCACGCCTGAGCTTCTTTCCTGTCGCCCTAATATTTCGAGTGGTTCCTCGATTAAAAGGAGCTGATCATTAACTCGTACTTCCGTATAGGGCACAATTAGGTTCTCATCGGACAAGCACGTTTTGAGGTTCGAAACGTGGAACGTTTCGTGTATTCCTCCCAGTTCTTCTGGTAGTCGCACATACACCCTAGTACATGTTCCTCGACACTGAAGGCATCCTCAAAGCGTGCGCAGAGTTGGAAATTTTTTTATCTTAGAAGCAATCGTAGCCAGAGAGTCGGCATGACTTTTCTTGGACCGATTCGATCTTCTTAGTTATTGGTGGGGGTTCGGTCCGTTAGCTCCCAGGACAGGGGAAAGCAAGGAACTGTCCGATTCTTTCAAGTATTTTGAAGGGTTCGACGTATCTCGGGCTTAATTTCCCTCGCTTCCCAAACCTGATTAGTCCTTTCCATGGGAACACTTTTAGCATTACCCGGTCTCCCACTTGAAATTCTAAGGGTTTGCGTCGGTTATCGGCATAGCTCTTCTTTCGATCTCTTGCTGCAGCCAGGCGTTCTCGAATTCGGTGAATCTTGTCAGTGGTTTCTTGTACAATTTCTGGGTCGGTTAGCTAGCTTTCTCCCACTTCAGCCCAACAAACCGGGGACCGCTTCGAAGGGTGCAGCTCCTATGCTTGCATGGTAGCTGTTATTATAGGAAAATTCAGCTAGTGGAAAATGGGTGTCCTAATTTCCACCAAAGTCAATTACACAAGCCCTTAACATATCTTCGAGAGTCTGGATCGTTCGTTCGCTTTGGCCGTCGGTCTAGTGGAAAATGGGTGTCCTAATTTCCACCAAAGTCAATTACACAAGCCCTTAACATATCTTCGAGAGTCTGGATCGTTCGTTCGCTTTGGCCGTCGGTCGGGATGGTAGGCGGTAATCCAGTTGTGTTCCTAAAGCTTGCTGAAACATCTTCCAAAATCGGGAGGTAAATCGACTATCACGGTCCGAGGTAATGGACAAAGGTACTACGTGTCGTGTCATGACTTCGTCGACATATATTTTAGCCAGTTTCTCCATTTAGTAGTCTTCCCATATTGCCAAAAAGTGTGCCGACTTGTCAGTCGGTCCACTATTACCCATATAGTGTCGTGTCCTTTTAAGGTTCGATGAAGCTTGTGATAAAGTCCATGGTAACCCTTTTCCATTTCCATTCCAGTATCTCCGGCTGTTGTAGTAACCTAGATGGTTTTCTGATACTCTGCTTTCACCTGGGAGCAAGTTAGACACTTCCCTACATAAGCGGCTATATCTCTTTTGATCCCTAGCCACCAGTAGTTTATCTTAGGTCCTTATACATCTTGTCACTCCCAGGGTGAATGGAATACCTAGATTTGTGGGCTTCATCAAGGACCGTGTCTCTTAATCCTTCGAGTGTTGGAATCCATGGCCTTCTATTCATTCTCATTATCCCATCATCTTGGGTGTCTAGCTGTTTCTCTACTCCTTTTAATCATTCCTTCTCATGTTTTCTTCTTTCAGGGCCTCTCTTTTTGTTCTTCGTATTTGATCCTTTAAATCGATCTGTGTCTTCATTTGCAGGGTGGTTTAGCCCTCTCTTGCCTGCTTAGAGCGTCGGCTACTATTTGCCTTGCCGGGATGGTATCGGATTTCGCAGTCACATTCGTTAAGCAATTCCACCCATCTCCTCTGTCGCATGTTTAGCATCTTCTGGCTGAAGATGTTCTGTAGGCTTTTCTGATCGGTGAAGTTCACACACTTTGTACCATACAGATAATGTCTCCATATTTTAAGTGCGAACACCACGACTCCTAATTCCAAGTCGTGTGTGGTGTAATTTTGTTCATGCAATTTTAGTTACCTTGAAGCATATGCTATTATCTTACCTTTTGCATCAGGACAAATCCAAGTCCTTGGTGTGAAGCAACACAATACACCATGAAATCGTCTGTTCCCTCTGGTAGGGATGGGATTGGTGCACTGCACAGCTTCTACTTCAGGGTTTCAAAGGCTTCCTGCTGTTTTTACTTCCCTATTGAACTTTGTGTTCTTCTGGGTCCTCTCATCCAAAAATCACACTTAGAAAACTTGGCGTATAACTGCTCATTTCGAAGTAGCTCTAAATCAACCTCGGTGTTGTTTATTTTCCGCCTCGGTCTTGGAATATATCATGATGTCGTCTATGAAAACTATCACGAATTTGTCTAGATATGGCTTACACACCCTATTTACGAGATCCATGAATACTGTTGGTGCGTTAGTTAAACCAAAGGGCATCACTAGAAACTCATAATGCCCGTATCTAATTCTAAAGGTGGTTTTTGGTACATCTTCTTCCTTGATTCGTAGCTGGTGATATCTTGACCTCAGATCAATCTTGGAGTAGAACCGTGACCCTTGGAGTTGATCAAACATATCATCAATCCTTGGAGGTGGATACCGATTTTTGATAGTGAATTTGTTTAACTCTTGGTAATCAATGCACATCCTTAGGGTTCCAACTTTTTTTTGACAAATAGTACCGGAGCTCCCCATGGCGAGAAGCTTGGTCTAATACCCTTTGTCCATAAGTTCTTGCAGTTGCATCATTAATTCTTGCATCTCTAAAGGGGCTAACCTATAGGGTGATTTAGCTACTGGCAACTCCTTGAACTAGGTCAATACGAAACTCGACCTGTCTATGCGGAGGAAGTCCTGGTAGTTCATCAGGAAACACATCTGCAAATTCTAACACTACGGGGACATCTTTAAATTGTTTATCCACCTCAACAGTCGTTATGTAGGCTAAGTATGCAACGCATCCCTTTCGCAAGCACTTATTAGCTTTTATACATGAAATGATGTTCATGCCTTGTCTTGACCTTTCACTGTATACAAGGGTTTCTCCTTCAGATAGGGATATATTTAATAATTTCTTGTCGCATATGATCTCAGCCCTATTCCTCGCACCCAGCCATCCATACCTACCACTATGTCAACCCTTCCTAACTCTACTGGTATTAGATATATCGGGAATTCATGCTCGTCCAATCTATCATGCACCCAATGATCGTTCATCAGCCTTGACTAGTGTTCCATTGGCTAGTTCTATTATTACGTGTTGCCTAGCCTAGATGAACTCAATTCAATTCTTGGTCTAAAGTTTGTATAAATGAAGCTTCGATTGGCCCATGTTTCAAATAATACATAAGCGTAATGATTGTTTACTAGGAACGTACGAGTCATAACTTCGGGCTCCTCCCTGGCAACTTCTACATTCATTACAAATGATCTCCCTTTGGGGCGTCCTACTGCTGGTTTCTTAGCTTTCAGTGTGGGGCAGTTGGGGCGGATATGCCCAGCTTCGCCACACTCATGGCATCTCACTGGTCCGGTCGTCACAGACTTGCATTCCCTTCGAAATGACCTGGTTTGTGCACTTGTAGCAGACTATTATCTTACTCTCCCTCTCCTGCGGTTTAAACCACTGTTCTTACCCTACATTGCCCTACATGATGGAGTCCACACTTTCTATAGAATGGTTGCTTCCCTACGTAAGGTTTCTTCTCTCCTTGCTATCAATTTCCCACACTCTTTCCACTAGAACTTCCACTCATGGATCGGAAGTTCTCCTACTTTCGCCTAACTCCGGTATTTTCTCCTCCTTTCACTCCCTCACACCTAACCACTTCGTCATTTAAAGTCGCTGATATCTCCATCGTTTCCTGAAAAGTCATTGGCTTGGCTGCCTTCACCATGCCTCTATTCTTCGGGGTTAACCCCACACGTACCTACCGATCTTTTTGAATTCGGGGATCACCAGGTGTGGTACTAGCAATGACAATTCATTAAATCGGTTGGTATATTCCAAGTGCGTCGTGCCCTTTATTTCCAAACTCAAAAATTCAGCCTCTCTCTTTTCAATTTCATTAATCGGACAGTAACGTTCCACCATCAAGCTTTTGAACTCCTCCCATCTCATCCGGTTCACCGCAATCCTTCCTCGGGTTTGCAACAGGGTGTTCCACCAGTTTAAGGCTCTATTCTTGAGAGAGTCTATGCAAACTTACTTTGTTCATCTCCACACAGTTGCTTATATCCAGTACCACCTCTATCTCCTCTAGCCATCTGATAGTCCCTGTCGCGCCTTCGTTCCCATAGTAATCTCTGGGTTTGCACGCGATAAAGGCTTTGTAGTTACAGCCGGTTCACACACGTGTTCCTTCTCGTTCCTCTCCATTGTTGTTTTCGGGTGTGTCGTTACCATTCTCATTCTCTTATCCCGTGTGAGGTGTCTTATTGTTTCGTTTGACGTTGACGTAGGCGTGATGGTAGAAGGGCGTTTGCAATGGCTTCAGAAATTAATTGTTGCAGTCTAGCTTCTTGGTTGGTATTGGGGTTGGTGTTAGCGTCGTCATTGGTGTGGCGAGTATTGTTGGTGTTTCCCATGGCGGCTTCATCTTGTCGTTTGGTACGAGCTCCCGACCGGGTGGTAACACCACCTCTAGCGTTTGGGTACGCCCTCGCCCATTTCCCCTAGGCATGGCTATAATAAGAAATGTACTTATACTTTTAATCTCAAGGGTTTCGTACACATATGAATTATCATATCATCACAACCAATTATGTAAAATCAAGTAATACCACATCAATCAATTATAAATAGTCTTAACCATAACGAAATTGCTCCGAATATAAAAACTCAAATAAGTTCAAAGTAAAATGAGTGCGACATGAGTGAACATACACCCACGCCCTACAGAATACATAGTTCATTCGAATATTAAACATACATAGTAAGGTAATAAAAATCATATCAATATTAGCGGCGGTGACGGTAACGGGTCCATGGATCGCGCACACACTTATGGGCAGTCCTGATGAGCTTCCTCCTCAATCTCAAGGGTTTCGTACACATATGAATTTATCATATCATCACCACCAATTATGTAAACAAGTAATACCACATCAATCATTATAAATAGTCTTAACCATAAACGAAATTGCTCCGAATATAAACTCAAATAAGTTCAAAGTAAATGAGTGCGACATGATGAACATACCACCCCCCTACAGAATACATAGTTCATTCGAATATTAAACATACATAGTAAGTAAATAAATCATATCAATATACGGCGGTTGACGGTAACTGGGTCCATGGATCGCGCACACACCTTATGGCAGTCCTATGAGCTTCCTCCTCATTCTTGCTACTAAGGACACCGCCTCATCCCTTCTTCCTTTAGGGTGTCATAATATTGGTGTCGACGCCATACCTCAGCCATGGTGGGATCTGCAGTCAATGGCCCCGAGTGATATAGGGCGGATCGACAAATATCTAATGAGAAGCGCTAGAATAGTGGCCGACTCGGCGTAGGGTCACATAGTACATCGATGGGACAACATGGAAACGGTGACGCGCTAGTGCGTCTTTCCCGAACAGCTCATTTGGATACAACGAGGCAGGCGTGGTGGTGGCAATGATGGCACGACCGTTTGTGCGGCGCCCGGTCAGTCTCGTAACCAAGTTACCCCATTCCTGTTGGAATATGGTGATGGTCGGACGGACATTTGTGCGGTTTGCCTCGCATGAGGTGCCACGCCCTTATCCCCGTCAGGTCGTAAGGAACCGACTCGACGGTTGCCGACGATCCTGACGTGTCCGCCGATGGGTCAGACTCCTCCATTTCCAAAACCTGATCGGGTCGGGCATCATGTAATCATAAGGGGCCTCAGGGTACCAACTAGGGTCCCGATACTCTATCCCTAGAGGGGCATACTCCCCAATCTCGTGAGACTGGGGTGTCTTGAGGCCCTGCACCCACATCTGGTACAAACTTGGGTTGTTGGATGGTGGTCTGGTAGCAAGGCGGGGGTGGGACATCGGGTGAGTCAGTGAGATATATGGTATTTTCCTTGTTCTGGTTTCCTGCCATCTAATGAACAAACAAAGTAAAATGCAACGTGAATATAATATAATCAAAATTAGAAATTGCAACGAAATTTCTACGAAATTTTAATAATATATGCAATGTCGGGGTTTATCCTCAGTCATAGCTTAAAAGGAGGGGGTGGGTTTCTATTTCCTATTTTTCCTAGTTCCTTAAGGTGAGGTTAAAGCCTAGGTATCTTATGAGTAAGATCCTCATTCACTATAACCATGGCTCTGATACCAATTTGTCACCCCCTGATTACCGGGTGCGATTGTGACTGACTGATATCAACACAATGTAGGGGAAGTAATCCCTTAATTAATTATCATCATGTATCCATAACAATACCAATACTAGTCAAATGATTTCTAAATCCAAATTACATAGATTATAGTCAAATGTCTCAAATGATAATGGTTTAAAGGTGGGTGGTGGCTAAACTCCCAATCGTCTGACTAGGTCTCTGTTGATACATATTCATGTACCTAGTTTATATTCAGAAATAAAGTCTTTCATGTCTTACACATGTGTAATCTAATGTAATGAAATGATTGTTTATATATAAATGTATTGTGATGGTTATATGTGATTGGTTATGTCATGTTATATTCATATTGATTGATTCACATATATGAACTAACTATATAGGTTTGATGTTGTTTTACATAGTTCTAAGTCATTAAGAACTTAGAAATATGTTTAACTTAGTCATGTGGACATTCATGCTAATGGACCATACTTATGGTCCATATGCGTGAATGAACCATGCTTATGGATCAGTCGCATGACTGAACCAGGTGACTGGATCAGTCGTATGATTGAGACTTAATATGGTTTAATCACACGACTGAACCTTCAGTCGTGCGTATGAGTCAATCGCATGCTTCAGTCGCACGACTAAACCATGCTAATGGTTCAGTCGTAAGAATGAACACTGATAACCTATAAATACGACATAATTCGTGGAAAAAGAAAACACTTGAGAATACTTCGTATAGTTTCGTACCCTAGCCGTCCCGAGCGCCCACGTCGCAAATCCAAGTTCATAGATCGTTCCTGATCGATTTCAATCCATTCTTAACGTTTGTTTCATCGTTTGATCGATCGGGTTACTCGTTCTCACTGATTGGATCGCCAATCAAATAGAATTCCGCGCTATTTGATCTGGTTACATGTAGAATCCATTAGTACTCCGTACTACACGTCCTAACAAGTGGTATCAGAGCATAGGCTCGTGATTTTTGCGTGGACTCAATTGGTTTTTTGTGTCAAAACTAACGTTTTCATTCAAAGATACACTTTTTTCACTTCAAAACTTGTTTTGTCGAGTCTCTGTGTCAAAAGTTTCGACTTTTTCCCCATACGGCAGATTAGGGTTCGAAAAATTTGTAATTTTGAGTAAAGTGTTTCAAAATTCGATTTTTCCCGCAGCAGCAGCTTCAGTCGCACGATTGACCCAATCGTATACACTGAATCCTATTCGCATAGTTCAATCGCACGACTGAACTCATTCGCACAGTTCATTCGCACGATTGAAGTATTTCATACGGTTGACCTCATTCGTCTTGTTCATTCGCACGACTTAGTCCAATCACACAATTGAAGCCATTCGCATCCTTCAATCGCACGTTGAACCAGTCGGCTTTCCATCACATAAGTGAATCTGTCCTGTTCTTAGTTCACCATTCAAAGAAATGGAAGATCATTTTCTGCATTTACTACTGGAAAGGACTCACGCATCCAGAATCTTCTACTTCTGGAAAGTGAGATCGGAACCACAACAACCACCAAAGCTGTTAACGTTGGATGAATACCCATAGTGGAAACAGTGGTTTGAAATCTACTTAATGGAGTTGACCCCAATCTGTGGATGTCTATTGAGACTGGTTATGTGGTGCCAGTCAGTGCTAATGGGGTAAAGCTTACTTTAGGAGGATGAGTGAATCCCAGAAGACTGTGCAGATGCTGAAAAGAAAGCATATGCCTTGTTGACTTAGTGAATACCTAAAGATATATTTTATCAGTTTCCCGAGAACAAGTAGTCTAAGAATTATGGAAGCCTTCGAAAGAGATAAGCAGGCAATGCAACTCTGAAAGCACTGAAGGCAAAAGCTCTTAAAAGGGAGTTCGATAATTTCTCACCAATCGAAAAGGAGAGCTTGGATGATATCATCGACAGATTCTATCATGATGAGTGAGTTGCACACTCATGGCGTGACCACATCCTGGAATATAAGTCTCTAGCTTTGCTAATGGTCTGCCAGACAAATGGGATCCATTGTGTCTAATTTAAGGCAAAATGACATTCTTGCCACCTTAGACATAAATGATTCATTCTAAAGTTGAGGGAGGAGAGCTGCGTCAGAAATACAAGTCAAAGAAAGGATCCTATGCTCAAATCCTGCACTCTACAACTCAGTTCCACCCCTTCTACATCAGGCACACCGCTTCAGCGACATTGTGTCTAACTCGTCTGCACCTTCCCAAGCAACTCATCAGGAACCGAAACGTCAGGGTCAACGAGCACCCATATATTGTTCCTGAGGCAAATACTACCAATTAAAGACCGAGAATCTCGGAAATATCACCATGGAAGCTACTAAAGAACATATGGATCTTCTAACTGCAGTAGTTCAATCTTATGATGGGTAGTTGCTGGTAAGATGGTAACTGTCATCTTGCTGATGAGGATTACGAGCAAGTTGATAAACTGAGCTGGAACGCATGAATAATATGGGCCTCGGCTAGTGCTGTTAGAAGAGCCAAGAAGTTTGTAAAGAAGATGGGGCAAAATTGGTTGCAACTAAAGATATTACATTTGGATTTGACAAACCAAAGTTGCTTGCTTCAATTGTGGAGAGAAGGGCACTTCAAATGTGAGTGCACAAAGCCAAAGAAGACTGGAATGAAATCCTTTTCCCACATCCAACCGTCAAGACAAGAAGGGTTGGAACATCGACAAGTAAAGATTCTAAAGCTTTGTTTGCACAAGGTGATGAAGGACAAGACTGGTCCTTTCGTTCGTATCTAAGGGTGATCCAATGTCACATTAGTTGATACCTTGGATGATGGATCTGCAAGTGATGGAGACATCATAGCAGATCATGCAAGTTTAGATATCGAAGAAGCTAGGGATGTCATTGATCACTTGGTTGAAGAAGAGTTGAGTGCCGCAAATTCAAATCTCAATTCACTGAAGAATCTGACACTACACTGATGGCAGATTCATTTAGTTTCTACACATTATTCGAAAGACGAATTGTTTGATAAACATGCTTGTTCTGAATATGAAAATTTAGGGAAGCATTGATTTGAAGTTTGCTAGTTATTAGAACACAATGATAATCTAGTAATAATTTACAACTCTGCACTGAAGCAAACCGTGTGTTAAAACAAAAAGAGTGCAGCTTTAAAGAAAAGATAACTGTTAGGAAACAACTAAGGGAAATCGAAGTTTTTGCTTTAAATCAATCTAATGATATTAAGTTCTATTTAAATTCTTTAGAACAACTAAAAGAGAAAACAGTTTTGCAAGTAGAAGTTGAATCCTTCAAACAGATTTAGGGTAGTAAACCGTTGTTAGGCGGTATTTACTGCTTGCATCAATCTTCTATGAATCTTGTGCAAGTGGGAGATTGTTGGATCGTATATGCCCAAAACACTACAAGATATGTGGTTAGTACGCTATGATCCTAGTCGGTTCATACCCATAACAAGCTATACAAACACCAATTAATATTTATTTATTGATAAGATCAAACAAGTAAATACCGACACCAATTTAGAAATGGGTTTTTCTAAAATGTTGCCTTGTAAAAGAACAACATTATGTTAAATTTGTTCATGAGAAATTATTTGATTCATTATTTAGTTAGTTAAATATGATAAATAAAAGTGTGATATTGTTATAAAATTAAAAGAGTTTTTAATTTATAAAATTAGTGTTTGGAGTAACTTTTTATAAAATTAAAATGAGGGGGAAAACCATTTCACATGGGATTTTCGGCCGCCCAAAAGGTCTAGGGACCAGCCTTTTAGTCTTGGTCTTTGCAATCCTTCCCTCTCCAACACTCATCCATCATTCACACTTTTCTCTCTAACATTACAAGCAAAAGAACCTCCAAGAACAAGGCTATTTTTCGGGTTTTTGAAGCTCAAAAGGGACTGATTTTCGTTTTTTTCAGAAGCTTGAAAAGGGCTGCCTATTTTGGTTTGGAGGAGCAAAAGAAGGCTATCTTTGGTGTTGCATCCTAACAAGCAAGGTGTTTGAGGAGCTTGTGGGTATCACTTCTTGAGGCCTCCTCTTTTGAAGGCTAGACACATTAAAAACATCATCATCTTCTCCATCTTTTACATCCAAAACTTTACAAGAAAGGTTGTATCTTGAACACCCTATGGTTTGTGATGCTTTGTTTGATAGCACACTTTACACATATTTTATATGATCCTTCTTGGGTTTTGTTTATGTTTTAATGGTGAAAGTTTTCAGATTACTAACCTATATTTAAACCATCTATCCACTGCGTTTTTTCAAGTTTAAATGGTTTAAACTAAGTGTTTTACATATGGCAAAACCCAACAATGGCATCTAGAGCCGGTTATGTGGAATGTGTGCTTCAAAGGTCTTGAAAAGTTAGCTTTCATGGACTTTTTCAACCCATTAGGGGCTGTTTTGTTGTGGGTGTTTGAATCCCTTATGTTTCAAGGTTTAATCTTGCATGCTTTAGTGTAAATCTTGAAGTATTATGTCAAATGGTTGATTATTTGTTTGGACAACCTTAAAGTTTTAGTTTATGTTGGCTGAAACTTTAGGGCTGAAATAAGGATTCTTTGTTGTTCTTGATGTTGAATGTGTTCACATTATGGTGCATAACATAGCCTTGGCCTTTTGTGTTTGGTTTTGGTTGATTGTTGTATGTCATGTTGGTTTTGTTCCTTGTAAGGGTTGTAATTTGTTTTTTGTATCTTGGGTTATAATTTATTTATTCTTTGGTTATGTAATATAGATTAGGTGTATTTCTTTTATTAGAAAAATTGTATTAGGATATGATTTTTTTTAAAAGAAGATGCACAAGAAGAAGATTCAAGAAGGACACAAAAAACATGGACACTTGAGGCATTTGGATGTGGATTCAAGTGGGAGTTCATGGACACATTTTTTATGTGTCATCTTCACCCTTAGGAAAGACCTTATGACAACACTGTGATGGCAAACAAGTGTGGTCAACTTAGTGGCTATGGTTATGCACTCATGTTTATATGTTTATGCTTGTTTGAATGTTTGTTTGTTTGATTGTTTGGTTGATATTTGAATATGCATTACAACTCACTAACAAACTTAACAAGCTGAAAATTGATGTTCTTTATCATTAAGTGGTTAATAAAAGGTTATTAAAATGATTAATGGTTTTAATAAAGAGTTTTATTAAAAGTGAACCATAGGGTACCTTGTATTTGAAAGCATGCAAATATAAAGTACATAGAGTTTTCTAAACTAAGAGTATGAAAACTATAAATTTCTTTGATAACATTTAACACCGTCCTTTTGCACAACACTTGAGTCACTTGGAAGCTCTTAATGGATAAAGGTCACCTAACCATCTTGAGGGAACTTGTGATTTGAGGTGGGTATACACATTTGTGGGATAAAGATCACCTAACCACTTATGTTGGAAAACTCACATGTGGTGCAAGTAGGGTAACTTGATTTGCAAACCATGTTAAATGGATCACCTACAATATGGTTTACAAAGGTGTTGATGATAAACACTGACTATACATATGATGTTTAGAGTCGATCCCATACCTCTAAAGTTGCAAAGGGTTGCAATTGTCAAAACGTTGACTACCTTGTTAATTTAAATAATGGGATAAAGGTCACCTAACCACTGTTTAAATGTAACGTTGGATCTAGAATTTTAAAAATTGTGTAAGACACATAAAAGGGCTTCAATTATTAAAATATGGACAATATCGTAAATACTAAATTGAACTTTGTTAAAATTTTTGTAGATGGCCACCAATAACAATGATAATCATGATAATTCTCCACGTCCCGCCCAATCTTTACGAGCGATTCTCCAAAAGGAACGTCTAAATCATAACAATTTTATCGATTGGTATCGAAACTTGAGAATCGTTCTCAAGCGAGAGAAACGATTATATGTTTTAGACAACCCTATCTCCAATCACCTAGTGAGGATGATGGGAGGCCTTTATGAATTGGGTTAAATACACTGAGGACTCGGTCCAAGTGTCTTGCCTCATGTTGGCAAGTATGACTCCTGATCTCCAAAAGGAGTATGAACATCATGGAGCGTACGACATGATTACCCAGTTGAAGGAACGTTCCAACAACAAGCAAGGGTAGAGCCTGGTATGAGAAACTCTCTACTCATCTGCTGAGGATCCTTATCATCGGGATAGAGTGTACAAACTGGACAAGGCTTTGTACGAGCTTCATCAAGCCCCTCGAGCCTAGTACGAGAAACTCTCTTCTCATCTGCTGAAACATGGTTTTTGCAGAGGGGTCAATGACTGCACACTTTTCATCAAAGAAAAGAATGGTGATTTACTATTGGTGTAGATATACGTGATGATATAATCTTCGGTTCTAAGAACGGAGCATTGTGTAAAGAATTTGTGTCTGTGATGAAAGCTGAGTTTGAAATGAGCGCCATGGGAGAAATGAAGTTCTTTCTCGGGTTACAAGTAGATCAGACACCAAATGGTATCTTCCTGCATCAGACAAAGTATGTAGGCGATATCCCCTTTGGTTTGACTTGGAGAATGCAATGGCTGCTGGGACTCCACTTGCCACGAATCACAATGTGGCACCTGACGAAAATGGTGATCTGGTCGATGCCACCATGTATCGAGAATGATCGGCTCTCTCATGTACCTCACAGCTTCTCGTCCTGATATTATGTACGCCACGTGTCTCTGTTCCAGATATCAGGCAAACCCAAAGTAAATCACCTTATTGGAGTAAAGAGGATTTTTCGTTATCTGAAGGGTACTCCGACACTTAGGTTATGGTATCCTCATGATGATGACTTTGAGCTTACCACGTATAGCGACTCGATTATGGTGGTAGCAAGATGAACTACAAGTCAACACCAGCGAGATGTCAGTTCTTTGGAAGACGGTTAGTCACCTGGCAGTGTAAGAAGCAGTCGGTAAATCTATCAACATGTGAAGCCGAATATGTTGCCGCTGCAAGTTGTTGTTCCTAAATTATCTGGATTCAACAGCAAATGCAAGACTACGGTTGCAATTCTCTAACCCCCCTATTTATGTTGATAATTCAGCTGCAATCGTTCACTAAAATCCGGTCCAACACCCAAAGACAAACACATCGGTATTAAATATCACTTTATACGTAACTGTTTTGAAAAACAATTAATCGATGTTGTTAAACTAATACCGATTTTCAATGCGCCGACCTCTACACAAGCATTTGGTAAACCTCGGTTTTTATATCTCTTAGAGGTAAATGGCGTCAAAAAGAAAAGTGATGTCATTCCAGATGAATCTAGTACTTAGTCCGTCTGTATGTTTCTTTTATTTTTAATTTTTATTCTTATTTATTTTTCTTTCTTAAAAAATCCAAAAACACAAAAGATTTTCGGTTTTAGAATTTTAGGCGGAGAATAGGTTTAGTCTCAGTAGTTAGTATTTAAATTACTCAAAAAAAAGGGCGGGCAGAAAAGCTGAAAAGCAACGACATCAAATCTGTAAGATTGATTCAAGCTATGGAATATGATAGTACACAGGAACAATTGTTTGGGACATCAAAGGACTTAAAGGTTCAAACTGTTACATTAAACTACAAGTCTGAGAAGGATAAGTCAAATAAAAGGAAAATAATAGTAAACTAGCCTATTACTGAGGCTACATAGAGAAAGTAGGCCTAGAGGTTGTTAGTCCATCATATGATGTGTCGGTAGATTCACACCAAGACACGTAGACCTCATTGGTGAAACAAACTAAAACTAAATAGTTCAACTAGTTGTGGGCTTCCATCTTATCCCTGGTTAACACAATCAACGTATTTCAAATAAAGGACGAGCAAAATAAACGCCACAAATGTGTGCGGGAGACCTTAAAAGTAGCAAAGCACATGGAAAAATTGACAAACACAATCAATCTATGACTAATGTTTTTTGTGGTAATGTGTAAAAGAAAAGTGCTCAAACAAGAAGATAGGTTGTTGCCTCTCTGCTGTGCGATGGCACTGACCTGAGGATAAGAATAACCTAAATATTCTAGAATTCATTGTTGTTTACGCCTCTCTGCTATGCGATGGCACTGCCTTGAGGTTTAGCATCTCTTTGAAAGCTCTTAGAATAGTTTCTTCTTGTCCAAACCCGTAGACCGCTCAAAATCTCCTGAGGAATGTTGATTACCATATAACGTGGGATCCACAAATGCTTGTTGAAATAATAAAACTAACTAATCACCATTGTGAGTCAAAGTCTGTGTATGATTTAAGTGGACAAATATACTGACAATCATCATGACAACAATCATCAACAGTCCAAATGACTATGTGCTTCTTACAGTTCTAGTATGATTTCCTGTTAGGGCTTTGAATCCTCAGACAAATAAGAATAAGTTAAACAAACATATGCTAAAAGGTCCCAAATGATTATGTTTATGCCTGTATGATTCCATAAGAGTCTTTCCAGATAAGATGTAAATGCGGATGCTGTTCTGTTCAGGGGAGAATTCGTTTAAGGAAAATTAAAATGTTTTCAAGCCACCTCAAACAAAACAAAAATACGTTCTGTTTTATTTCAATTTACGTTGTTTTTCTGTTTTTCTATCAATTAGGTGTCTATTTCGGACTATGTAACTAATGAACTCTGGAATCAAAATTAAAAAGGTCACGTCTGAGGTGACCAAATTGGTGTGAGTTTAAAAGGATCACGTCTGAGGTGATCAAGGATTATGTTAAAAGATCATGTCTGAGATGATCATTGGTAATAACATTTATTTATCAAAATTTTAAATTTGATTGTGTGTGGAAATGGATGAAGTCAAACTCATAAGTATAGACCATCGCACGACTAGACCATAAGTATGGACCAATCGCACGATTGGACCATAAGTTGGACCAATCGCACGATTGACCATAAGTATGGACCACCGCCCCGATTGGACCATATTATAAGTAAGTCAATTGATTGGACCACGAGTATGGGGGAACCATACGATTGGATCATAAGAATGTACCAATCGTACGACTGAATGGAGGAGTCTGAGTCAGTCGCACGGCTGAACCCAGTCGCACGACTGAACCCCAGTCGCACGACTGAGTCGTGCGTGTGGGTCCAGTCGAACGATTGAGAATGCGCATGGGTCCGTCGCACGACTGAACCCCAAAATAGTATAAATAATGACTCAGTCGGTTGTAAACCCTACCACTTCAAAATTTCTCAAAACCGCCCTCTACCCAGACACTCTGCCAAAATTTCCTATTTTCACGATTACCCTCCAATTTCATTTCTAACCACTGAGTGTTCATCTTCAGGTACTTGGCGGTCGAAATCGAGACAAATGCCTGTTAAATCGAACCTAAAAATGATCGAAATTGATAAAACATATAATCGGGACAAATAACCTAAAATAGGACACTTAAATGAAAAATAAAGTTGATTTTAGGACATTAAGTGCCATTTCGAGTCATTACAAACCTAAAGAATCTAAACACGATGTAGGCCCACCTTTCTCAGGGAAGCCTCACAGTTGGTCATTCACAGCAAAACATCGATTTAAAACAGTCATTACTCATATGTGTATAATATATATTGCAGCGGAAAATACTATAAATTTCAATCCATTACAAATGAAATATAAACATTGTCTTTATTCTTAAAACTATTTAAAGTCCTCTTAATCTTTACTTCATCAGGGATGCCATCTTCTAGTGCCAAGAAGCTTCAGTCCCATGCTTCTATCCCATAGCTCTAACTCTCACCTGTCAACTGATATGCATACAAAAGTCAGCTTCGCTGAGTGAGTTCTAGGTTTACTTTGCTAAATAACTTTTGTAAAATATATTAGTTTTATCAGTTGAAAATAATCATTGTCTATCAAAATATAAATACACACAGGCTATCACTTTATCAATACTTTATCATTTATTGTTATTTGTTACTCTTCTTTATCCTCAATTCTCTGTCACTGTCGGTGCCTAGGCTCGCCTAGGACTTTACCGACATGCTAATTAAGGACTTACTGTCGTACCCGATCAGCCATTATTGTCATGCCAATGTAGGACTTACTGACCTGCCTGTTCGAGCACACTTTATCACTTTATCACTGGTGAGGGTACAACGAATGCAACCCTCCTTTATCAATTGCTTGCAAGACTTTACTTTATAACTTTATCAAGGTACATGTTATGGGCCCCATAACAATTCTTTAAGTTTCGCTTATATCTTTAGTTTTCACATACACTTAACCATAATAAGAAGCAAACTCTTAGTCTAAGCATTCACATTTCATCAATCATGAGAGATAAACTAGATAACTGACCCTCCGCGGACAGCGGGGGTTCGGGGGCGGCAGCCCCTGATAGCGGGGTTCTAGGGGCGGCAGCCCCTAGTGGGGTCCAAGGGGCAACGCCCCTGGCTGGGGCCGGGCTGCCAGGTCAGCGCGCCCGAAATTATTTTGAACTATTTAAATGACACATTTTACTTTAGGAAACTTTATTTTTTTGATAAAGGTCTTAAAACCATCACCATAAAAGTATGTAATTTAGTATGCATATCACCCCAAACATTGAAAACGGGTAGGAGGGGTCTAGAACTCACCTGAACTTGTCCAATAGCTTAAATTCTAAGCCACTTAAGCTATAGCTGAACACTCTAGCTGCACGAAAGTTAATATGCAAAACGTCATTTTCTTCATAGTTTCGCCCATAGTTTCGCTACAGCGAAACTGCAGTTTCGCTGCCATTTTCGCTGGGCAGCACTTCTGCTAGTTTCGCTAGGCAGATTCGCTGCCTTGAGCGCCCAACTTTCGTTGGATTCCCTAGTCTCGCAAGGTCTATAGGTCAGTCTGGGTCTTAGCGAGATTACCGGCGAAACTATAGTTTCGCCCTAGCGAAACTGTAGTTTCGCTGGAACTTCTCCTAGTCTCGCTGAACTAATGTGCAGTTTCGCTGGTTGAATGCTTAAATTCGCTAGATCGGGCCCAGTTTCGCTGGATGAACAGAAACTCAGATCCAGCCCATTTTTAACCCAAAATCTTAACTCTTTACGTCCAAATCCTTAGTCCCTTCCATGAAACCAAATCTAAGCTTTTACACGTTTTCATACGTAAAATTTGACCTTTATGTGTTTCTTTAAACTTTTCAAAACCCCAAACCCTAGAATCCAGGTTTGATCTACAGAGGGCCTTAGAGGTCGATTCTTACCTTGTTTTGTTGCTCTTTCCTTGTGTTTTGATGCTCCAATCCACCAGAACTTAAATCTTTCAAACCTTCAAGCTCCAAATCTTGAATTTTCTTCACTTTCTCTCTCTACTTTCTCTCTCTACTTTCTCTCCTACAATTTGGTGGCTAGGGTTGTAATGTGATGGAATGGAACTGATTATGCATGTTTAAGGGCTGATTAGGGCCCTTAACCCATCAAGCCTAGCCTATTAAGGCTAGTTTGATCCATAGCCCACTAATTTACCCCTTTATTTCTTAAATTAACCCTTAAAGCCTATTATTAAATGGCTTGTTTCGGGAAATTCTAGGGCGTTACACACGAAGTCTAATTTATCATTTTGATAAAGATTTAAATTTAATGGTTCGAACAGTGCAAGACATGAATGGAAAGGCTGATGAACTAAAGTCACAAGATTGAGCCAGACGTATGACTCAGTCGCATGATTGAGCCAGACATGGTGACTCAGTCGCACTACTGACTCAACCATATTGTATAGCATACGACTGATTCAGTTGCAGGCTCAATCGTACGACTGAACTCGGTCGTATGGTTCAATCGCACGATTGAACCAGTTTGTCTAAATCTGTTCCAAGTCAATTGTTTATCTCCTATGAATGGAACTAATGTGTTTGTTTCTTGTATTGCAGCAAAAATGGCTGACAGATGGATGATGAGCATCACCTACATATGTGCTTATCTAGATACTACGTCCCAGAACGCTGCTGAGTTCACCGGGATTATAGCCTTCCTATGTAGATCGAGGATCTACAGGGCCATCTCCACTCCCTGTACACCATACAGGTCGATCCAGCAGGCATTCTGGGAGAATGTCACTATTGACCGCTCTACTGAGCCATACTGCATCCGGAGCTCGATCTTCGACAGGACATTCGGATAGGGGAAGACGATTTGAGACGCGCCTTGGATATAGGTGAGGATGGAGCCCACCCAACCAAGCTACACCCACCTACGGTCCGGGGATGCATTCTTCGGATTAAGTACGCTGGCGACATCAATGCCAGCGTGCTTAACAAGAGCAACATGTGCCCCACTTTAAGTACATGGCACATGTAATCTTGAAGTGTATAGCCTCAAGGCGTGGAGGATTTGACGAGTTATCAGACCAAATCCAGAACGCATATGTGTGCTGTTTCGAACCAACCGTTCAGTTTTTCACGTATGTTCTTCTCCTACCTGACGGAGAACATTGAGGCTAAGGCAAGGAAGGCTTCTGCATGTACCCAAGATTCTTCCAGATGATCATCGACAAGAAGCTTCCTATGCTGCCAAAGGAGGAGGATGATTTCGTGACCCTAGAGGTGATGGATGATACTACCCTAGGAAGGATAAAGTCTACCGGGGAAACAGGTGAAGCCCCCGGTAGGGAGATTCTTCGGCCATCTGGCCAATGAGGGTTATGTGGCGCCAGCTCGTAAGAAGTGGCGTCACGATGACAGTGACTCGGACGTCGAGCCTATTATGGCTCCTGCTGATGATGACGACGAAGATGATGACCATGATGATGGTCAAGGTGGTGGAGATACAAGCCCCAGTCATTCACAGGCCACTGACACGTCTACTATATCTCCACCACCTCCACACAGTAGTTCTTCTGCTTCCGTTGGATCGGAGCAGGCAGCCATCATCCGGACTTCTTGGTTGATGAAGAAGAGAGGAGTCGGATGAGGAGCCTCTAACGAGGACAGTCGGTAGCCGTGTGGTGGCTACCGAGAGAGGTAAGGGGTGGTTTGGGACGCCAGGCTGAGGCGAAGGTGCTGAGACTTCAGATCTAACTTACACACCTCCCCAGCCACTAGCCTAGGGGAGCCCAGCTTGCCAGGGGTCGAGGCTGAAAAGAATGGCCCAGCCCCACGACAAGAAGGGAAAGCGACGAAGGATTGTATTGATTACTACCTCCCCACCACAGCTACCACAGCTACCATTACCACTACTCCTTCTACCACAGCTACCACCACTCCCACCACCACCATTACCGCTCCTACCACCACCATACCTACCTCCACAGCCATCACTACTATCACCACCACACAGCCACCACTATTCCCACCACCACATATACCATACCCATCCATTCCTTCACCATTCACATTCATCCCTACTCCCACATACACCACATCCTCCACCACATCGACCAAACCCCAATCGGCCCTTCCACATCGTCGATCCCTCTACAGGGATCTCCTCTGCCCAATGTTGGGCTAGAGGAACAGCTGGATAGCCTCAAACATCTGGTGCTCAAACTTCTCACTACTGATGACATCCGAGCAAACCAGATAAACCAGTTGATGGCAGTCAATGCTGCACAGGGCAAGCAAATAGCCTGCTGATAGAGGGGATGCAGCTCAGAGTCAACAGATTACCCATTTAACTGAGAGAGATGCTACTCTTGAGAGAGCCTTGGCCAGAGCTCATCGCGCCCTCACTTCATAGAATGAGCTGCTGATGGCCTCGGTTAAGAGGATTGAGAAGGTCGAGAAGAAGAACAAGAAGCTTCTTCTCAGACTCAAAGAGCGAAGGGTGAGCCTTAAAGATCATGCGTGACGGTGATGACGGAGATGATAATGATGACGATTCATATAATGATGATAAGTCGGATGATGATGATGATGATGTTAAGGGAGAAGCCAGTGGAAAAGATAAAGAGGGAGGAAATGATGATGAGCCTGAAGGTGATGCATCTGCATCAGCCTCAAATCCCAGCGGCTCAAGAAAGGAGGACAAACGGAATCAAGATCAGAGACCATCTACCTCAGCTCCTCAAGCTGAAGAGTCGAGCGATCAAGACAAAAGTAATGATTAGATGTCTTAGCTTTTGATAAACTTTTGTACTTGAAATATGTATTACATTGATGCAATTAATATTTATTCATGTTTATTAATGTAAATGTTTTGATTACTAATATGTTGTGATTGTGTCTTAAATGTTTAATCAAACATGAAGCTGAGTAAACAGACGCTTTGATGTCGCACCCCTTTAGCAAATCAAGACTCAGCTAACCATGATTCTAGATTTGCAAGGGATCATGCGACGATCTATGAGCTACACCCCTGAAGAGGGAGAGATTATTCATGATCTCACAGACGAGCAGTTGGCCGATATGTTTAGACTCAACCCGATGAGCTAGTCAAGGATGCTCCCGAGGTTGATGTCATAAGTGATGAAGAGCTGCAGGGCGTTGATGAGATTGATATCAAGGATATCACTGCACAAGAGTATCCACAGTACACTGACCAATAGGGAAATGTTATCCCCGATCTGGGTGAAACATTTGGCAGTGATATGTTTGGAGCTCTTGATGCAATGGAGAAAGAGAAAGAGAAAGAGAAGGAAAGCCCAAGCCTCGAAAGCTGATGTCGATATCAAGAAGGCTGAGTGGGCTATGTGTCTAGAAGAAATAAGAGCCCAGCGATAACCGCCAAAGTCTAACGCCTACACCAAACTCTACAGAGTTAAGAAGCATCAGAAGGTGTCTGGCAAGATTATTAGCTGGGCGTATTTTGAGTACTGGATGTCTATGCCGTGAAGAGGGAGAATGGGATAGATTACTTCAGATTCCCTCATGATCTGAAGACTCTTCCCGATTTTGAGCTAAACGGCTTGCCTGTTTAGACCTTTTGTACGCCAACCCAAGAAAGATGTTGGGGTGGTTCGAGACGTGTTAAAGGGGATATCACACCAGGTAGGTTAACTTTAGGCCTCAACAGCCTAACGTTTCATAAATAAGACCGAAGTTGAGCCTCACACTGGAACGCCTAAAGTAGTAAGGAAATGGAGTCCTCCGCGCACAATGTCAAAGATCCCATTACGGGAAATGCCTCAGGACTTCACTCCACACTTCAAACGGTGGTATTACGACTAGCGGATGGGAGAAGCAGTCATAGTTTTGCACAAAGAGAGCAAGATCAAGACTATTAGGGTATTTGACCCCATGTGGCTAACCAACTTGTCGGGTGAAGATGTCTACACACTCTACAAGTGGCCACTATTCTATGACTCGCAAGATATTGTAAAAGCTCTTCAATTCCAACATGTCATATGACTCTGCTTCGCGTTTGAGATTAATGCGGGAGTCACAAGAGAAGAGAAGTACAAGAAGTTTCAGGAGCACATGAAGACTATTAGACATTAGCTAAACTAGGTCCAGGGGGAGTTTGTTGATACATATTCATGTACCTAGTTTATATTCTGAAATGTAAAAGTCTTTCATGTCTTACACATGTGTAATCCAATGTAATGAATGATTGTTTATATATAAAATGTATTATGATGGTTTATGTGATTGATTATGTCATGTTATATTCATATTGATTGTGATTCACATATATGAACTAACTATATAGGTTTGATGTTTGTTTTACATAGTTCTAAGTCATTAAGAAATTAGAAATGTGTTTAACTTAGTCATGTGGACATTCATACTAATGGACCATACTTATGGCCCATACGCATGAATGAACCATGCTTATGGACCAGTCGCACGACTAAACCAGGTGACTGGATCAGTTGTATGATTGAGACTTAAGATTGGTTCAATCGCACGACTGAACCTTCAGTCGTGCGTATGAGTCAATCGCATGCTTCAGTCGCACGACTGAACTATGCTAATGGTTCAGTCGTACGAATGAACGCTGATAACCTATAAATACCACATAATTCGTGAAAAAAGAAAACACTTGAGAATACTTCGTATAGTTTCGTACCCTATACGTCCAGAGCGTCCCAAGTCGCAAATCCAAGTTCATAGATCATTCCTGATCGATTTCAATCCATTCTTAACGTTTTTTCATCGTTTGATCGATCGGGTTACTCGTTCTCACTGATTGGATCGCCAATCAAATAGAATTTCGCGCTATTTGATCTAGGTTTCACGCAGAATCCGTTAGTACTCTGTATGTACACGGTCCTAACAGTCTCTCCTATCCATGATCACTAGGAAATTTCATTCTTCTCCTGAAATACACACCCAAAATACGTTAACAATATATTGATGAGCTTATAAGTTTATAACACAAGACTTATCACAGTTCATAAAATAAGCTAACAATAGTAATAGTGCGTAAAGAAAGTATCACAATCAAAACTGGACCCGGGATCCCTTAACCCATACCCCTTATTGTTATGGGCTCAAGTGTGCCCTGCTAAGCACGTGTAATCTGCACTAATTTATGACACAACGATTATTGAATCTCAATAGGAGGTTCCCTGTCCTAAGAGCCCATTGTGTGCGGGGGATGCCCCAATAATACTATCCACAAACCACGCAGCTCCCAATGGTGTTAATGATTGTGCTCAGATTTAGGAACAGAGCAGTAACCATAGCATCAAATAAATAATTTATAAGAGTGTGCATTCCATCCCAAAACAGTTTAGTAAAAAAGAGGTTATGAGACTAGGTAATAATTTATAGGTTGTAATCACTAGGTAGTATCTTTAGGATTTGCAAGACAAAATAAAATATGTTTGTGTGTGATGTGTGTATGTGGTCGTGTATGCTGTGTGTGAATGTGTATGTGCATATGTATGTACATGTATGCATGTGTTTATATATGTACATATATACGGGTGTGTGTATGCGTTTAATTACCCAATAGTCATCTTATGGTTATTTTTAGTTTTTATTTATATTGGTGTTAACATTTTGTGTGTCTTTTATTTTGTTTAGAGTCATTATTATTATCATTATTATTGTAATTAGAGGTTACATTTTGCAAGGGCTTTTATACTTCTCATTAGAGTTGTGGTTTAATAAATTATAAGTTTTTTATTTATTGGCAATTGCTTAATTTGGTGATACGCGTAATTGGGTTTGTAGATTTTCTTCAACATAGTTTAATACTTAGTTGTACTTAATTTCTTTTCTTTCTTTGATAGCTCTAGATTGTTAGGTAATATGGTTTATTTAATCACCTAGCGTTCATTAATCAAGTTGGCATATAATTTTCACTAGGGTATTGAGCCTCAGCCTCATTAGGGTTTTGTGGGTCAAGCCTATTAAGCACGGTGGCCCAATGACCAGCTTAAAGTTTGATGGGCCCAAGCCCATTATGGGGTGTGTGTATCTATGTCTTAGAGTTCGGTCTTATTGGGGCCATCACATGGGCCTGTAATGTGACCAGTTTATGGCCCATTAAGGTTTCTAAAAAAAATTTCTAGGCCCAAAACTAGGGTTGTCACAATATCCGACAAAGATTTCAAAATCTATTATATTTTTATAAAATTTATTAAATAATACATTTTTTAAATTCGGATATCCGTTCATTTTGTATTCAGATTCGGATAGTGAAAACCACTATTCAAAATTTTCGAATATCCGAATATAAACACCCCTATACAAAACATGTTCACACTACATAGCTTACAATGTACGTATTTGGTAGGCTTCAAACACACACGTATTTATGTACTAATGTTATTAAAACAATAAAAATATTGTTTTAATTGGTAGTAATTGGTTTGTTAAGTTTACTCTCTAAAATTTGTTAGCAAATGATACATCTCCTACACAAACACTACACACACATTATAGGGTCGCGTGGCGGGAAACACAACATGTAAACTTTTTTTAATAAAAAACTATAGCAGTACTATATACAAATTAAAGAGCTTAAAATGCATGTTTTTATGTTATTATTTTTTAAGAAAAATATTATCATATGTTATAATCAAATAAAAATCATGAGAACATTTGGTTTAAAAATCAACAATTATAATCATATAACTGTAATGTGTGTAAAAGATAATTAAGATAGTCAAAATTTATAATCGACAATTTTACTTCTTTAAACAATAAAAAATTAATATTAAAAGATAATCAATCATCCTCCAAATAATTCATAATATAGTCTAGATATATATATCTACACACATATACACATATCTAATGCAAATAATCGTGTTTATTCTTATTTGTTTAGACAACCCGACCAATTTAAAAAAAAGGTGTTCTTTAAGGTTACATAGTAATATGCTTGTAGTTAAAAACTAGAGAAATTTGCATGAATGGTTCCGTGGTTTCATCAAATTATATGTTTGGTCTCCCAGATTTAAAATTACAAAGTTAGTCTAAACTTTTGTGTAATAATAATTTTGGTCCTCAAATTTTAAAAACTACAAAGTTAATCCAAACTTTTATATTACTATTGTACTTTTTAATCTTTAAAGTTAAATTTTAAAAGTAATCCAAACTTTTTAAAATGCATAAAACATGAATGAATTTACTATCAGGGATCAAACATATAAGTACATAAAATTTTGGACTAACATTATAAATTTTAAATTTTGATGGAAAAACATACAATCTGATTAGACTACAGGGACTATTTATGTAATTTTCGTGTACAAACTATATACAATGATTCCATAGTCCGATGACCTATTTCTAAAATTAGTATCGTTTGAATGATATGTGAAGTTGGCCTTTCACTTTATGTGATGGAATAAATTTAAGATTAACAAGTAGAAAGAATAAAAATAGCACTCAAACAAAATATATATGCTTTTGTAGAACATGAGTCGTACACGTACCAATATGTACCCGATCATGTAAATTTTAGAATCTTAATAATCATAATCGACAATCATTATTTTCGGAATCCCAATGAGTCAGGAAATCACTAATTTGTTCGTAACGAAAGTAATGGTTGTGATTAATGGTCAATTGAGTTTATTCATTTTGTTTTACAATATTTTGTCACTACCGGATGCCCCTCTTTTACTAGTGCTGATTCTTTATTATTTGATACGTTTGATTTGTTCCTATCTCTTAAAGAGAGATGGAGTTTAAAAAAATTTACCATCTTAAGTTTATTTAATCATGCGTATTTAATTGTAAAATATTATTATATATATTTATAATTGTGTGTATTTATAGTTCATAGTAATAAAATTATAAAGGACTAATTAAACCCCTTTCGCATCATAAACGTAGTTCTAGACACGTGGGAGATAAGTTTAACAAGCCTTAATAAAACTTCTTTCACTAGCCTTAAAATCGACGTGCCTGATAGTTTTTACTAATCTTTGAGATGCATCGAGTTTTTACAACTCGTGTTAGCTAAAAGATTGAGTAAGAAGCCTTAATAAAACTTCTTAAATCTTTTTTGTCGGTATGAATGCAGTTTAGGAAAGTTGATATAAACGTGTATGTCATACTTTAAGCAAGATTTTAATTATTTTCTTTACATTTTATCAACCTTCACCACTATATCTAAGTAAGTGAAGGAGCACAAAGTCAATGTATCGGCATATCTTCGTGTGGATGTTAAGAGGTGAGAATATTTCACAGGTTGTGACTTGGTTACATATGTTTAACAATACTTGTCACACAACACTCCAAACATACATGGTGGAACCACACCCATCTCCAAATGGTGGAAATAAGACCATAACAACATGACGTGTCATCCATACAACATATCAACGTTAAGTGTTTAATCTCCAAGCAACTCATGTTCTTCCTTCTTTCATATATTCTCGTTTCTTTATCTTTTATTAATCTTTTTGGAAACTTAATTTATGCATGTCTTAGGTGTCCATGGTCTAGTATCTAGATCGTTCCATGTAGTATGATATCCAAACGCATCATGACATATCATACAATGACAACCGTTTAGTATATACAAATTAAAACCCACCCTAGTGACCCGACCCAACATATATATAGTAATTAACCATTCTACCTATATAAATCATACGCATAAGTATTTTGAAAGCTTTTCTAAAATTTTTTATCTGATGTACACATGTTTTCACAACCATTAATATATATACTTTGGTCCAAGTAGAAATACGATATGTTTCAATCTCTCAAGGTTCTTTTTCTAGCGGTATAAACAATAAAGACATACCATATTAAAATTTGATAGTTCGTGCATATGTATTCAAAGACATCATAACTGGTGTACACTTCTTTTAACATGGACCCAAAGTGTATTTTAGTATTCAATGCCTCTATGGTCTTAAAATTGATATATAAGGCTTAATAATTTTCAATTTTATTTATTTTTATCTTGTTGAACTCCAGACAAATATATTTATATTTTAATCAAAAATATACTTTTGCTTCAAAACATAATGTATTAAGACTAATTAATTAACTGACCAATTAATTAATCAATAAGTTAGTCAATAAACTGTAAAAATATTGTACATCTTTATCGTTTGTTTACGAACAGAATAAACCTGAAATATGAACAACCAACTATGAATAACAAAGAGCCCCTCTGTCCTCATTAAGCTTCGCCAATGTTTACGAATAGAATAAATCTCGAGAAAATATCTAAAGAAAGGATGTATGGAAACTGAATAATAAATACACTCTCTCGTGTCTTCATTAAAACATCAGGTAACACAACTCGTAGATTCGAAGAACCTCACGCAAATCTTGATGCATATTTAACAACTTATAGATCTCCTTATGATATGAACCAACAAACCTTACATCAAAACAACAACCAGTAGCTTTTTACAAGCTTTTTAACAATTTCATTATCTTGATTGAAATATTTGCTCAAAGAAAGAACAAATCAATTTTAAAATGTGTTGTTCAAACATGAAACATATGGTTAGCTATTATAATCACAAGAGTTGAACTGTCACAATTAAGAGTTACAAGAAGAGTTAATGAAATTCGTAATTGTTCAAGTAAAAATTTATAACTTTAGAAATTACATTTATAAAAGATCTCTTTCTTAATTATTAAAAATATTTTTAAGCTAAAATAAATTATATAATGTCAATAGTACTTAATGTCGTAACTAGAACTAAAATTAAAAAAATTAAACCTATTCTATTAGGAGGTATAGAATTGTATCAAGTTCCATTCAAAATCTATTTTTATTATAATAGACAGATAGATTTAAGATTTAGTACACTTGGAAACGTAACTAGTGCTTGTATTTAGAGAACTAGCAATTAAACCGCAAAATCATTCAAAATAAAGAAAAAATAGATTTTAAATCCTATTTTTGAAACCCTAAGAAAGTAACAAAAAAGTACCTGAATTAACGATGAAGACAAAAAGTAAAAAAGTTCTCAACATTTTTCACTTTCAAGTAATTGGCCATTATTTTAACTCGTTCAAATTTAACTTGTTTCGGTTGAGCCAAAAATTGCCGTAAAATATCACTTTTTGGATATTTTAGGCTAATGCTACTTAAAATATAATTATCTAATCATCAAACTGCATGCTGAAGAATTACTTTCAAGAACTAAAGAGTTATCTATCGAAGAACTATGAGCTTTCGAGAGTCTGTGTACTTCCGTTACATAGACTCCTTCCAAAGAACAAGACACTTTCGGTAGGCTAAACACATCTGATAGTTATTTCCATTCAGATGAACTTTCAACTTCCGATAAGCTGTCATGTTTTAGTTTCGATAAGTAATGGGACACCCTTAAAGCTTCACCAGAAGGATATCCTTTGCTCATCTACACACCTAAATTCATCAGTGCTATATTTAAAAGATACATATATGTCAATGGTAACAATATTTTTGAGGATATTTTGGGACAAGAAGCTAGTAGATTTAGAAGATCTAAGGAAATGTAGTATTTAGTTCCAGTAAGCTCACGGTCTATTCGTTATTAGTTATAGTTTCTAGCGATGATAAGTAACATCTTACTATTAATGTATTAGTTCTTCTATATCATCAGTTTTATGTAACTTTCTAGTAGTGGTTCTTGTCCCTTAGACATGAATATTATCCAATTTTGCCCCTTGGACCCTACTAGAGGTTGTCGTTCATATGGACCACACTACCACAGGCTTTGTCTTCGGACCCCTTTTATCTTGGGGCATTCGCCCCTTTGAACTACAGAGCTTAAGTTCTTTTTACCATAAGTCAGAACTTTTCTTGATTAAGCATGTACTATGCACCCTCTTAAATTGTATTAATTCATATCTAGCTTTTCACTTACCTATAAGCAATTTTAATTATACTAAAATGACTTTGATGACACTAAAATAACCAACAATTTGTAAAGCTCGAAATTTTTCATGTTTTAAGGTGGGGTCCACTAATGTTTCGTCGCAATAAACCTTTTGCGACCACTAATTTACGGCGACTTAAAAACGACGAGAGTTTTGCGACGAAAATGGTATATATTGCGACGATTTTTATCGCCACAAAAAAAGATATTTCTTGTAGTGTTTGTCATGACTAAAATAAAAATACTATTATTATATGTAATAATGCAAACAAAACATTAATTATAACAATAACTTACAAATTTTAGTACCAAACTTGTCATGTATAAAACTATTATATGTAATTCATAACAAAATATCAAAAGTGGTGTCGATTTACACTTTTAATAAAATAAAATATAAAGACTTAACTAAATATGAGTTAATGGTATGGTGTGAAATTCTATCCACCTAGTTTGGTCTGGTTTTTAGACACAAGTAAAAAAACGTTCTTTATCACGAATGGCTAAAATTATCCACGAATCACGATCACTAGCAAATTAACCGCTAGGTAGAATCTAAACCCATAAAGAAAGGAAATATTATTATTTGAAACCATTCATAGCACATATTTTACTTAACAACAACATGGATCATGCTTTGTTTTAAACAAGCTATGATCGGAGAAGAGCATCATTGTTCATGCCTCTTGCATCAGAAACAAAACATATCTACGCGAATCGATAAATGTTAGAGTAACTAGTAGGTTTCTACCCGCGCTATGTCGCGGGAAAACCATATCAACATATTGCATTTAAAAAACGAATAAAATATTTGAGCTGGCGTGATTTTAATAAAACTTACATCGAAATGTAGAGAAAATTGAAAAAGTTTAAGATATATTATTTTGACTTTAGTTGGTTTTGAACGAAACTTAAACCGACACATGAATAAAAGTACACACGTATCACAATAGTGTATTTATATTTAGAAGATTTATATCTTAAAACTTAAATAAAAGAAAAACTATGTTAAAAATTAATTCCAAATATAAAATATATTAAATTTAAAACCTTGAATTCACTTGTACTCTAAGGGGCTGTTTGTTTTTGGGCTGACCAGGCTGACCGGCTGACTCGGTCAGCGGGTCAGCCTGTTTGATTTTGACTTCGGGCCCAGCTGACGGGTCTCCATTGCTACCCAAACCTTGAAAAAAAAGTTGCTGACTAGCGGACTCGCGCCCCCTCGTGACCGCAGCCCGCCACCCCTCGCGACCCGCAGCCTGCGCCTTTGTGTACGGTGGATTGCGGTGGTGTTCGGAATGTGTACGGTGATAGTGGTGGTTGTGGTGGTTTCGACCGGTGGTGTGACTCCGGTGGGTTTTGTTACTTAAATACTGAATCGATTTGGTTCTAGTCAGATACTGAATCAAACAATCAAGTTTCAGTCAGATGCTTACCCAGTCAGAACTTCTAAGTGGGTCAGCTTCTGACTCAGTCAGATCTTACTCAGTCAGCGTAATCAAACAGCCCCTAACTTTTTCTAAGGAATTGTGAAATTGTGATTGGCTTAAGCATTAGTGACAAAGAACTGTTCATCCAAACTTATAAATGTTAGTATTCATCGATAATATGTAGGAAACGATCGATGGATTTTCGGGCTGAGCATAAAAAACATATAAAAATAAACGTGATGTGTGTAATTGTCAATGCGGCATTCATAGATAATCTATCAATGAGTTCTCTTGGTGAAGTGTTTAATTTTGGTAATGAATTTCACTAACGGACTAGCGGCGGATGGTGTCATCATCGATAGATAATCAGCTGATCTTGCCGTTAGTGAAGTTTTGTTATATTATATATAGTAGATAGTAGATTATTTATTTTGCTAGTTAATGTTTAGTTTCTCTTCTATTAAGTTATTATTCTTGGTTCCAAAGGTTAGTTGTCTAAGTATTTTATTTATCTGTTTTCCATATATAATAATAACATTAGTCGCAACCAACTAAGAGCATCCACAGTGGGTTCCTTATCTTTATCCATATAATTACACTAAAATCACTACATTTTCTCTCTCTTTTTCAATTAAATAATACTTTTTATACCTTTATCATTACTTTTTTCTCTCTCATTTACTCACAACCACTTTAAAAAATATTAAAAAATTATAAGGATTGTATAGTGATTCTTCAAATATACAAATCTACAATAACATTTTATCTCTCATTCACTCACAACCACTTAAAATCATTCCATATAATATACCAAACACACACACATATTTTTAAGGACTTAACTGTGAATGCCCTAATATGGAGTACAAGACAGAGAGAATATTTAGTTAACTAAAATTATTTTCAGTTAAGTTGACCAATTTGACTTTAATGGTTTTCAGATCATTGTCTACAGGCCCGACATGTTATCTGTTAATTAACTTTAATCTTATTCTTGTTTCCAATTAATTAGTGTTTACTTACAAACTTGATTTAAGAATCTTTTGGATGTGGAATTCAAATCTATATAAAATTCGATTATTAAATCTTCAGTTAAGATATACTTATAGTGTCGTCTAACAGTGATATAGCCTTCCAAAAGAAAAGAAAATCTAACACACACATTCAAACAGAAAATTTACTTTATTTATTCTACCATGATCCTGTCTCCAATTGTTTTTTTGTAAGAGTTTACTCCGATTCTTCCCTTGCTTACGGGCATTCAACAACATCAATTTGGGTTTAAACGACCGTTTTAGAATTTGATCTTAGATAATAATGAGAGATGTCACTTTTGTCACAATGTCTTCTGCATATGTGTCTAGTAAAGTGATGATGAAATATACTAATATTAGTTGGTAAATTTAAGGTTGGCAAACGAATCTAAATCCAACATGTAAACATGTTCACGATGCGTATTTACGCATGCGATGAGTTATGGTATTAGTTTTAAAAAATTTCATGCTTATGAGACAAATATGACATTAGGTGATATCAGACTCGACTACTAGAAATACACATACTCATTTTCCTGATTTATACCGGTCACCATTTTCCTTTTGTATATATTTTTGACTTAATACACGGGTGCTCCTTGTGGTTAGGCCCTATTTTACTTTTGGTCCTTAACTCTCTGAAATTACAAGGTAGGTTCAAAACTTTGTGCAAACGTAACAACAATGGTCCCTGAAACGGATGGACGTTAATTATTGCTGTTAGGTGCGTGTGAAATGACAAAAATACTCCCTTTCACCTTTCTTCTTCTCCATCAACCACCACCCCCACCATCTTCAATCACTGTCACTACCAGTACCACCTTCAACCACCACCACCACCAGCCTCAACCTTCAACCACCGCCATCTTCAACCTTCAACCACCACCACCACCACCCTCAACCTTCAACCACCACCATCTTCAACCTTCAGCCACCACCATCACCACCTTCAACCTTCAATCCCCCCACCACCTTCAACCATCAACCATCACCACCTTCAACCACATCCAACGATGTCCACATCCATCATCGACCATCCACGTCCGGCGACCTCCACCTCCGGCGAACGTAACCTCCGGCGACCCTCCACCTGCTGCGACCCTCCACCTCCTGCGACCCTCCACCTCCGGCGACCGTACACCTCCGACGACCCTCCACCTTCATCATCGGCATCAGGTCTGATGGTTGTTAATGCGATTCAGATCTGCTCAACTTTTGTCACCACCATCGCCATAAACGTCACCATCTCTGGAGATGTGGGTTTTGTTGCAGCGGGAGGTCGTCGGAGTTGAAGCGCTGGTGGAATCAATTGAAGAAGACAATGATACAAGGGTAATTTAGTCATTTTTAAAATATTAACTGAAAAGATTTAACGGACATCCGTTTCAAGGACCATCGTTGTTACGTTTATGCAAAATTTTAGACCCTTGTAATTTCAGAGAGTTAGGGACCAAAAGTAAAATTGAGCCTAACCATAGGGACCACCCGTGTAATTAAGTCTATATTTTTTCTTTGTCATTAGGTAATAGAGTAATCTACTACTAATCCATTACCTTTTTTGTTTAATATTTCTAATTTCCGAGACAAATAAAATGTTATAAAATTCAAATGGTAAGAAATGTATATGATAATGACACATAATACTTGAATAAATGATGATTATACTTAATATTCTTCGTATAATGACACATAATACTTGTTTCAAACCTGTCTCATTTTATCCCTACAGGTAAAGTCTAAGAATATTGGTTTCTATTGATTTTTAATGGATAAACAAATAATAATCCAATATGGTTGATTCAAAGTTTAAGGCTGCTTAAAATTACCTATATCAAGAAATATTTACTAACTAATAAAAATAATATTATAATTAAAAATGCCATTTTTGTTCAAAGTTAATATAATAACATATAAACATTAAATATATAAAATTTAGCAAGAAATATAACGTGGGGACAAATCCTTAGATTGAGATATACTTTGTCCATGTCTCATGGTGAAGTGACAAGAAATTTGTTATAGAACATGCCACCGTTACATTATCATATGATTAATACCTTTTTATACTTGATTCATTTTTGTATCGTGAAATTAGTCGATTAAGTTACCTATTAGTCATTCCATATTAAACATGATCTAAGAAAAAATATATTGAATCTTTGTAGGTTATTATAAGAAGATAATGACACGTCTCTGTATTTTCTTTTCATCTTTAACCATTTTTTTATAAACGATAATTCTATTATCAGGAAAATAATAATCAAGCTAACACACTGCAAGACTTGAACTCGCAATCATTTTAATAAAGATCACATCATTTATCACTAAGTTATCCTATTGAAAAAAGTTATAAACATCTCTTAAAGTTATCATGTGTCATTAGAGTGATAACAAAGAAAACACTTTGAAGCATTTGGTTGGAAGGAATGGAATGGAATGGAATGGAATTGAGAAACTAGTATAATTTTTAAGTAAAATTATGTCTGAGTAGGTAATGAAATGTAAAATCCAAGGGAATGTTTCATCTTAAATTCCCTTGGATGTGGGATTCAAAATCCTTCCACCTAGAGAGGGAATTTGAAATCCCACAACCAAGGGAATTTGAGGTGAAACATTCCTTTAGGTTTTACATTTCATTACTCACTCAAACATAATTTTACATGAAAATTATATTAGTTTCTCAATTCCATTTCATTCCTTCCAACCAAACGCTCCCTTTAGGTATTGCATGTACCCATTTTTAAACTCGTAAGATCATATATTTTTTCAAAACTTAAGTTTTCAAAAATGATTTGAAAAAACATGAAACTTTAAAGTTTAATATACAATTGCACGCAGGAAATTGTATAATACTCAACTGTAACATCTTGGACGTACATAATCTCAAATCTATCTCCCATAGAAGAGATGTTGGTTTCATGCACATATCAGACCTTAAATTCCATTAATGCATATTTACTGTGAATAAAAATAAATTTTAAAGTTAAATTACTTAGAACAATAATAATTCAAAACTCGATCAGTGTTACATTATTCATTATAAGTTTTTTATATCTCTACAAAATACTACTTCACACTCCTTGCTTTTATGAAACTGTATACTTTCTTCAGTAAACTTCACTTTTCCTTTTTATGGTTTGTTTTTCATTCAAAGGTTTTAAAATTGTGATTTTACTCCTTGTAGTTTTAATTTATCTCAATAAACTTCAACTCACTAACACAGTTAAATAAATCCGTTAAAAACAGAGCATTTTAGTCTTTTCATGTATACATGCTAATTATGTATAAATAGAGGGACTAGTTTTGCAATTTACTTAAATTGGATACCCACCCTCCCCCTCCCGTTGCCACCACACCTTCACGACTAGAACCATCGGCAAGGGCGGAACTATGTTCAGGACAATGGGGTCAAGTGACCCCATTGATTTTTGAGTCGGTAGTATATCGTATAATATCGAAGTTTTGGGTGAACCCATAGTTTTTCAAAAGGTGAACCCATTAGTATTTGCAGATTCACATTAAAACTTAAATGTGGTCCTAGCTTGCTGGTTAATGCCCGTGTAAATGAAGGTGAGGTCGCGGGATCGACCCTTGTTAGTTGCAAGCATGCAATTTTTTTTCTCACTATAATTGTAAACTTACCAATTTACCCTTACTTTTTACTACTTAGAATGTAAGGCCCCGTTCCCGGGACGCTTACAGCCGGTCAATCATCGTGCATAGAATATATATTTCTATTATCTTTAATATACATCGCAGCGGAAACTGTGAAATAACTTTTCATTTTACTATAAATGCTTTTGCCAATTAATACAATGTTAATCAATTACAAAACATCTATTGTTGTATTACATCACAAAACATTATACAAAAGAATGCCATCCCAAAAGAGCTGAGTAGCCGCCTCGTGCCATCCTCAGCAACCTTACCTGCCAACTGGAAACACATAAAAAGTCAGCGTTGCTGAGTGAGTTCTAGTTTTATAATAAAACATACTTTACTTTTCATTAAACTGTTTCTTTACTTTTATGCTATCACACATGATACGTATACATAGATAATATCATTATTATCTTCATCATTCATTATCTTTGTTTCTATATAGATCTTGTCACACTTTACCCTCTCCACGGCATGCAGCCATGATTACGGAGGCCGAGTGGCAAATATCACATTTCATACTTTATCATTATACTTTTCTATTCATTATTTCATTCGTACATTCTTTAACTTTCATCCATTCTCTGTATATCTTTAGCTTTCTTACTCTTTCATCTTTATCTCTTTTCTTTACATCTCCCATAAACCTTACCTTTCTGTATCATGGTACTGGACCTAGGCCTATCATAGACCTTCTATAACGGTGCATCGCACCTCCTGGCCACAGTACCTAAGGTAAAGTTTAAGGGTACTATAGCCACATGCAATATCCTTCTGTATCGTGGTACTGGACCTAGGTCTATATCATAGACCTTCTATATCGGCGCACCGCACCCTCCTGGCCACAGCTCCTAGGATATGCAGCGATGGTTCTATACAATGGTTGATCCCAGTGTCAGTATTTTACCCTCCTCGTAGCACAGCCACGATTACTGAGGTCGTAAGATAGGGATTCCATTTCGAGTTTGTTGCAACAACAAGGTTGTTCACCTCCAATATTTGCTTGCAAGCCTTTATTACTCTCATTCATTGTTAATGCATGCATTCATTCATCATGTTCCTCTTTCATTATCTTTCACTTTACGTTACATAATACTTTCATTACATTTATTAATCATAACACGTAAAGCCACGGAAAGATAAACACGTATCGAAATAAGGAACATCGACATTTACCAGTCATCAGTCATCACCATCTATCATGGCAACTTAATACTTAACATAACATACATCATGCATAACATGCAACACTATCATCATCGCGCCCAACATAACTTCTAAAGCCTCGACGACCATCTTACATGCACTTACGGGGACTACCACATCATTACTTATCCCTGCTCTTTTCCCTGAAAGTCAGCAATTAAACTATGCCTCTCCTCGTACACAACAGCCCTATTTGGGCGATTAGGCACCCTTCAGTCGCATGGCCTCCATGCGACTAAACACCATGCGATTAGGCCTATGCGGATGAAACTATGCGAATGAACACCCAATCGTTCGAATCGACTCTCAAACGTGCGAATGGATACCAGGCGAGTGGACCTCATGCGAATAGACCTTATGCGAATGAGCACCTGTGCGACTGAACTCTCAGTCGCGCGATTGGACAACTATGCGACTGAGCTCCTATGCGACTGGGCTCTCAGTCGTATGACCTGTCATACGACTGGACCCCCAGTCGTGCGATTGAACCTCAGTCGTGCGATTAAACCTCAGTCGTCCCTCAGTCGTCCTCAGTCGCCTAGCCCTAACTGGGCGCAGACTGCAGTTCATCCCGAACTGCAGTCGCGGTTTCAACCTCCAAACCCCTTCCAAACTCATTCTTATCCCAAATCAACCCTCCTAAACCTTAAGGAAACATACTATGACACCATTCAAGCACATACAAGCCCGAAAACGCACTCGAAACACACTATACACAATCACACCCAAATGGGTCAAACACACATATTTTCAAAACAGGTTTCTATGTGTTCCAGCCCTAAAATCATTCAAAAACGTGTAAAAGAGGGGTCCTAGAACTCACACAAACAAGAAGAAGATGAAGAGCTTCGTTTGGACTAGCTACACGATGAATTTCGAGCCCGAATCGACCCGAATCACCCCTTTTTCTCTTCTTTTTCTCTTCTTCCTCTCTTCTTCCTCTCTTCTTCTCTTTTGGCTGTGTTTTCTCAAGAGTGGGGAGGAAGTGGCTGCCCTCCCCCTCTTAATCCCCATATTTACAACTTTTCCCCCGTTTTGGCAAGTTTGATCCCCCGACTTTGGACTTTATTTCTTTTTCTTCTCTCGTCGGCTACAAGGAAAATATCCGGGTGTTACAAGTCCACCCCTCTTATTTAGGTTTCGTCCCCGAAACCTATTATTCCTCGAAGAAACGTGGGTAATGCTGTCTCATTTCTTCTTCAGTCTCCCACGTTGACTCGGATCCCTTTCTGTGCTTCCACTGTACACGCACAAGAGGAACCACTTTATTTCTCAGCCCCTTCTCCTTTCGATCGATGATCGCCACTGGTTGCTCCACATAATTGAGCTGCTCGTCTACCTCGATATCCTCCAGTAGAACAATCATATCCTCATCTGCCAAACACTTCCTTAAATGAGATAAGTGGAATGTCGGGTGAATTCCACTCAACTCATCTGGTAACTCCAATCTATAGGCCACCTCTCCTACTCGAGCAATGATTCGGACAGGGCCTATATACCTCGAGCTCAACTTGCCCCGCTTTCGGAACCGTATGATACCCTTCCAAGGTGAGACCTTCAACATAACCCAGTCACCCACCTGGAACTCAATCGGTCTGTGTCATTTATCAGCATACGACTTCTGTCTATTCTTGGCTGCCTTCATGTAGGCCTTGATCTTTTCAAGCTTTTCAGTCGTAGCCTTGATCCCCTTGACGCTCCCTAACTCTTTATGACCAATATCACCCCAACAAACGGGTGTTCTGCATCTCCTACCGTATAACATCTTATAAGGTGGCATGCCAATGCTGGCATGATAGCTGTTATTGTACGAGAATTCAGCTAACGGTAGTGGTCATCCCAACTTCCCCCAAAATCAATCACACATGCCCGAAGCATGTTCTCCAGTGTCTGAATGGTCCTTTCTGACTGACCATCGGTCTGGGGATGATAAGCCGTGCTAATGTGTAACCTCATCCCCATTGCATCGTGAAATTTCTTCCAGAATTTGGATGTAAACGGGTGTCGCGATCAGATACAATAGACACCGGCACACCATGACGAGTTACAATTTCCTTGAAGAAAAGATCCGCCAACCTCTCGGATGAATATGTCTGGCGCATCGGTAGAAAGTGAGCACTCTTCGTCAAGTGGTCCACAATCACCCATATAGCATCATACTCTTTTTGGGTACACGGTAGCTTCGTAATGAAATCCATGGTAATGTGCTCCCACTTCTATTCTGGTTTATCCAAAGGTTGCATCTTCCCATACGGCTTTTGATGCTCGGCCTTCACTTGTAAACAAGTAAGGCATTTACTCACATACTCCACCATATCACGCTTCATACCCGGCCACCAGTAATTTTTCTTCATGTCTTGGTACATCTTTGTAGCACCGGGATGAATAGAGTATCGAGTCTTGTGAGCCTCATCCATAATCTTCACCCGTAGATCCTCAAAACGAGGAATCCACATCCGTCTGAATCGGTTTTAACACCGAGTGTGTTTTCACCCAATTCCGCAACCAGACCTCTCATTCTCTCGGAGTAAAGATGATCTTCTTTTAATGCCTCATCTTGAAACTCTTTGACTTGCTTCATTACATCCAGGTCATAATCAGCTGGTATGCCTTCACCCGAATCGGCTCGGGTCTTTCCTTTCGGCTAAGGGCATCCGCCACCATGTTGGCTTTGCCCGGATGGTAATGGATCTCACAATCATAATCCTTTATGAGCTCCAACCATCACCTCTGCCTCATATTCAAATCCTTCTGCTCGAAGAAATACTTCAAGCTCTTGTGGTTAGTGAAAATGGTGCACTTCGTCCCGTAGAGATAGTGCCTCCAAATCTTTAATGCAAAGACCACTGCTGCTAGCTCCAAGTCATGAGTAGGATAATTAACCTCATGAACCTTTAACTGTCGGGATGCATAGGCTATGACCTTTCCTCTTGCATTAATACGCACCCCAATCCCGAGTAAGAAGTATCAGAATAAACCACCAGATCTTCACTTCCATCGGGTAATGACAGAATAGGAGCTTGGGTCAATCTCGTCTTCAATTCTTCGAACGCCTCCTCTTGAGCTTGACCCCATACAAACTTTACATCTTTCCGGGTCAACTTGGTTAGTGGAGAAGTGATCTTGGAAAAGTCTTAGATGAATCTTCTGTAGTAGCCCGCCAAACCCAAGAAACTACGGATCTCGGATGGCGTCTTTAGAGACTTCCATTGCATCACCGCTTCCACCTTGGCCGATCCACCATAATCCCCTCCGGATTCACCACGTGACCCAAGAACTGAACTTCGCGCAACCAGAACGCGCACTTGGAGAACTTGGCATACAGTTTCTCCCTTCTCAACGTCTCCAACACTTCTCGAATATGACCGGCATGCTCTTTCTCGCTCTTTGAATAAATCAGGATATCATCAATAAAAACAATCACTGACTTATCCAACATTGGCCGACACACTCGGTTCATCAGATCCATAAAAGCAGCTGGCGCATTGGTCAAACCAAAGGACATGACAAGAAACTCGTAGTGACCGTAGCGCTTGCGAAAAGCTGTTTTAGGAATATCCTGCTCCTTCACCTTCAGCTGATGGTAGCCCGATCGAGATCTATCTTGAAAACCAATTGGCACCTTGAAGCTGATCGAATAAATCATCAATCCTAGGTAACGGATACCGATTCTTCACTGTCAGCTTGTTCAGCTCACGGTAGTCTATACACATCCTCATACTACCATCTTTCTTCTTCACAAATAAGACCGGCGCACCCCAAGGTGAGATACTCGGTCTAATGAACCCTTGTCAAGCAGCTCTTGCAACTGCTCCATCAACTCCTTCATTTCTGTCGGAGCCAATCGATACGGTGCTTTGGCCATGGGTTGGGCACCTAGTATCAGATCAATCTGAAACTCAATCTCTCGGTCAGGTGGCACTCCTGACAAGTCTTCGGGAAAACATCTGGAAAGTCACACACAACCGGTACATCAGACAGTTGTGGTGGGGGCGTATCCACATCCTTCACATATGCCAAGTAGGCACTACATCCTCGCCTCATGCACTTTCCCGCCACCGCCATTGAGATCACTTTCGGGATCTCGTGACCTGATCCCCATAAACAGTTACCGAACTCCCGTCAGGCGCTATCAAACGAATCATCTTCTTTCGACACACTATATTCGCCTCGAAGTCCGCTAACCAATCCATCCCAAGAACCAAGTCGAAACCGCCTAAGGTCATCACAAATGGTCTAACCGGACATTTACGACCCTCTAACTCCACATCACAACCCTCTATCAACTTTGAAATCCTGGTAGACTTACCTATGGCAGTTTCTATATCAAATGGCGCATCAACGCGTCTACTACTAACAGACAGTTTAGCACAGAAAGCGGCAGAAATAAAACTTCTACTGGCACCCGAATCAAATAATACAGAGGCTAAAGTTTGGTTCACCAGAAACATACCGGACACAACGTCAGGGTCCGTCCTAGCCTCCTCCTGTGTCATGGTGAATGCCCTGGCGCTCGCCCTCGGTCCTTCACTCCCTGTCTTCTTCACTCCGGAACCCTCAGCCCTTGGCTTCTTACAATCCTTAATTACGTGGCCCTCTACGCCACAGTTGTAGCATCGGATCGCACGACAGTCCTTGGCTATATGCCCCGGCTTCCCACATCTGAAGCACACGTTCAACCCCAGTCTGCATTCCCCACTATGCTCTCTCCCACATTTGCCACACCTTTTCAGTCCCGTACCCGGTACGGCTACACGGTGTTCATCCCCCCGTGCCTTCTTATTACTCGTCGAGGCATTACCCCGACCAAACCTCTTCCCGTTCCAGTTTCGATCACCACCACCCTTCCTACTACCTTCAGCCACCACCACTACAGCCCTCTCATCATACAGTATTCCCGCCAAATCCACCGCCGACCTAAACGTACTAGGTCGGGCAGTGATCATGTGCCTGCGAATATCTGCTGGCAAACCCTGAATATACCTCTTGATCTTTCATGATAGCGGTGTCACCTGGTCCGGCACCAGACGCGCCATCTCATTGAACTTTATGGTGTACTGTAGGTGTGTCATCGTTCCGCCTCCAGCTGCAGGAAATCTCTCTCAACTTTATCCATATCTCGGTGAGGACAAAACTCCTCAATGACCAACCTCTTTAGCTCTAACCATCTCATCCTACCAATAGCCCTGCTGCCCTTGGCTTGGACTATATTGTCCCACCATCACAGAGCCGAGTCCATGAAAGAGTGGGCAGCAAACTTTACCTTCTGATCCTCCTGGCATTCACTGATGTTCAAAACGGCTTCCATTTCGCTCACCACCGGTGAGCAGCAGCTGTGCCATTACCATCAAAAGTTAGGGGCTTGTAGCGTTGAAAAGGCCCGTAGTTACAGCCTGGTGCTGACTCCTGCACAGGCTCCTCCTCCTCCTCCTTATTATTGGAGGGAATCTTCTCTGTCTCTGGTTGTTCCCGTCCTTCCAAGGACCGGTTCCTCTCTTGTCTTTCCCCTTCACGTACAGTCTTTATCACTTCGGTCACCATAGACGGTAAGATCGTCTGCATGACCTGATGCACCTCTTCGACCACCGCCTCTTTCACCGAGGCCCTCAGATTTGCACTCTCATTACCACCCTCCGGGTGAGGGTCTCGGGTCCCTCAGGAACCACCTTCTCAACTCTAGGTCTGCCTCTTTAGGGCCGTGATGCGGCACCAAGTCCACCACGTGAGGCTTTGGATGATCTACCACCGGCCATCCTCTATCACACACTCAAAGATTCAATCACTAACACGGTCATTCAAGGGAATAGCTCAGTTTATGTCAAGTATGTAAGTCCCTAATTACAGTGACCAGTTGTGATTAGCCACCTATTTACTCTTCGTACCTCGAGCATTACCTGTCCTGACTACATCAGTATCTAATCTACCGCAGCACACATAAACCACATAACAAGCGCAAGTAATACCGGATAACTTTAAGAAAATACCTGATGGCACGCAGCTACTCACTCATTGGCATCCCTTCCCTTTTTGTCCCATTTTCATTTAAGTTAAGGTTTATTTTGAAAATTTACCCGTTTCACTTAAACTTTGGCTCTGATACCAACTTGTAAGGCCCCATTCCCGGACGCTTACAGCTGGTCAATCATCGCGCATAGAACATATATTTCTATTATCTTTAATAGACATCGCAGCGGAAACTGTGAAATAACTTTTCATTTTACTATAAATGTTTTTGCCAGTTAATACAACGTTAATCATTACAAAATATCTATTGTTGTATTACATCACAAAAGCATTATACAAAAGAATGTCATCCCAAAAGAGCTGAGTAGTCGCCTCGTGCCATCCTCAGAACCTTACCTGCCAACTGGAAACACATAAAAAGTCAGCATTGATGAGTGAGTCCTAGTTTTATAATAAAACATACTTTACTTTTCATTAAAACCGTTTCTTTACTTTTATGCTATCACACATGATACGTACACATAGATAATATCATTATTATCTTCATCATTCATTATCTTTGTTTCTATATAGATCTTGTCACACTTTACCCTCTCCACGGCATGCAGCCATGATTACGGAGGTCGGGTGGCAAAGATCCCGTTTCATACTTTATCATTATACTTTTCTATTCATTATTTCATTCGTACGTTCTTTAACTTTCATCCATTCTCTGTATGTCTTTAGCTTTCTTACTCTTTCATCTTTATCTCTTTTCTTTAGATCTCCCATAAACCTTACCTTTCTGTATCATGGTACTGGACCTAGGCCTATCATAGACCTTCTATAACGGTGCATCGCACCTTCTGGCCACAGTACCTAAGGTAAAGTTTAAGGGTACCATAGCCACATGCAATATCCTTCTGTATCGTGGTACTGGACCTAGGTCTATATCATAGACCTTCTATATCGGCGTACTGCCCCCTCCTGGCCACAGCACCTAGGATATGCAGCGATGGTTCTATACAATGGTTGATCCCAGTGTCAGAATTTTACCCTCCTTGTAGCACACACCACGATTACTGAGGTCGCAAGACAGGGATTCCATTTCGAGTCTGTTGCAACAACAAAGTTGCTCACCTCCTATATTTGCTTGCAAGCCTTTATTACTCTCATTCATTGTTAATGCATGTATTCATTTATCATGTTCCTCTTTTATTATCTTTCACTTTATGTTACATAATACTTTCATTACATTTATTAATCATAACACGTAAAGCCACGGAAAGATAAACACGTATCGAAACAAGAACATCGACATTTATCAGTCATCAGTCATCACCATCTATCATGGCAACTTCATACTTAACATAACATACATCATGCATAACATACAACACTATCATCATTGTGCCCAACATAACTTCTAAAGCCTCGCGACATCTTACATGCACTTACGGGGACTACCATATCATTACTTTCCCTGCTCTTTTCCCCGAAAGTCAGCAATTAAACTATGCCTCTCCTCGTACACAACAGCCCTATTTGGGCGATTGGGCACCCTTCAGTCGCATGGCCTCCATGCGACTGAACACCATGTGATTGGGCCTCTGCGGATGAACCTATGCGAATGAACACCCAATCGTGCGAATGGACTCTCAATCGCGCGAATGGATACCAGCGAATGGACCTCATGCGAATGGACCTTATGCGAATGAGCCCTGTGCGACTGGACTCTCAGTCGCGCGATTGGACACCTATGCGGCTGAGCTCCTATGCGACTGGGTTCTCAGTCGTATGACCTGTCATGCGACTGGACCCCCAGTCGTGCGATTGAACCTCAGTCGTGCGATTGAACCTCAATTGTCCCTCAGTCGTCCCTCAGTCGCCTAGCCCTAACTGGGCGCAGACTGCAGTTCATCCCGAACTGCAGTAGCGGTTTCAACCTCCAAACCCCTTCCAAACTCATTCTTAGCCCAAATCAACCCTCCTAAACCTTAGGGAAACATACTATGACACCATTCAAGCACATACAAGCCCGAAAATGCACTCGAAACACACTATACACAATCACACCCAAATGGGTCAAACACACGTATTTTCAAAAACGGGTTTCTATGTGTTCTAGCCCCAAAATCATTCAAAAACGTGTAAAAGAGGGGTCCTAGAACTCACACAAACAAAGAAGATGAAGAGCTTTGTTTGTACTAGCTACACGATGAATTTCGAGCCCGAATCGACCCGAATCACCCCCTTTTCTCTTCTTTTTCTCTTCTTCCTCTCTTCTTCCTCTCTTCTCTCTTTGGCTGTGTTTTCTCAAGAGTGGGGAGGAAGTGGCTGCCCTCCCCCTCTTAATCCCTCATATTTACAACTTTTCCCCCGTTTTGGCAAGTTTGATCTCCCGACTTTGGACTTTATTTCTTTTTCTTCTCTCGTCGGCTACAAAAAATATCCAGGTGTTACATAGAAACCCTAACCCTAAATACCCCCCCCCCTCCCCATCGACCTTCTGCCCATCGACCTTCTGCCCATCGACCTTCTGCCCATCGACCTTCTGCCCCGTCGACCTTCACCCCTCGACCTCCTTAGTCTGGCTCACTGCTCCCCATCTGCCATCCTCCCCCCAATCGCCCTATTGCTCCTACGACCTCCTAACGCCCCGTGTTGGTGGCTGCCATAAACTCCGACGAATACGAGGCGGTGAATGGTGGCTTGTTCAAGTGTTCAACTATTCAAACTTTCAAGGTTCAAGGTTAGTTTTTTAAATTAGTTTCTTTATATATTTTTTGCTTTTCTAGTCATAAGGGTTTTTTTAGATAAAGATGCAAAAATTTGATCATCATGGCATCCTTTCTTTTTGCACTTGTATTCATAGTTGAGAATTTTATGAAATTGAATCTTTCAACTTAGTATTCTAAACAACATCGTATGACAATGTTACATTTTTTTCCTTTTTGTTTTGTTTTTATTAGTTTTTGTTTACTTACAATCTACTTTGTTTTTCTATTGTTTTTACAGCACTAGCCTCATGCCCTCATTTGTTACATTGTCTGTCCTTGGAGACACATTCTATCCTCCCCATTTTGTTAGGAATATTACAACTTTTTCAGGTATGTTTTCATTGCTAAAACCTATTGCTTTTTTTGCAATAATTATGAAATTATGTGAACATTTTTAATTTTACTGTTATATTTTTAAAATTAGTGTTACATTAGGTTTTTCATAGATAATTGTAGCTTTACTTTACCACTTTACTCGATATGATAATTTTTAATATTAGTTACCCCTATAATCATCTTAACACGATTTAAATCACTTTCAAAATCATCATTACACATTTGAAATCACCATTAAAACAACTACAAACCAATTAACTCATCTTAAGCGAGGTTTTTTATGACCCGACCCGATTGACAAAAAAGACATTTTGGCGACCCGACCAGTAAAGTACCTCCACTATGGACCGAAAAGTTGTGACCCAGTGAAAAAATTTTCTGCTTCTGCCACTGACCATCGAAACCTATTGCAACAAGCCACCACCAGAACCAAAATCATCACCGCCTACAAAATGGTAACCACACACCAAAATCATCACCGCCTACTGAGAGAGAGAGAGAGAGAGAGAGAGAGAGAGAGAGAGTAGGAAGGGGGATGAGACACTGGGGTGATAGTAGTGGTGGTGGTGTGATGGTGATGGTGATGGTGTTGGGGCTGGTGTGTAGTGATGGTAGTGGTGATGGGGTGTCGGTGGTTTCATGGTGTATGGTGGATGATGACTATGGAGACGGATGATGGTGGTGTAGGATGGATTAGGGAGAAAAGGATGATGATGGTATAGAGAGAGAGGAAATATTTTTGGGCTCAACTTTTAGTTTCTTTTTTTTTCAATAACGTGAAAGTTTAAATTTATATTTTTTAGCCCCTGTTACTAAAATCAGTAGAATGCTTTTTTTAGAGCATTCATAATTTATTTTTATCTTTATCCATATAATTACACTAAAAATATTAAATTTTCTTTCATTGTTTTAATTAAATAATATTTTTATATATTTATCATTATCTTTGTCTCTCATACACTTACAACAACTTTTAATATATTAAAAAAATTATAAGGATTGAACAGTGATTTCTTATTTTTACAGATTGAACAGTACCATTCTCTCTCCTCCACTCATATCCACTCACAACTACTATAACCATTACATATAATATAAGGATTACCCTCACATAAATATACCAAACGGGCTGTGAATGCTCTAACAGATATATTTAATTCTGTTACAGGGTTGGAGTTTATTGAGACATATTAAAAACCACACCAGTAAAACAGTATTTTTAAAACCTTAAATAAAAATCGTTATTTGATCAACCATAGAAAGCAAAAGTTAAGTTACTTAACCTTCTTGATTATCAATATAACTGCACTCAAGTTTGTAAGATTTTAGTTAAATTCTTTTAGGCCATCATTAACAAACCTGCTATACATGCAAATAGTGATTTTGTTGCTTTAGTACCAATTAGAAAACAAATATATAACATTTCTTCTACTTCAAATATATAACATTTCTTCTACTTCATACACTAAAGAAATTGATTTTTTGCGACTAAGTTTTTTTGCGGCGATATAGGATTCGTCGCAAAAAACTAACTGAACGACAAAAATAATTGGCTTTTTGACTTTTCTAGTCAAATTTATTTTTTTGCGACGATATTATCGCCGCAAAAAAGTTTTTTAATTTTATTTTATGTGATTAAAATATATTATTTTTTCGTCAATTCAGTTTCGTCGCAAAAAATATATTCAAGTTTTTTTTACAATTTTCCTGAATTTTTTAGTTGGTGGGAAAAATTTCCCGCCTTAGTTTTTGCGGCGATAATTTCGTCGCAAAAGATTTTCGTCGCAAAAAATAATTAAAAATAAATATAAAAAATAAATATAATAAAAAACTGTGTCGCCGCAAAAAACATTTTGCGACGATATATCTCCGCAAAAAAGTTATTCGGTTTATCAAAACGGGGATTCCAGATCTGTTCCCCATTTTCACACCAAACGCCAAATCTTCTTTGTATCGCCCCCACCCACACCGCCACCCAACCGCCACCGCCGCCGCCGCGCACCGTCCACCGGCACCGCACCACCACCGCGCACCGTCCTCCGGCACCGCACCACCACCGCTCACCGTCACACCACGGCCGCGCGCAGCACTAGCATAACGTGATTCCACGTACACCCAACCGCCACCCCCACCGCCACCGCACCACCACCGCGCGCGCCGTCACCCCCACCGCCACCTGCTCCACCGCCGCGTCACCACCCCCGCCATTTGTCGTCACCCCACCCGCTAGTCCACTACATTGTAAGGTAATAACTAATTTTTTTAAAAAAAATTCTTGTGTTAAAATGATTAAGATCTGAAATTAGAGTTATGTTGGATGTATATGTGTATGTGTATGGATATATATGTGTATTTGTACGTGTATAGATGTGTATGGATATAGATGTGGGTATGGATGTATATTATGGATGTATATTATGGATGTATATGTGTATTTTGTATGGATGTATATGTGTATATATGTTCAATTGAGATTAAAATGGATGTATATGTATATTTTTGTATGAATGTATATGTGTAATTTGTGTATGAATGTGTATGTGTATATATTAGAATGTATGTATATGTTTGTATGGATGTATATGTATGTATATGTGTATTATGTATGGATAATATATGTTATGGATATAGATGTGTATTTGTACATGTATAGATGTGTATGGATATAGATGTGTGCATGGATGTATATTATGGATGGTGTATGTGTATATATTAGAATGTATGTATTGTTTGTATGGTAGGTATATGTGTATGTATATGTGTATTTATGTATGGATATATATGGGTATGTGTGTATGTATGTTAAATTGAGATTGAAATTGGATGTTAAATTTGATTAAAAGGATGGTATATGTATATGTGATGGATGTATATGTTATTATGTATGGGAATGTATATGTGTATGTGTATATGTATGTTGAATTATGATTTTCAAAATGGATGTATATGTGTATTTGTGTTATGGATGTATATGGTGTATGTGTGTATGTATGTTAAATGTGATTAAAATGGATGTATTGTGTATTTATGTGTATGTGATGTGTTAAGAAATGTTAATATTGGTTTGTAGACACAGTTATGACGATTGATAAGACTTGGACTACTTTAGAAAATAAATTTACTAAAGAATATCTGATTGGTCTTAAAGCATTCATGGAAATGTGTAAGAATTATACGAATGGCCAAAATAAAGCTCGGTGTCCGTGTAATAATTGCAATAACAGTTATTGGTTTCCTCTTCCAACAATAGAGCGCATATACACATAATAATGGTTTTTGCCGATTTACAAAACGTGGACGCATCATGGTGAATCATATGTTCCGTCACCGGTAGTTCCAGTCATACCTCAAACGACAGACCCAATACATGATTTTATTAACGATGATCGTCAGGAGAATGTCCCACAAGAGGACAACACATACGACGACGACGAGCCAATGAACACAACAGATACCGAGTGATACAAATGATGAACTTGCTGAATTACTGAAACTTGCCGACACCGAACTATACCCTGGTGTGACGGGATGTCTTCATTGGATTTCTTGGCAAAACTGAGTCACATGAAGGCCATCAATAAATGGACCGATACATCGTTTGACCAATTGTTAGAATTTCTGAAAACTGCATTTCCGCTTGCTAAAATCCCACCGTCAAACTATGATGCCAAGAAGATAATGAAGAAAGTTGGGTTAGGATATGAATCGATTCACGTTTGTAAGAACCACTGTTGTTTATTTTGGGGGAAGGATAACAAAGATTTGCAAAAATGTCCAATATGTTTGAAAGTAGATGGAAGGACGCAAATACTAAGGGAAGAAAGTTGCCAACAAGGTTATGCGTTACTTTCCATTAATTCCTAGATTAAGCGTATTTATAGCTCAAGACACACTGCAAAGCATATGACATGGCATGCTTCTGGACGTTGCACGGAAGATGGTAAGTTACGTCACCCGGTGGATGGTACATCATGGAAAGAATTCGATTCAATGTATCCTGATTTGCCAAAGAACCTAGAAATGTTAGATTAGGGTTGGCTGTTGATGGCTTCAATCCATTTGGGAACATGAGTACGTCGTATAGCATGTGGCCGGTAATATTGACAACATACAATACGCGCCATGGTTATGTATGAAAGAGTCTCATTCATGCTGACGTTATTAATCCCTGGCCCTAAATCTCATGGGAAGGACATTGATGTTTTTTTAAGACCATCGGTTGATGAATTGAAAAGTCTTTGGTCGGACGGAGTCGTGACAAAAGATGCGGTTACAAACACTTTCTTCACATTGCGTGCAATGCTTTTATGGACTATCAATGATTCCCTGCTCGTAGTAGCTTGTCTGGTTGGAGTGGGCAAGGTTACTTTGCATGCCCAACATGTAAGGAAGACACTCCATCTGTTCACGTATTGGGAAAAACTGCTTATGTTGGGCATAGAAGATGGTTACCAACAAATCATAAATGGAGGAAGGACAAGTCATTCAATGGTAAGAACGAGACTAGACGTCCTCCTAACAGGAAAACTAATGATCAGATTTTGGAACAACTTAATAAATTGCCGCCCCGTATTTCTGGGAAACATGTTCAGATTGGGGGTAAGAAGAGAAAACGTGATTCCGATGTTGAATTGAATTGGACCAAGCGTTCTATTTTCTTCGAGCTTGAATATTGGTCTTCAATTCAACTAAAACATAATGATGAATCTAGTGTAGTCCTCAGTTATTTGCTTTAGCAAATGGACCACGACATGCAAACTCTTACACCGCTTGTATAGTTAACGGTGTGAGATTTGTAGTTCATAGCCGAGACGTACGCCGTACAACTCAAAATAGCGGAATCTCAACAACTGGTCAAGAGAAAAAAGTATTACGGTTTGTTGGAAGAGATTCTGGAGCTAGGCTATCTAGACCGTTGTAAGGTTGTGTTGTTTCGATGTAAATGGTTTTAAACTAATAACAACAAACTTTGTGTCATTAAATAACATAACCAGTATTTCTACCCAACTGAATGGTTACAAATGACCAATACATTCTTGAAACACAAACAGAGCAAGTTTTTTTTATCTTGACGAACCGTCTAAAGCCAGTCAAAGAGTTCAATCAATCAGACATTGGAAGGTCGTCCAAGAGGTGAATCATCGGAAGATTTGGGACCGAGATATTATAATGGAAATAATGAAGCAGATTTAATTCATGGCAGCACTTCATCTGAGCTTTTGTTGTCTGCTGACTTAAATAATTTAACTTATGATGGTATGAGTAGAGATGAAGCTACAGAAGTCGATGTTTCCTTGAGCATGTCAATGTAGAGGACGAGACATATGAAGATACGGATGAGGGTGAAGACGACGATGCAGACCAAGCTGTTGACGTTTCTGATAATTCAGATGATGAATTAGACGAATTTAATAATGATGTGGAGAAGATTCTTATCACACCGATGAATCCGATTGATTGTAATTTTAATTTTAACCTAATCATTATTATGTTTGATCTATTATGATTATTGAAATTTTTTTAATTGTGTGTTTAGCTAATGATTCAATTGCGGTATATTTGTATACTTATATAATCTTTTTTTACAGATGGCAGACGTGGCCCGAGGTCACGGTGGGGATACCTATGGTCGTGGTCCACCTGGTGGTGGTCCTCCCGATGATGATCGATCGTGGCAGCCGCCACGACAGCGAGGTCAGTGATGACTCCGGCAGCGGCAGCGGACGAGGTATGACGATTTTTTTATCTATTATTCTTTAAAATGAAAATATATAATTTACATAGAATTTTTATACTTATCAATTTGCAGGACAAGGCAAGCGTGGAAAGACCACACTTCAAGGTATGCGAAAGGGAAATCCACAAGGAAATTTGCTCACAATTGAATTTGAGCAAGGTACGCATGACACCTACAAACTGTGGGGGTCAATCAGGCGACCTTTGCTTCACTGGTTGGCACAATCGTTGACAGATTTCCTCAAAACTACAAGAGCTGGAGAAAGATACCTGCAGATTTGAAGGCGACTATCTGGCCTGACTTACAGGTTAAGTTTTTGATAATTAAATTCAGTGATTAAATATATATGCACTAAGCTATTTGTTTTCATAATTTGCAGATGTATTTTGATATGACTCCCCACGAAGGCCTGAGGGCAGGCATTGAGAAATATGCTGTAAACCGGTATAAAGATCACAAATACCGGTTCAAGCAAAAGCATTTTAGCAAAATAGGTGGGGAGGACAGGGTTGATATTTCTGATGTTGTGCCACTGATATGCAAGAATCTGAATGGAAAGGCTGTGGATTACTACACTTCTCCTGAAGTCAAGGCTTGGTCTGCAACCAACAAGTCCAACAAAGGGAAGCAGACGATCAAGGGACATGGCGGCCGGACATCTTTAGCCCAATGTCGTTATATGTTGTAAGTTGTTTTAATCTAATGTGTTTATAACTTGTTTTATGGTGTTTGTAGTTACTTTATATTATTATATAACTATAAAATGTGTTTACAGCGGGAAGATGGTTCTGATGAATCTGGGAGTGCCATATTAGCATATTGTCGCTTCTATACTGATTCAAGCGGTAATTTCTATCAACCTGAACCCGCTGCATACTATGTAAGTAATGTACACGTCTTACAATTTTATAAAAATAAAGTAATATATAACACCACCATATATATAACATGTTTATTTTTTTGTAAACTATAAAGGAGCAAATGGTCGCGCTTCAACAACAACATCCAGAAATGTCAGAGAAACAATCAGATCATGCGCCAGGTGTTGGGGGAGCGGCCCGGGTGGGAACGTGGCATCGGTCCAATACCGAGCGTGCCTTCACAACCCACCTCCACCTCATAGAACATATCAGCGGTTGTTCTCATAATCTGAGGTTGAGGAGATGATGGCAGCGAGACTGGCCAGTGAGCAAGAACAACGGCAGTCACAGATGATGGCTAATATGATGGCACAAATGCAAAGTCAAATCCAAAGCTAAGTCCAGAGCGCGTTGAGGAAAAGTGGTCATTCTCAAGAAGATGAAGAAGATGAAGAAGATGATGAAGGGGGTCGTCATAGGTTGGATTGATAGTTGATGGTTTGATGGTTTGATGTTTTTAGTGATTGTTATGAATATTTTCAAACATTTGTTTGTGTGACTTTAGCGTATTATATTTGGACTATTTTGTTTATATGCTATGTTTGTGAATGGTTTGATGGTTTTGATAGTGTTTAGTGTTGGACAAAAAGAACGAATGAGCCAAGATCAGGAAAACCTCTAAGTCCCACATAACATCACAACAACTGCTGAAGACTCCCATCAGCTGTTCTGACAAAGTCTGAAGAATCAACAGCTGAAGTTCAAAGAACTGAAGTACAACAGCTGAAGATCCCAAAGTACTGAAGATAAGTACTGAAGTCTAAAGTACTGATAAACCAAGTACTGAAGACTTAAGTACTGAAGACAAGTGCTGAAGATCAAAGTCTGAAGAACTGAAGAACTGATGAACAATGCTGATGCACAAAGTCTGAAGACAACGACTGAAGACATCAGCTGATGACAACTACTGAAGTCATCAGCTGATGAATCATCTGAAGACCAAAGTCTGAAGACCAAAGTGAAGCAAAGTGCTGAAGGTTCAGAGTTTGTCACAACAGCTGAAGAAGTCTTCTTCAGTTGTTGTGATGGTTTATTTTCTTTTCAGTAGTTTTATGTTTTTCATTTCAGTAGTTTGTACAACAGCTGAAGAGTTTGTTCTTCAGCTGTTATAGTTCAGTAGTTGTAAACGACTGAAGAGTTTGTTCTTCAGTCGTTGTAGCTTTTCAGTAGTTTCCTTTTCAGTACTTGTAATAGGTAGAACACTTAGGAAATTTTGTAAGAAGATGTCAGCTGTTATGACATTCAGTAGTTGTGTTCTATCAGTAGTAGTTAATAATTGTTTAATGTCAGTGGAATCTGACAACAGTATGGGTCATTTGCCTATAAAAGGGCAGTGACCTGAATGTATTCCACGCCGAAACATGTGAAATAAACGAATATTATTCCTTTTAAGGCAGAATTATTCTCTCTCTCTACTTTTGGTTTGCATGCAATATTCTTTATGTTCTTGCTTTAATTGCTAATATTCATGCTAAATCCGCTGCGAATATAATCTAATTGATCAAACTAGAGGCTGAGATCCTAACAAATGGTATCAGAGCAGGTTAATCATTGATCGATTTCACTATTGATCATTTGAAACTGCTCTTTTGATCTCTAAGTTTGATCGAATTAGCAATTTGCAAGAATTAGCTGTAGAGAGAGAGATTCTGCTGTTTCTGGCCAAAAACTTGAGGTTCTCTTGGTGGTTTTGAGCTACATTTGTTTTGTTTAAACTTGAGTTTGACTAATAACTGAGATGACTACACCAACAAACGATCCTCATAATACTGGTTCCTCAACCAAGCCACCGATGCTTGTGAGGAATGAGTACAACATATGGCAAAGACGTATGCTTCACCACTTGTCTGTCAACAGTGCTGGTTGTTGGAAGTCAGTGGTGCATGGACCATACAAGCTATGGTGAGCGTCCCTGAATCTAATGAACAGGTTCCAAAGAAACCTGAACAATATTCGGACGAAGATCTAAAGCTGTTCGAGATTGATGCTAGAGCCCATGGAATTTTAGCCATGGCTATTCCAAATGAGATTTACTCAGGGCTCTTGCATCATGAAACTACTCATGACCTATGGGTTGCTCTAAAGGAACAATTGGAGGAGGAACGATTCGGTCTTAGCAAACAATAGGGAAATCCTCGCCCAACAATATGAGACATTCTCATATAGAAAGGGTGAGACTCTGACCCAACAGTTTGAGCGGTTCTCTTGTTTGATTTCTGAGCTGAAGATGGTCAAACAAGAGTACTCCAACAGCCAGATGAACAACAGGTTCCTCAGATCACTGCCTGAGAGATGGGACACTTATACCATTGTCCTACGCTCCAGTGCAAATCTGGAAACTCTATCTCTCACCAACTTCATGGAAAACTGCTCACCTTTGAGAGAGAGATAGAGCAAAAGAGGAAGTTGTCCACCTCTGGCAAGCTCGCTGATGACTTTGTTCAAGGAAATGCTGCCTTGATAAGTCAGGAGTCAGAATATGCTTCATCAGAAAGTTCTTATGATGAGCATATTGATTTCTCTACCAACTCAGAACAAGCTTTTGTTGGCGTAGGTAGTAGTTCAGGAGGCTGCAGTGATAACTGGTGCTTTGATGGAGGATTTGAAGGGCATTCCAGAAGATGATCTGGAAGAGATGGATATTTTGAGCCAAATGGCACTGATCAATATCAGATCTCAAAAGTTCTACAAAAGAACTGGTAGGAAATTCCCTGGTCTCTCTGGCAAAACCAAAGTTGGTTTTGACAAGAGCAAGTTGAGGTGTCATAAGTGCCAAAGGCTTGGACACTTTGCTAGAGAGTGTAGATCATCTGGATCTAACTCCTCTGCACCCTTTGTGACTTTTCCAAGCAATAGCTCACAGCACAGAGGGCAACCTTCCTCCAGGTCTGGTCATCCATCACAAGCACAGGCATCACCTGCTTATTTTGTGCCTCAGGGTATATGCCATACTCTTACCCCTGCTACTATGTGCCTCAGTCCAGTCAAACTCAAGCACCTTCGGCTCAACCACCACAGGCTCTTCCTGAGCCTCAATCTTCCCCATCTCATCATCAAACACAAACTCAACAACACAGCTTCTTCACCCAGGAGTTGTTGACTGGAGTAGTCTACCAGATGATCTATCTGGACAGGAACAACTACTCCAAGGTGCTGGTCAACATGGTGGTGATAGTCCTTTTGGAAATCTTGCTCTGATGCCCTTGAGTCTGCTGAGGGGTCATCATCTAATGCCTCATCACAGGTATCATCTGAGGCCAAAGCCAAGCTTTGTTCTGAATCATGCATAGCAGCATTTGCTTCTATATAGAGAAGCAAATGTAGCTTTAATAGCTAAAAATCTTGAGCTAGAGCACACTATTTCCAAAAGAAAAGCTGATTTTGAGGTTGTACTAAAAGAGAAAAATGATGAGATTTACAAGCTTAAATGCCAAATCAAAGATGGTAAAGCTAGGGAAGATGTACTTCTAGAGAAGTACAGAGACCTCAAGGAAACTCTTGCAAACACCCAAGTAGAGTGTGATCGATGGGTGCAATCATGCAAGGGTTTTGAAATGCTTCTTAAGAAGCAATCAGCTTCCAATGTGAAGTTTGGGATTGGTTATAATCACATTGCTCCTCCTACAGATTTCACTTTAAGAGCAGAAGTTGAATCTGATAGAGAGAGCAATAACCAATCCTTCTCATCATGTGACCTACTATCTTCTGATTCAGCATCATCAGAGATAGAAGTCAGCAACCAATCAGCAGATGCTACAAGAGCTGATGGTTCAAATGTTGACTGTCACATGATCAAAAAGTTGATCAACTCAGGTGTTGTCTCTAGAAGTACTGAAAGTACTAGAGAGCAAGTGATAACACTTGAAGTTCAAACCTCAACTACTGCCAGCACTGAAGAGAAGAAAACTGACAGTAGAAAAGGTTTGAAGACAACTAAAGAAGTGGTCAGGAAAGCAGGTACTAAAGGGAAGAAAACTGCTAGTACTGATAACAAACAGCTGAAGAACAAGTCTTCAGTAGTTTCATCTCTTTGGTTGATGATCAAACAAGATGAAGAAGAAGCCATGTGAGATATGTGGCTTGTTCAATCATCTTACTGATGATTGCTGGTACAAAAGGGGTTCCAAACTCAAACAACAGGAGGAAATTAAAAAGCAAATAAAGAAAATGAAAAATGAGTTTGAAACCAAGTTTGTACTAGCAACATCAAAGCCTGAAATCCCTAAGCCCAAAGCTAAATCTAAAAAGAAAGTAGGGAATACTCAGGCAATAGCTGAGGTTGCTCAGAAAAAGATGGTACAACATAGGAATCCATCATCAGCAAACTCCAGTGTGTCTGAAGAGCTAAAAGCTTTATCACAAAGTCAGACACAACTGGTGATGATGGTTCAGCATCTAATGGGAAGAGTCAACCATTTAGATGCTCCTGTGTTGAAACCACAGAAAAGGAAGTCCAAGCCAAAGGGTTCCTCCTACACCATCTTCTTCACCTCAGGCTGTTACACATAACATACTTGTTAGTGTTGTACCTATAGTTGAGAACAGACCCAAAACCAAACAGGTTTGGGTCTCTAAAACTAACTAACATGTGGTTATGATTGCAGGGTTCTTCAACATGCCAAAAGAGCATCTGGTATGTAGACAGTGGAGGATCTATGCACATGACAGGAAGCAGCTCCCTTCTTAATGACTACTCTCAAGGAAAGAAGGGATTTGTCTCCTTTGGCAATGATGCAAAGGGTTACATCATCGGAAAAGGCTTTGTTTCCAATGGGGAAATAAGGTTTGATGATGTTAACCATGTGGAGAATCTCAAGTACAACCTCTTGAGTGTCAGTCAAATGTGTGATAAAGACCATGTTGCCCTTTTTACAAGCCAGAACTATCGGATTCTGTCATCCAAAGTTCTAAATTTGATTGACAAGGTGTTGGATGAATACACTCTCCTGAAGGCCAACAGGACAGGAAGAGTGTATGCCTTAGATCTTTCCAAAAAGATAGATCTAAAAGGCCATCCTTTCCTATTCTCCAAGGCATCTTATCAAGAATCTACTCTATGGCATAGAAGGCTGGGGCATGTTAATTTCAAGAACATGAATCAGTTGATAAGCCATGGTTTAGTAAGAGGATTGCCTTTGAAGGAGTTCAAGTGTGAAGACAACTGCACTGCTTGCTTAAAAGGAAAACAACATAAAGTTTCATTCCTTCAATAGAAGAACCAAAGTCCACTGCCTGCTTGCAGCTCCTGCACATGGATCTCTTTGGTCCTGTCAGAGTGATGAGTGATGAGCATGGCAAAGAAGAAATACTGCCTGGTAATTGTGGATGATTATTCCAGGTATGTATGGACTTTCTTCTTGCACTCTAAGGATGAAGCAGCCAAGACTATCATGAACTTTGTGTTATTTGTAGAAAAGCAGTATTCCCTACAGGTCAAGTGTGTGAGGAGTGACAATGGAACAGAATTTAGAAACCACACACTTGATGACTTCTACCTGTCCAAGGGAATTAAGAGGCAGTTTAGTATTCCTAGAACTCCTAAGCAGAATGGAGTGGTGGAGAGAAAGAACAGGACTCTCATTGAAGCAGCAAGGTCAATGTTGGCTGACTCAGGTTTGCCACTGACCTTTTGGGCTGAAGCTGTCAATACAGCTTGCTATGTACAAATAGAACTTTAGTGAATAAGAGGTTGATGAAGACTCCTTATGATATTCTTCATCATTTGGCTCCTCTAATTTCATTCTTTAGAGCCTTTGGGTGTCCATGTTTTATTCTCAACACTAGCAACCCACTCCAGAAATTTGCTAGTAAGGTGGATGCAGGGTATTTTGTTGGTTATTCATCAACTTGCAAGGCATACAGAGTCTTCAACTGTAGGACAAAAGTGGTTGAAGAAACTCTGCATGTTAAGTTCAATGAATCTCCAAAGGACAAGATTCCACAAAAACCTGTGGAGTTGTTTGATCTGGACATACTGCAATATGTTCCTTATCAGCCTCCAGCTGTTGAGCCTGTCAACAGTTCTCCACCTGGTGGTACTGATGATGATGTAGTCAGTACTCACCTCTTTAGGTTTAGTGACAACCTGCCTGAGTTCACTAAACCTGATGCTCCTGTAGCTTCAGCAGCCCCATCCACAACAAATGCTGATGAGATTTCTGCAAGCTCTACTTCATTTGAGCTGCCATCTCCTACATGGTTTCAGGAATCTCCATCACCATTTGTTGCTGCTGAAAGCCCTACAAACACTTGCACTGACATTATAGTCTATCAAGAGCTGAAGAATCACCCCACATCTCAAATCATTGGTGATATCAATGCTGGAGTTTCAACCAGGAGTCAACTGTCCAATTTCTGCTTCTATGCTCTCTTCATCAGTCAGCAAGAGCCAAAGAACTATCATGTTGCTTTAAGAGACAATGGATGGGTTGAAGCAATGCAGCTTGAGCTTCTTCAGTTCAAGAAACAGCAAGTGTGGGAGCTTGTTCCTTTACCCCAAGGAAAGTGTGCAATAGGCACCAAATGGGTATTCAGGAACAAAACAGATGATAAGGGCCAAATTGTCAAGAACAAGGCTAGGCTGGTTGTCCAAGGATTTGCACAAGAGGAAGGCATCGATTATGATGAGACCTTTGCTCCTGTGGCAAGACTGGAAGCAATCAGACTGTTCTTAGCTTATGCTGCCTTTCACAGTCTTAAGGTTTATCAAATGGATGTCAAAAGTGCCTTCTTATATGGAAAAAAAAAGAAGAAGTTTATGTGTGTCAACCACCAGGCTTTGAGGACAACAAACATCCTGATTGGGTGTACAAGCTTGATAAGGCTCTTTATGGGCTGAAGCAAGCTCCTAGAGCTTGGTATGAGACACTCTCAACTTTTCTTTTAGAGAACAAGTTCACTAGAGGCACCATTGATAAAACCTTATTCATCAAGACTGTGGGACAACATAAGCTCCTTGTTCAAATTTATGTAGATGACATCATCTTTGCATCCTCTGATCTAAAGTTGTGTGATGAATTTACATTGCTCATGAAGCAAAAGTTTGAAATGAGTGCTATGGGGGAATTACAGTTCTTTCTAGGTTTGCAAATCAAACAAAGGGATGATGGAATTTCATCCATCAGTCCAAATACACCAAAGAGTTGTTGAAAAGTTTGATTTACAAACCTGTAAGCCCTGTTCTACTCCCATGAGCAGCATCACACAACTAGATGTAGATCAGAAAGGTAAAGCGGTTGATGAAACCCTTTATAGATGTATGATTGGGTCCTTGATGTACCTTACAGCTTCTAGACCAGACATCATGTTTGCAACATGTGTTTGTGCTAGATTTCAGGCTGCACCTAAAGAATCCCATTTGATTGCAGTCAAAAGGATCTTTAGATATCTGCAAGGTACCCAATCACTAGGTCTTTGGTATTCAACTGGGCATTCTTGCAAATTAGTTGCTTTCTTTGATAGTGACTATGCAGGATGCAAGGTCACCAGAAAATCCACTTCTGGTGGTTGCCAATTCCTAGGCAATTGTTTAGTTTCTTGGCAGAGTAAGAAACAAACATCAATTGCTACATCCACTGCTGAAGCTGAGTACATTGCTGCTGCAAGTTGTACATCTCAGATACTCTGGCTTCAGAACCAACTCTTGGATTATGGCATTACAGAGACTAAGACTCCATTATTAATGGATAGTGCTTCAGCTCTTTGCATTGTCAAAAATCCAGTCCAACACTCTAGGACCAAACATATAGAGATCAGACATCATTTTATTAGGGATTGCTATGAAAAAGGTCTGATTGATCCAAAATTTGTGCCTAGTGCTGATGAGCTTGCCGATATATTTACTAAGCCTTTAGATAGTGCACATTTCAAAACTTGGTACTAAGGCTTGGTATGCTGCAGCTCGAATAATTTGACCAATACTGATGCTCTCAGTTCACAAGTACTGATGAGCATTAGTATGCAAAGGTCAAATATAAGTACTGATGAGTAATTAGTCTTCAGCATTTTCACAACTACTGAAGACTAAAAGGCTTCAAAGTACTGATGTACATTATTTGTTGAAAACAACTGATGTAGTGACGTGGATTACAACTACTGAAGTATCATTTTCAAACAAATAAGTACTGAAGAACAAATTTTGTTCACAAGTACTGATGTGTACTTTACACAAGTACTGAAGACAAAATTTGTTCACCGGCTCTGGAGTTTCATCAGCACTTGTGAACATCTGATCCAAGAGCTGAAGGCATAAATACTCACAAGAGCTGAAGGGTCAATGAAACATCTGAAAGTCAGCCAAAGAGCTGATGAGTAAATGTGGAGGTCAGCATGAAACAACTGATTTGACGGAAACAGCTGATGAGTAATTTTACTCTTCAGCTGATGCCAACAGCTGCTGTTTCATACCCAAACAACTGAAGGACAAAACCGTGTCTTCAGTAGTTTCACAACTACTGATGACTAACACCAAGTCCTCAGTTGTTTACAACAACTGAAGCAATACCATGTCTTCAGTAGTTCACAACTACTGATATCAGTAGTTCACAACTACTGAAGGCTAACACCAAGTCTTCAGTTGTTACAACGTCTGAAGACGAAAACTAGGCCTTCAGTAGTTTATAACTACTGAAGACTAATAACAAGTCTTCAGCCGTTTACAACATCTGAAGGACAAAACCAAGGTTTCAGTAGTTTCATCTACTGAAGACTAACACCAAGTCCTCAGATGTTACAACCACTGAAGGTTAAAACCACGTTATCAGTAGTTTCAACAACTGATAACTAACACCAAACATTCAGTAGTTTCTTTCAGCCTTTGCCATACCCTATAAATACCCAACCTTCAGAGCTTTTCATTCTCACTTGACCTAACTTTTCAAAAACCTCTGAAATTCCCATACACCATTAATGGCGGCCATGCAACTCAAACCTCGACACAACTGTGTCGCTCATCTCACCAAACCGCCATTCTGGGCCAAGTTTCATAATGCCGTCGATCTGATGACCGACCACAATACCAGACGGCATCCTCCTCAACCCACCATATACACCGACTCCCTATCGGAGTTCTGGACGAACATCATCGTCCAAACCGGAGAGAATGATGGCGAGGTCTCTCTCCGGTCCTCCGTAAAAACCACCAAGTGGTTATCACTCCAGCTACTCTTCGAGAAACCCTAAAGCTGGAGGATGCCACCCAACCTCTTACCCCAAAGGCGCCCTCGATCTATGCTTCACTGCCAACGACTATCAAGGCGACCTCTCTGCCACCACCTTGTTGAAGAAACACTTCCCAGATCCCCAACGACTGATCTTCCACATGGTGAATGTGTGTCTGGCTCCCAAAACTTCTTCATGGGACCATATGTCAACAAGGTGGCAATAGGTATTGTATTCTATCCTTGAGAAACAACCCCTAAACTTTACTGATATTATATTTTGGGAACTCAGGGATATGGCCACAAAACCCATTTCTAACCGTTGGATCTTGCATCCTCGGTTTATAATGGCCATCATCCAAAGCCAGCTTCAAGCTGAGGGACTTGTTGGCACTGGAGTCCCTGCCATGGCTGTTCTAGCCGAGGTATACTCCAGGCACAACACCGACCACACACACACTCAAACAGGCTGGCCGGCTGCGAAAACCCACGCAGCAGGAACCCACACCTCCACCTCCAAATCCAAAGTCCCCACCAAGCCAAAAACCAAGAAGCCCAAAAAGGCTACTCAGGGAGATGAGTCCCCTGAGGATGCCCCTGCAACACAAAGGCAGGATGTGGCTGCTGGTTCGATTCTCCCAGCAGCTACCATGACTCCACCACCACAACCGCACAGGTTTCCTCTCAACAGGAGCCTGATGCAACCACAACTGGGGCACCTACACATCTGGGGTCTTTCTCACTTGAGGAGACTGCCATTGAAATGCACACTCCTCCCCATGTGCACTCTGCTTCTAGCCCATCTCCCACAGAAGCCGCCCCACAAAGTCCAACCCTAATGATTGCCAAAGTGTTGACCCACCTGAGCACTCCACCCTCTCCCCAGAAACCTATTACAATGGGGAGACTCCCGAAGAAGAGAGGGTGGATACAAGTGCTGGTGGGAGCCCCCAACACAGAGAATCACATGTCCAATCTCCCAGTGTGGCTAGGGAGATAGGACAATCTGGTGAGGCTGCCACTTCCCCTGCATCAGCACATGAGCAGGGTAAAGCTGGTACAAGCAATAAGACCTCACCAGAGGCAACTGCCGATGATGGATCCAATCCGGAGGCTGGAAGTCCCCAGTACCAAAAACAAGGGGCACATGCTATTACTGAGCCACACTCAGAGCATGTAATCCTGACATTGTCAGGAGGTCAGGTGATTCAGGTCATACTGATGATGACCTGAGCTTCTTCTATGATGTAGTTGCTCACAACACTATCTTAGAGGATGAGATAAGCAGACTCAAAGAGCTGCTTGCTCAAATGACTCAAGATAGAAGTCCATCTGCCACCACCAACCCACAGATGGCACCTTCACCCGAAGGTCTCACATACACTGAGCCACTCCCACAAACTCAGCCACCAGCCCCTGCTTCTGGCACTAGCTCTCAGGGCCAGAACCCCCCTGAGCAGCTAGATGCTATCCTTCAGAAATCCCTGCCTCTCATCACACCCATAATCACAGAAATTGTGATGAAAACCATTGATGAGAGGCTTCCCACACATATCCAACCTCTGGTGGAGGTTGTGTTGCTAAAGCACTTGCTGAGAGTCAAACCCCAACCAATGCACCCAAAAAGGGGGAGACCTCAGTGCAAGTTAAGAGGAAGAGGGAGAGGAGGAGTTAGAAGTAGGTAGAAAGGAGGTGATTGAGAGGGAGAAGGTTCAGGAGACTAAGGGGAAGGGGAGGGAGAAAGAGGAGAGAGCTGAAAAAGAAGTGACTGGAATCCAAAAGGATTTCAATGTCACTTATCAAAAGAAAGGAGAGAAGAGAGGAGAGGTGAGGGAGAGTGTTGATCCTGATCTAGCAGCCCTTGTCAAGGAGGCTGATGCTAAGCATAGTCGTTCAATGGACTCTGTCATTGAACAGCTGTTCAGGCAAGGCTTTGACAAGGACACTGCCTTGCTAGATCAAGAGATCAGGAATATGGAAAGAAGAGAGATTGAGTACCGATGGACTACTTATAGCCAAGAGGAAAGAAAGAAACTTGAGGCTATGAGTAGGTTCACTTCGAAGTACCTGGGCAGGCCAGTCCTTGATGTCAAGGCATGGACCAGGGATAGACTCTTGGCAATAACCACCAAGATCTGTTCGGCTGGTGATTTCACTAAGGGACTGGGGTCGCTGAGGCCCTCTGTGACACCCCGCAGGAAGGTGTACGAGAGCCGCAACGTGATATTGTCCGCTTTGGCCGCAGCCTCACGGTTTTAAAACGCGTCACGATGGGGAAGGTATCCAGCCCCTTATAAAGAGATTTTCGTTCGCCTCCCCGACCGATATGGGATGAATATCTACCCCCCGCAGTTGGTAGCATGCCCATCCACCCCCCACAGGGAGCCCAGCATCCTCGCTGACACAACGGCCGGCCCTGGCTCTAATACCAACTGTAACATCCCAGGGAAATCGCAACGTGATATTGTCCGCTTTGGCCGCAGCCTCAAGGTTTTAAAACGCGTCACATTGGGGAAGGTATCCAGCCCCTTATAAAGAAGCTTTCGTTCGCCTCCCCAACCGATGTGGGATGAGTAATAGCCCTCCCTTATGGGAGTATTTGCAGGCATGTGTCCATCCACCCACCGAAGTGAGACACATGCCTGCAAATACTCCCATAAGGGAGGGCTATTACTCATCCCACATCGGTTGGGGAGGCGAACGAAAATCTCTTTATAAGGGGCTGGATACCTTCCCCATCGTGACGCGTTTTAAACCCGTGAGGCTTCGGCCAAAGCGGACAATATCACATTGCGATTTCCCTGGGATGTTACAGTTGGTATCAGAGCCAGGGCCGGGCCGATGTGCCAGCGAGGACGCTGGTCTCACTTCGGTGGGTGGATGGACACATGCCTGCAAATACTCCCATAAGGGAGGGCTATTACTCATCCCACATCGGTTGGGGAGGCGAACGAAAGCTTCTTTATAAGGGGCTGGATACCTTCCCCAATGTGACGCGTTTTAAACCCGTGAGGCTTCGGCCAAAGCGGACAATATCACATTGCGATTTCCCTGGGATGTTACACCCTCTCTGAAGCCGGTGCTGGGAACAGGACACTGCTAGTAAAACAGACCAAACCAGCCCTTATCTCTAGGTTACTAGCAGTGCCTGCCAACATTCTTACACCAACAACCCAACCACAAACCACTAAACCAACCCCTTCACCATCAAAACCCGCAGCCAATGATCCACCCTTGAAGAAGAAGAGAAGGGTGTTGATGCTGCAAGAAGAAGAAGAAGAGGAGGATGAGGAGGATAACTGCCCTTTCAGCAGTCATCCCCCTACCAAAAGCCAAATCCCAAACCATCACTCCCACCTCACAGATGGACACTGTGAGGGTGAAGATAGAGGAAGAGGCACAGCAGCAGCTTCATGATGCTGAAATGCATAAGTCAATTGACCAAGCATATGCTGCCTCTACCTCTATCATGAATATGAAGAAAGAAGCTCTGAGACTCTTCACTCTCAACAAACCTTCCAATATAACAAAGAGAGAGTGAGGACTTGGCCTGATCCTAGGGTGGCTCACAGGATCACAAAGAAAGATATTCCTGTGAGGTACAAGAGCCAGATGAAGAGGATTGTAGATGAAGTAATCACAGTGGCTCTTGTAGTAACACCCTGGGAAATTGTGGATGAGTTCGAGAAAGCTTATAAATCTAAGCAACCTCCTGAAATGATGTTGGAGAACAGGATGGTGAGGAAAGGCTTAGTTTATAAGAAGCTTGAGAACTTCCGCAAAGATGAGCTCAACTTGTTGCTAGAAGGCAGACATCCAGATGAATTTGCATATAAGCAAATCATAACAGTTGAGCTCAAGAATGGCAAACAGGTCAAGTTTGTCTCAGAGATGTACGGCCGTGAAGGATTGTTTCGATGGTGGGGCTGAAGGCATGACCAAAGAAGAACAAATGATCTTTGTCCGAGCCTACACTAGAGAATCCTACAGGCTAGTACATGGGAGGTAGGTTTCATGGATGGGATAACAGCTCTGTGTCCAATTCCCAAAACAGAGCTCCCATCCATACTTAGCCAAACAAATACCAGAAACCTTCTCCCAGGCCAGCCAGTGCTTATCAGGGTCAACTTCTGATCTGATCCAGAAGGAATAGACCAATCTTTATGCCAACAATAAGTGGCACAAACAAATAATTATAGGTTTTGGCTGCATTGGTTTAGGGGGAGTTTGTTGGACCAAAAGAACCAATGAGCCAAGATCAGGAAAACTCTAAGTCCCACATAACATCACAACAACTGCTGAAGACTCCCATCAGCTGTTCTAACAAAGTCTGAAGAATCAACAGCTGAAGTTCAAAGAACTGAAGTACAACAGCTGAAGATCCCAAAGTACTGAAGATAAGTACTGAAGTCTAAAGTACTGATAAACACAAGTACTGAAGACTTTAAGTACTGAAGACAAGTGCTGAAGATCAAAGTCTGAAGAACTGAAGAACTGATGAACAACTGCTGATGCACAAGTCTGAAGACAACGACTGAAGACATCAGCTGATGACAACTACTGAAGTCATCAGCTGATGAATCATCTGAAGACCAAGTCTGAAGACCAAAGTCTGAAGACCAAAGTCTGAAGACCAAAGTGCTGAAGGTTCAGAGTTTGTCACAACAGCTGAAGAAGTCTTCTTCAGTTGTTGTGATGGTTTATTTTCTTTTCAGTTTTTATGTTTTTCATTTCAGTAGTTTGTACAACAGCTGAAGAGTTTGTTCTTCAGCTGTTATAGTTCAGTAGTTGTAAACGACTGAAGAGTTTGTTCTTCAGTCGTTGTAGCTTTTCAGTAGTTTCCTTTTCAGTACTTGTAATAGGTAGAACACTTAGGAAATTTTGTAAGAAGATGTCAGCTGTTATGACATCTTCAGTAGTTGTGTTCTATCAGTAGTTAGTTAAATAATTGTTTAATGTCAGTGGAATCTGACAACAGTATGGGTCATTTGCCTATAAAAGGGCAGTGACCTGAATGTATTCCACGCCGAAACATGTGAAATAAACGAATATTATTCCTTTTAAGGCAGAATTATTCTCTCTCTCTACTTTTGGTTTGCATGCAATATTCTTTATGTTCTTGCTTTAATTGCTAATATTCATGCTAAATCCGCTGCGAATATAATCTAATTGATCAAACTAGAGGCTGAGATCCTAACATTTAGTGATTTTGAACAGCAGGTTTGGTACCCAGAAAAATCTAGGTGGATTGCTGCAAATGCAGCAAAATTATTTAAAAAAAAAGTTTTTTTACGGCGATTTATCGCCGCAAAAAACAATGATTCATACTTAATTTGCCGTCGCAAAAAATTTTTTGGTCAAAAACTTTGCGGCGATTTATCGCCGCAAAAAATATGATATCGTCGCAAATGTCGTCGCAGATAACATTTTGCGACCAATTTTTTACGGCGACTTTTTTGCGACCAAATTTTCGTCGCAAATAACATATTGCGATGAGAATGTGTCTTTTTGCGACGATGCAGACTGCCGCAAAAATCTCTTTTCTTGTAGTGATATCGTTCTAACAAATTAAAAAAATGATACTTTTTCCAAAAGAAGTAATCTTCTCGATGTTTACATCTAAAATGAAAAACAGAGGTAAAATAATAATAATAAATCTAATACATACAAAAAATAATAAAATAACATGAACAATCTAAAACTTAAAACCCATCAATAAATACATTTAACACATTGATATAGCACATTGATGAAATATTTAACAAATGATCTTTATCTATTATGTTTTCTAAAATGATGAATTCAGAAAATTATAATTGCAAAATAATATTATTGTGTACTTTTTAATATGTAAAACACATTAATACAATAGTAACAAATTTATCTAATACATAAAAGACAGTAACAAAATAACACAATAATTCATACATATAAAACGATGACCTGAATATATTAGACACAACAAAATGGTTTGATTATCAACATGTCCTACCTTTTAAAAAACAACAAAATATAATATAATAGAGATTATATATATATATTAAAGACTTTGGTCGGTGGCTACAGTGCCACCGTACAAAAGTGATGCACATGGTACAAGTTTCAAAACAAGCACAAGTTCAAAAGCACAATGTACAACACAACTTTCAAAAGCACAGATTTACAAGCTGCGGTGGTGGTGCTGCTGCGGTGGTTGCGGTGTGGTGTTGTTGCGGTGGTGCTGCTGCTGCGGTGGTTGCGGTGGTGGTGTTGCGATGGTTGCGGTGGTGGTGGTGCTACGATGGTCGCGGTGATGGTGGTGCTGCTGCCTCGAGTGCCCCCGAACGAGCGAAATGGTCGCCTATTACACGGCTCACGCGGTGGTGGTGGAGCGGGCGATGGTTGCGGTGGTGTGTATAGCGGGCGATGGTTGCGGTGGTGGTGGAGCAGCGATGGTTGCGGTGGTGGTGGAGCGGCGATGGTTGCGTTACTGGTGGTGTGCTACGATGGTTGCGATGGTGGTGGTGGTGCGATTGGTGTGTGTGGTCGTGGTGGTGGTGCGATGGGCGCGGTGTTGGTGGTGCTGCGATGGCTGCGACAGTCACGATGGAGGTGGTGTTGATGTTGTTGTGGTGAAGATGACTGAGATATGGAAATGGGTTTTTGGGTGGTGATGGTAATAATGATGGTCAATGGACCTCAAAATTTTTTTAAATGTAATTGAATGTTTAATGGAGTCCATGTATGAATAAAAGAATAATTTTGAGAATGAAAATATTATTAAAATTAACTATATTAATTATTAAATACAACATTAAAATTAAATTATTTGTTTAAAATTTGATATATACTTAATGAGATCTGTATTTTTAGTAAAAAGATATTTTTTATTTTCTATTTTTTATTTTATGGTACGAACTTTTCGTTACTTTTAAAGTTTTTTTTGCATTAAGGTGTGTTTGTGTTTACTGATACTTTTTTAGCTGCGTCAACACGATAATCACAATTTTAAAAAACACACCTCAAACCAAAAATAGACCCGCGGCAACGCGGGGTTTTAATATCTAGTTAAATCTTATAATATTTATTATTTCTATCTGATTTTTAACTTCAACCTGACTACTTGGATTAGTCAACCACTAAAATCAAATTGATACGATGTCCAATTGTAAAACATCGTTTAAAAACCCTATACTCCTATAGTCGGTTGTGTTCTTTATCAACCTTCTGACTTTTTTTCTGTCTCCATCCGTTGACCTGCCCACCCCAACCATTTCAATATCAAATCCTTTTCTATACAACCCTTTATGTTGGCTTTAAGTCAAAACCTTTAAAACAATAATTCACAACAATCATTGCTTTTCTTGCACTACATATGGTTGTGATCTTTGTTGGTTTAACTATACTATCAAACTACATCATTTCGTGAACTTCTTTTTCACGTCAAAAACGCGATTCATTCATTGTACATGGTCCGACAAGTTGACTCGTTATATCCCTCACTACATGTCTCTGTCGTCTTTTCTTTATATCTAGATTATCGCGTCTGTGTGTGTGTTTGGGTAGTTGACTTGTACAATCGCCCTCCCGCTCCGTGCGTCTCTATCAATATTACACATGAATTGACAACGGGTCCAAAATCACATGTAAGTTAATAGTGTCATGTATATAATGTTAGTTCACATTTAAATTTGCATAAGATTAGCATTAGCTCCAAATATTATTTCAAGAGTGTAAATTCACTTATGAATTAAGATAAAACAAATAGTCACAAGAATATTATAATTCACATTTATATTGATGTATTATGACATGTAAGGGAAAAACTAGAAATTAAGATGCGTATGCGAATTACGGGTGTTTGTGGTGATTACGTTAACGTGGTTAAGTACTTAATAGAAACGGTTTAGTAGAAACATATGAGGTTTCACCGACTCAATTCTAGATAGTGAAACATAGATAGCAAACATGTATAAGTAATGGTTTTTCAATCAGTATATCAGTCTCATCGATATAACCTACGACACTAGAGAATACCTTATTCTCATTAACTATGTTTTAGTAACATTAAAAACGAGAACATCGAGGAAAAAAATCAGCATAACCACAAATTATTTTTTCTAATGAAAATTATCAAGGAAAAAAAACAAATTAGTAAAATCAATAATAGTTAAACATATATTATATATGATACATGGGGTCAAATTGAAACACTAGAAATTGAAGGATATAGTACGTTTGAAAATTTAAGTGTATGCCACCAACATCACTTAATACATTTGTATAAATCTCGTCAAATACAAAATCAGCATGATTTTGTTACACGTCTTCATATGGATGAAGGTCAAGGGGATAGCAAACAGAAGGTAAAGGTCGATAAAGAATGCTATATTAGTGCCCAAAACCGTGATCCGCACCAGATTCTTTATGCTTGAGCTTGTAAGAATTTCTAGTCGTAAGAGTCTCGTTGATTAATGGAATGGATGAAAATGACGGTATTCAAATCCTCAAGAATAGAAAACGATTGAGTACGCATAACCAAGTAGTCTAGTGGTATGGTGTTTGTTTCATACATATATAGTGTGAGTTCAAATTATCATAAGTATAAGGTTAGATAGAATTAGATGACGAATAAATTGCTATTAGAAAAGGAAGTGATAAGGCTATTATTTTTTACTAGTTGGTGGGTGCTAGGGAGGTATAGAAATGAATTAGTTTTTGAGTCAAATAAGCTAAGGAAGGAGAATGTTTATAATAATATTGTTCCATTCTCTATTTTTTAGTGGGCTATTGTTGGGAAGGGAGATTAAATTGAATCGGAACGAGTGGGTAAAAAGAATCATTTATAAATTGTGTCATCAAAGTGTCATATTGTGCTCATCACTCACGTCGCACACTAGGGGTGTTCACGTTCAGTTTTGATAGTTTTTGAGTCAAACCATGAGCCAAATCATTGTAACGATTTTTTACTGTCAAAAAGTGAAACCGAACCGTTGAAGTTTAAAACCAAACCACAGCGGACCATTACTCACGGATAAAGCTCTTATATAAAGAACAAAAATATAAATATAAAATTAAGTTAGGGTTGTCATTGCAAAACCTATAGTAAATGAAAAAAAACTGTAAAGATGTATTGATGCTTAACAAGTTTAAAAGAGCAAAGGTGTGTTACTACAGTTGCATTTCTATAAGCTTAACATTGGATGCTCAAAACTTCTTTTTTATTTCTTTATTTTTCTAATTTTATGATTTTTTCAGTTCTTATCATCTCTTTGTTCTCAAAGAGGTTGCGAGACTAGCATTTTTATAAGGTTCGACTTTTGGAGTCTCAAAAATACAAATATTCTACGCTGAAATGCTTCCATTTCCATATGGAGAAAAAAAGGTTATGGGCTTTATGGAAAAAGAAGTCTTGTGGGCTCAGTTGCAAGGGGTTAGAACTAATAAAAATGGGCTTGTATTGTAGTTGTAGACTAGTACAGAGGTGGGCATAAAACTGGGTTTGAACTCGACCCGGACCCAGGTACGGGTAGTACCCTGGTTGAACCCGTTTAAACCGTAATGTTGGAACCATTTTTAGATTTTGCGTGTTTTAGCGAACCCGATCCGAACCAGGCCTGGTTGAACCCGGTATTGGACACACCACAAGAAAAGAAAAAAATAAGAAAAAAAAAACTAAACCCGGTATTGGACCGGTTTCGTACCCAATCCGGACCCAACCCACCCGGGTATAGCAAGTAGGGCTTTCAAGTAGGTGAACCCGACCCAGTTTCGCCTCAACCGGGTACAAAAAAACCAGTTAGGCCGAACTCGGTTTGTACCTAGTTTCATATACGACTCAAAACCTATTTGCCCACCTATGCACTTCAGTTGAGCTAAGAGGTTCAATTTAATTTAAACTAACACAATATAAATGATAAATAGTTAAAAAGAATAACATACTTAATTTGGACGGTTTGGACGCTATGCAAAATCTTCCATGAAACCAAACCAATGATCAATTTGGAAGGTTTTATGATTTTAAACTGAACCGCGAACACCCAGAGATAGTGTCTCCACTTATTTCTCCTTCTAAGTAACATATAATGAAAGCTACCACTATAAGTTTTTTTTTCTCTTCTGAGACAATACTCCACCCATTACTTCATAATTAAAATTTTTTTGTCAGTTTTGTTTATTTAAACATTCAACTTAAGTATTAATGTTTTTCTTTAATAGATTCACAAGTGAAACCAAATAAAAAACTCAGACCAAAGTCACCAAACTGAGTTAAACCTGCACTCTTTGAACTTTTGATATACACCACAGACACGCAACTACTATGAGTTACAAGAGAGATGAAAATGACGATATGATGGACTCCTAACCTATTTGTGAAACAAACTTGACCAACAAGTAGATAAACTTCAAATACATGATAATTCAAAGAGTAAATTTCGGTTTTGGTCCCTGTGGTTTAACCATTTTAACCATTTCAGTCCAAAAAGGAATCTTTGATCATATCATGCCCTGTGGTTTCATTTTTGTAACGATTTTGGTCCCTGACACTACTCTGTTAGTTTTCACAGTTAAATGTGAGGGTACTTTGGTCATTTACATTTGGAGGACCTTATGTGAATGTCGATTCTTCTAGGGTAATATTTCGTTCATGATTTATTTTTGTTTCTTCTTGCGTGATATTATAACTACCATGTCGGGTGAAAGTTAAAGTTTTTGAAGAACCTTGCTTATTTAATATTTTAAAATGTGTAATTAATAAGAACCTTGTATAACTTATTAAGAATCTTTCTTATTCTTTAAGAACATTGAATGATTTGGATATAGTTTTAAATGACTTACAACTAATTTTGAATGTCTGTGTATAACTTGCATGATTTTCAATCAAACCTTTAAATGGCTTGGGTCTATTTTTAAATGACCTAGATTTAGTTTTAAATGACTTGCGAAATATATTTCGAACCTTGCACATATATTATTATAACTTGCGTAATAAATGATATAACTTTCGCGATTTCATAAATTATTACGCACTAGTTTTTGTCTACCGCTTCATAATCATGCTTGAGTACTGAAATTACCTTATCACCCTTTCTTTTAGTAAAAAGAGGTGGAATTTTCATGCAACGCATATCAAGTGCTAGTATTTTTAAGCGGACGGTTCAAATTGCTTCGTACTCTTCATTTTTTAACACTTTATTTAGTAACCAGCCACTAAAACGTAAGTCTATAAGAAAGAAAAATGAATCTACAAAATAGAAAATTAAACCAAATATATTTGCACCAGGCTTTTTATACTTGAAAATCTTGCATGTTCTTTTAACTTATTATTAGACTTGTTATCTTTTACACAAAGTTTGATTAGTTTTGATTCATCATTTTTTTAATGGTGCATAAAAAAGTTAGAATGATGCATACAAAGAAAACATAGGTCAAAAGGGTTGCACATGTTGCAAAGGTTAAGGGGCAGCACCCCTGGCCATGCCAAATCTAAACAGTTGATAATCTGCATGTCTTAATGCTACATCGAATTTTACAAGTTCGACGCACTATCATAACGGTTTCTGGCACACAAGTATGACCATGACGTGTTAAAACATTACAAAAATGTATTCAACTTTCCTAGTTTGAGGCATTGTTGTAGCATGGTTGATCTGAGGCACATGTTTCACAATGACGCACTAAAATCATAACATGTATCTTTGCTTACAAGTTTGTTGTACAATTGTAACAAGCATATGTTTTATAACACGAAATTATAAGGGCACTGTAAAACCATAACAATACATAGGTTCGCAAGTCTAATGTAGAGTACAAGATGCACATATATTCATAACAGTAAAGTTGTGATTAAAGCTCATTTTATCGGTCCCTAAATCTTGAGGTTGATACAAAAAGATAATTTAAAACGCCTACATATTAAAAGTTGAAATTTTCAACTAAAAGTGACGTAGTTCAAGTTATATTCATTGATGATTATAGCTAAAAAGAACACCTAGAAAGACAACAATAGTATGTAATACCAAATATAGAAATCTCGATCAAGTGAGAAGTAGACGATAGATAACTATATTATTTAATTGTTGAAAAACGAACTCACACACCTGCTAATCTAGCTATAAATTTACGTCATATCTTCACAACACGATTAAAACCTCACCATTCAAGAGGACACCGCAACAACTTGATACCATCAACTAAATGCCTATTGGTTAAAACTTGAAACTAATGGTTGCTTGAGGGTTGAAATTTATGACTCGTCGTTTGTGAAAAGCGGGTTCTACAACGAGTCATGCAAATAGAAATAGATGACGATGAAGAAGAGAAGATGTCATGTGAAGAAGTATGGCCGTCTACATTTTACCGGGTATTCTATATAAATCCATTTTTATTTGATGGTGGTTCCACAGTATAAAAAGAATAATTATGGCTTTTCACAAATAAGTTTAAGGGTTGAAGCAGCTGCCCTACAAATAATAATCAAAACTGAACTAGTTCACATGTATTATACTACACAATAGTACATGTCAAATCAAGACACTATAAGAGGAACAAACAATTATTCTAGCAAAATACCATTTTTTAAATTATGCTTCATGTCAAGGGAATGTATATAACAATTTGTCACAGTAGAAACGAGTAAAACTCACGTAAAACCATCGTCTTAACAAAATCAAACAGTTACATGCAAAACAAAGATCCCCCGGCCTGTGTGGTAAAACCATCGTCTTAACAAAATCAAACAGTTACATGCAAACAAAGATCCCCCGGCTGTGTGGGCTCCCTCGGAATCGTCATCAAGAATTATTCAAAACGAAAATCAATACCTCATTCACTTCACCCTTTAATGGTGCGCCTTGGCGGCAGCCTTTCTTTGCGAGTTTGCTTTTGCCTGGAAAATATCAAATATGCGCATAAAAATGTATAACAACGCTTCAGCAACTAAAAAAGAACGTTTTGGATGGACGCTTGACGCAATTCTAGATACTACTTTTAATTTCCCACCTCTTTCTCATATTAAATAATTACATAACTACTAATGATAATAATACTTTTTTAGATTAATATAGTTTGTAATTAATAAGAAAAATATTTTTTTATAATGTAACTTTTGTTGAAACACATTTTTTTATAAATAAGAAATTTTGCTATAACATCAAACATTTATAAAATACGAAACAATTTAAAAATCGATGTTTTAAAAAAATATAATTTTCATAAACCAGAATAATTGAAATTCGGAGTTATAATAAGAGAACTTTTAAATTGAGAATTTTTAAAACGGTTTGTAAATTTATTAAAAAAAAAAAAATAGGTTTAAACACAAATATTAAAAAATGATATCATCATCTTAGTACTTATAGTCCTTACTCGTGCATAATTTCAATTATATATATCTTAAATATCATTTTATATTTAAAATTTTTCATAACTATATATTAATATTTTATTTATTCAACATGTATAATGCATGGCGTCCTAACCTAGCAACATATATAGATAGAGAGAGAATAAGAGAATATATGAAACTTATATGCATGTACAAATTAGCAGCAGAGAAAATCAACTCACGCAGCATAGATCCACAAGAAAACCATCCACATAAGATAATATAATAAAACATTGGAATACTTGTAGAAATAGTTATGGAATGATGCAATACCTTAAGGTATTTGAGTTTCAAGCTGCCATAAACTAGTCCAACAGAGAAGGCAGACACACGAGCCACCTACGTTAAAAAAAATCCAAAAACTCTTAACAATATAAACATAGAAAAAGATCTTCATTTATAGAATAAACACAAAATAAAAAACATGACTTGAGAGATGAAGGATTACACTAAAAAAAAGATTAGACAATCTCATAATATGCAAAATAGTCAATAGCCATTTAGCATATCAAACAATATCACATGGCAGTTCCCTCATGAACAACCTACATGTTTTGAATAAATAGTAGCTAAATGGATGGTTTTCAATTTTTGTAAAAAATGGAGAGCTCATCATAGCAACTAGAGTACAATTCGTAATTTCTGTGGTAGTTTGGGTGTTCCTTCGAAGTAATTTTGTGATACAATGGTTAAATACTAATTTAACCCCACACAAAATAATATCCAACCGGAACTTGGGTTTTCAAAAACGACACAGCTTTATAGTCTTTAGTTCATGACAGTGTGCATGGAGTGACCACATTGCTACGTACAAAAGAGTACATAACTGGTGCTACAAAGTGTAGCTTTTAGATTATTGTTATATAAAGGGGCTTCGTATTAATCATCCAAACCAAAACACCATGGACTCATAAACTCATTTAACATTGTTAATGCCTATGTGTGTTGTATATTTTCAAGAATACACTAATACAAAAACATGTGAAGATACAAATCAAGCATAGTTGACAAAGGCGAGCAAGACGGGTGCCTAGTCGCCCCACCGGCCCACACGTAACAAAAGCGCCTTAGCTCCTTCAAGGCGCACATTCTGGCCAAAACTGGTCAGAACATGGTAAAACTGGCCACAATCACAAACATCTAAAATGGTCTCAAGCATCTATAAATAGCCTGAAACATGTCTAAACTAGCGTAAACAGTGTAAAACATGTAGAACATAGAAATGACATGTCTATACCACGTGTCTTGCTTTTAAAAAACTCTTGCTTTTTAAACGCCTTGCACCTAGGCTTAAGGCTTACCTTTGCAGCTTGAGGGCACCTCTAAGTCTTTGAAATTATGGGATAAACTGATCAAGAGCATTGGGATGTATCGAATAAAATGTCTAATTTGGACATTTCGGGTTTCATAAAAGCATTACAATCTTCTTTTGGACCAGCTTGTGGTCACAAGTCACAAACTCACAACTCGCAACCACTTTTCTGATATGTAATTATCATCTTAAAAACGACTATTAATTTGATTGTTATAACCACCATCCATTCTTGTAACATTCTTAACCTTCACACTATGATCTGTTGATCAATAAAATTAAGTTGTTAACAATCCCCAACCTAATGGTAGTAGAGGAAAATTAAGCCCCAAAACCATAGCCCTATATGTGTTTATCAACACACAAAATTCAATCATGTGGCCGGTCATGGCTTACCTGATACTTGACTTAGCTACCGCTTTGCACAAAATCAATAACGATCGGTTATAAATTGAGGATATAACACGATAATGCGTATTACTCCATCCCGCTGTTTTCTAATTTAATCAGAATTTGCGCATCAATATGCAATCCTCGATCCACAAATCCGGTTTCAGGAATATAATCAATTGGTAATTGAACATAAATTCTAAACCTTTAATAAGCAAATAATAGAAAAATCAGCAAAAGTGTAACCTCTAGAAACATATCACATCGAAAGATGGATTAGATGTAACAATTGACAGACATATGAAGCATTGAATGAGAATGTTTTACCAGAGCGAGGGTGCTGGTGCCGGAGTAAGGGGCCGGGTGGTGGAGCCATCGGAGAATGTGTTGACCGCCGATTGGATTGTGGAGATGAGATCTAAAACCCTAGAATTTGGTAACGACGGTGGTTGTTTTGGTTTTGCTGATGAACTACTTGTAAAGTGTAATCATTTCCTATGTTTTTTTAACCAAGATACGGGCCAATCATGAAAGATGTTTGCTGGCCCAAGCCCATTGTATGATCACCATTTCTTTATTATTATTTTATTGTTTTAACTTCTATGTTTCTCGACGGTTTATCGTTGACTGAATCACGAGATTGTTGGATTCATCAGTAGGGAATGATGATGGATCTGGTTTCTAGTGATGGTTGGAAACCCGTTTGTGGAGGTGTTGTGTAATGGAGACTATCGTCTTTAGTTGTCATCTCCTCTTTATCGTGATTCAAATCCACTTGATTTGGGTTTATGTAATTAGGGATTCGGTTTTGTTTTTAAAGGGTAATTTCATCATTTATATGTTTAATATTGTAAATTAAAACAGTTAATGTTTTTGTATGAAAATAGCATTTTCTTAAAATCTTAGAGAGTCAAGTAGAAAAAAAAAATATTTCGATGAAAATGACAAATAACCAAACCATAGCAAAATAATAATAATAATAATAAATAATGATAATTCACTATCTTTTTTATATTAAAAAGACTTGTTGTCACATGTAAAAACTATGTGGTGGTATCACTTTCGGGGGTAGGATGTCAAAAGAACTTGTAAGTAGAAACATTGGGAGAGTGATGAAAATGTATTAAGATATAGGATGAGGGAGTTTTAAAAAAATTTACGGGTTACAGAAAGGTATGGTTTGTGTTAAATCCAAATATATTGATATGTAAAGAACATAGTGAGTAGTATGTTGAAATTTTTGTAAATTCAAAGTTATTAAAATTATGGGATTGTTAGTTGTGTACTTGAGTATTTAATATATAACTAGATTTTTTAGCCACCACGCGTTGCCGCGGCATCTTACGTGCGTATGCGGCGTGATAAATTATAGACTACAATCGATCCAGGTCGTTTTCAAATTAACTCGAATTTATACAATTGAATGAAAACATATTATAATTGACCTGATTTGTTCGTAAAAAAAAAATATGTCGAAACATAGACTTACAGTCATTTCTACTCGTTTTAAACTAAATTTATCTCTAAGCGTAAGAGAAATGAAATGTAAGACTAAATTATGTTTTATATTTGTAAATAATTGGGTCATTTTTATCTCTAAGCGTAAGAGAAATGAAAAAATAAGGGTAAAATTATGTTTTGTATTTGTAAATAATTGGGTCATTTTATCTCTAAGCGTAAGAGAAATGAAAAGTAAGAGTCAAATATGTTTTTATATTATAAAGAATTGGGGGTCAAATTATGTTTTATATTTGTAAAGAATTGTATTTGACAAAATGAAAAAATATAATAAAAAAAAAAAAAAAAAAAAGCTTTTCGTTCCACATGTGGTTCGAACCCAAGACCACTTGTTTAGAAGATGATGAAACAAACCACCAAACCGAGAAGAGCATATAATACAATGTTGGAAAGTATCTATATAACAACAATTTAGATAGAATAAAAAAATAAAAAAACGTCACCGACATAAGAGATTAATAGGAACTAAGCTTTGGCGTCGGCGCGTTGCTGCGTCTATGAGAGTTTTAATGTAACCCAACCAAAATCAAATGCATGTTCAAAACCAAAAAGTCAGCAAATACACAAAGTAAAACACATCAAAACCCCAAATCCATAACACATCAGAACATACAGAACTAAAAACTAAATCAAAGAACAACACCATACACAAAACAGACAAATATCAAAATCGCAGAAATACGATACAGTCCAAAATAGAAAACCGACAACAACCCACAAAAAACCCACCCGCAAACCTCAAACCCACCTCCAAAACAAACCTATAAAAAACACATACAAACAAACACAAACAACAAACAAAACAAAAAAACAAAAAAATCCCACCGACCAAGTCTTTAATAAGAATTATAATATAATTATAATGTACCAAATACGTGAAGGTATACCTACGAATTCATTGGGAAGTAAATAATCGGACCCCACAGGTATGAGTCTATGAGACAGTTATTCCCTCGGATATAAGTATGTGATTTTTTTTTTAAATTATCTCCTACCAATCCATTGACCTCCTAATCTCCTATTTAATGGTGGATAGTAGTAGCACTTTGATTGTCAGTAAAGGGTGTAGTAGTAGCACTTTGATTGTCAGTAAAGGGTGGTATAGCTTTAACTTTTTAATAAGAACTACAAAAATTTAAAAATTTCATTAAAAAGGGTTTGGGCGTGTATGGCGTGTATGAGTCGATATCTAGTTAAGGTTGGGCGTATATGATTCTGAATATTTATGAACTCACGTCTTTATTGTTAAAAAAGCTCATAAGTTAATAAACTGGCGTATATGGATTCTGAATATTTATGAACTCAACGTCTTTATTGTTAAATAAAGCTCATAAGTTAATAAACTTTATTGATATGTAGAAAGAACACTCATTTAGTGAAAGCTATTTGTGTTATGCATATTTTCAGGAAACATGCTTTAGCTAGAAGGCAAAGATGGATGATGTCATCTAGAATATCAATCAACACATGATATGTAGAAAGAACACTCATTTAGTGAAAGCTAATTGTGTTATGCATATTTCAGGAAACATGCTTTAGCTAGAAGGCAAAGATGGATGATGTCATCTAGAATATCAATCAACACATGGACATGTAACATGTCAAATTCCCTATGTACATCTTTATAAGAATAATAAAAAAATGTTTTGAAACACTCAGATACTTATTTAGGAAAAATATCACAAAATAGTAATCAAGTTTTGAAAGTGTTCAATTTGATCACTTAATATTTTCCCCAAATTAAACCACTAAACCATCAAATCGAGGCATCAACAATTTTCTTTATATCAAAAAAGTAATGAAGGAGAAACTTGGGGCAGGAATTTTCAATATAAAGAAATTAAAAAAACATGCTACTAGGGCTATCATTGGTAATAAAATGAAAGTAAGAAGTGTCCTGGTCAATTAATAATATAATTCTATTAATAATAAGTAATATTTTGAGTTATTAAAATGAAAATTTTCCTTAAAAAAATTAAATCATACCTAAGATTGTTTCATGATGTCAGTTTACAAAGGACAATTGAGATTTTTTATAGCAACGGACACGTGTAATATAAAACTCAAATTAAATGAGTGTAAAAATCTTATGAACATTCATACATAGTATGTTCACTTTGTGTGATTACATGATCGTTTTATGTTTTGTGACTAAATAATAACTACATGTATCTACGGGTTCTCAAGGTAGCTACTCATCTACTCATCTTCTACTTTTTTAGTCATAAAATGATTTATCTGGATTATTTTATCTATTTTAGTACTAGAGAAATGTTATGAAAAACAACATAGTTATGCTTTTTCTTACTAAATTCTCTTAATATTTTTCTTTCACCTTAAGCTCTTCAAATGTAAAAATTTAAACAAACATATAAAAAATGATTAACACAACTTGAAACCTTCACATTCAGTTGTTTTTTATGTGTAGTCTTTCACATAAACATTACTATACATATGCATGTAATAAAAACAAAAGTTTTCAACTTTAAACTTCACATCATATATAAAACATTAAAACTGATTTCTTACATATATTCCAACCCAAAGCTTTTTAAAACATCAACATAAAACTCACCTCTAACCTTTATATGACAACAGTGCTAACATGCTCTCATAACCGAACTAATGAACTCGTTGCTCAAGTATTCGATGCATTGTTCCTAAACTGTTATTTTCTCAAATTGTTATTGTAGGACTCACCATCGAGTTTTCCACGTCTATTACAAATTCGTTAGATATTTAAATGTAATTGGATTGATAATCGATCAATGTCATCATAAATATCCATGAAACATGTCAAGAGGTGTGGACTATATGCTTGTTTGAGTTTACTATGATCTTTGAAATATAAAATCTTCTTAGAGGCAAAGACCTCTTGGTGGGGGTCTAGGGGTAGCGACCTAGGTAGCGGGGTCCAAGGGTGGCCGCCCCTGGCAAGATCCAAGGGGCAGAGCTCCTGACTTCTTGAAAATTCTTAAAAAGATGCTAATGACATCTTTAACCCTCCCTAGAATCTAATTGTCTTCAGGAATTTTGGTCACTCTTGAATTTTCTTATGATTTACAAAACACATACAAATTTCATACTTTGATCTTGATTAAAATCTGAGTTGTATCTGATTGAGATATTAAGTGAACTACTGAATAATTTTGACCTGAAAGTGATCACTCTCAAATTATCTAGAATTTTCTTTCAAGTTTTCTAAAAAGATCAAAATTACTTCTTAAAGATGACAGATAGAGATTCTATAAAAGACATGACAAGCAAGTTTGCGAAATTAGACTAGTTTGAAGTATAGGACTTTCTAAGATGGTAGAAGAAGATGCATTTTCTATTGACCATTCTGATGGTTTGTGTACGTTCTGAGTACCCTAATGCTAGAATTGATGGAAAACAAGACTTTGGAAAAGACAAAGAAGCGATGCAAGTAGGAGAATGATGACTATATTTATCGTGATCACATCTTAAACCGTATGTATGTTTCCCTGTTTGAATCCAGATGTATGGCAGAAGATTCTTCAAGTAGGAAAATTTTGATTCATAATTTTATAAATTACAAGATGATGGATTTAAGGCCTGTCATGGAATAGTATAATGAACTGTTTAAAATTCTAGGACGATTTGTTTAACATGATATGAAGACGGATGAATCTATCTTGGTTTCTAGTATCATTGATAAACTACCTCCTTCTTTGAAAGATTTCAAACATACTTTGAAACATAAAAAGAAGGAATTGAGTCTAATCAACTTGGTAGTCATTTTATAATTTGAAGAATCTCTAATGGCTCAAGGAAGTGACACACGTTAAAGACAAAAACTGGCTGGACTTTTACAAGTGAACATGGTGAAAGAAGGTGAATCGTCTAAGAATGCCAACAAGTTTAAAGGAAACCGAAAGTTTAAAGGTGACAACACAACAACAAAGGCCCTAACAAGAATCCAAGTTAGTATGTTAGAAGTGTGGCAAACCTGGTTATTTTAAGAAGGATTGTCGGGTTGGTAAAGACAAGAATGATGCTGGTCCAAGTGGATCCAATGATCCGGGAAAGCAACAAAGTCATATTTTAGTTCCAAATTATAATTTGGGCGATAATTAGCATCACTAATTTCTGAAGGCGTTTTATGTTTATGTAGAATAATGTTGCTTGGTTGATTGATTCAGGAGCAACTAGTCATGTGTGTAAAGATTTTTGTTGGTTCAAGGACTTTCAATCAATTGAAGATAGATCAATACTAAAGATGGACAATGTTAAAACTAAAACAATCAAGGGACTAGAAAATGTGAAGCTTGTGTTTACTTCTAGAAAATGTTTATTATTATATAAAGTGTTGTATGTACTTAGGATCCGAAAGAATATGTTGTCTTGTATTGTCATATATAAAATGGTTACAAACAAGTGTTAGAAAGTGATAAGTATATCTTTCAAGATATGGTACTTTTTTTAGATTTGGTTATCTATGTAATGATATATTTAAATTAAATTTGAATATTTCTTTTGGTAATGAATATGTTTATGTGGCTTCAAGTAGTTCTAGTAATAATATGAATTAATAAGTTTTATGGCATGCTAGACTAGGACATGTTCATTATAAAAGGTTAAGATATATGTCTAAAATGAGTTTAATCCCTACTTTTGACATAAACAATGAAAAATGTAAGACATATATGTTGACTAAGATAACTAGACAACCTTTTAAAGAGGTTAATGGGAAAGTAAAGTTTTAGATCTCATGCGTAGTAACTTATATGACTTGCATGCTACACTAACAAAAATATGTTTTTTACATTTATTGATGATGCCTCTAGATATTGTTATATTTATTTTTTTCATGCTAAGGTTGAAACTGTTGTTCAAAATTCTAAAGTCAAAACAAGTCTTTTGGAAACTCAATGACAACTTTCTTATACCAGTGAAACTAAATGATTATACATCTTGCTATATTTTATGACAATTTTTACTACAAAGTCTCTCTATTTTCTAAAATCTACACAACCATTAACTCCGGGGTAGCCATAGTACGTAGATATATCTATCGGGCTGACAAGACCATTCAGTACTTCGGTGATGCATGCCAATCAATCCCGAACGTCCTTTGAGTCAATGTATTATTTCTGACTTGAAAGAAACTGAATGTTTGGAAACTACATACTAGACAAATATTCTATTAGTTTGGCCTCTTATGTCAGGGGGTTAGATGTGAGGACATTCGATCAATAGGATTGGTTGTGGACTCATGTATAATAGTTAATTACTTGTATTTGAAAAATTGTATGCTGTTTGTACATGGTTTATTTTATATGTATACTTCATAATAATTTATTTACTTGTATTTGGAAAATTGTTTGTTGGTTTATACATTGTTATCTACTATATGTATACTTCTAAACCTATGTCTCACCAACTTCATAGTTGACATATTTTAGCATGTTTTCAGGTAATGGAAACTAAGTTCGTTGCTTTGCTCATGCTAGGTTTCAAGGATAAGCTTTAGTTGGACCTAGTTAGACTTTGAATAAAATGAAGACTTAATTGCTTGTTTAGTTTATTTGTTTTTAGAATTGGATATAATTAACTATTCGGTTAAATAAGTAATTTTCTTTAGTACTCTTTCTTTATGTTATGTTTCACTTTAATCACGCCTCAGTGTTTCTTCTTTAGTCGGGTGTGATAGATTTGCAAAAGTCTAGTTTTGACTTTAGAATTTGAATTCCTAGTTTGATATAAAGAGCATGTTTCCACCCTAAAATACAAAAGAAAAGGGGGCTATGAACTCACCTTGTAAAGTAGGTGGGTTGATCTTGCAATTCAGCTCTTAAATCCCGAAAACAAACATTAAACACCAAGAACTTCGGTCAAGAACTCAAAACCCAACTGAAACCGAGCTCATATAAAAGAAAACTCACCTTTGCAGCTGCTTTTCCTCTTTCTCTCTCTAGGATCGAGAGCTTTCTCTCTCTTCTTTCTTCCTTTCAGCCGAATGAAGATGGTGAAGAAGGGATGGGCGGCCATGCCCCCTTTAAACCTTAAAATAATAAGGTTTCGTACCTTGTACACTTTATCCCCCTCCACTTGTGCCCATTATCTTTTCTTTCTATTTACTTTTCTTTTCCTTTTGTTTAAATGAAAATTCGGGATGTTACAAAAGACTTACAGTGAAACTATGGCTTGTAGAAATGTTGCATTTTAGAAAGAAGCACTTCAAGATGAGATGGATTCCATTATGCAAAATAATACTTGAAAGTTGGTTTATTTACCTCCTGGATGTAAATCACTGGAGTGTTAATGGATCTTTAAAAAGAAAATGAATAGATAAGTTTAAAGCTAGATTAGTTATCCAAGGCTTTAGAAAGAAAGAATGTATTAATTTCTTTGATACTTATGCTCTTGTTACTAGGATTTCTACTGTTAGATTGTTATTAGCACTTCCAGCTATACACAATCTTGTGATTCACCCAATGGACATGAAAACTGCATTTTTATATGGTACATTGGGTGAGGAGATTTACATGAAACAACTTGAAGGCTTTGTTTTGCCTGGTGTTAAGAATAAAGTTTGTAAGTTGATAAAATCTTTATATGGTTTGAAGCAAACACCAAAATATTGGCATCAAAATTTCAATGATGTTGTGTTGTCTAATGGTTTTATGCTAAACCAAGCAGACACGTATGTATATAGCAAGTTTAAGAGTTTCGTTAAAGGAGTTATAATTTGCTTACATGTAGATGACATGTTCATAGATGGTACTGACCAAAGCCAAGTTGATAAAATTAAGGAATTCTTGTCATCTAAGATTGCTATAAAGGACATGGGGAGGCTGAAGTGATACTTGGTATAAAGATCAAGCGTGGGAACAATAGTTTCAATTTCTTAATCTTACTATATTGAGAGGATGTTGAAGAAATTTAACTTCAAAGATTGTTCTCTAATAAACATTCCTATAGATCATAATCTCAAGCTTCTATCTATTAAAGGTATTGCAGTATCTCAACTTGAATACTTAAAAGCTATTAGAAGTCTAATGTATACCATGATTACCACTAGGCCTGATATAGCCTATGCTGTTGGAAAGCTTAGTAGATTCAATAGTAATCCTAGTTCACATCATTGGTAAGCTATTAATTGAGTATTTAAGTACTTGAAAGAACCATGAATTATGGTTTAACTAATTTTGGATTTCCTTCTGTTATTGAAGGTTATTCTGATGCAAGTTGGATTACCAACATAGAAGATCATTCTTCCATAAGGGATGGACATTTCTACTTAAGGGAGGTGCTATCTTTTGGGCATCATAGAAACAAACATGTATTACTAACTCAATAATGGATTCTGAGTTTATGGCATTAGAAGCAGTACATAAAGAAGCTAAGTGGCTAAGAAATTTGATTTATGAAATTCCTTTGTGGCCTAAATCGATATCACCTATATCTATCAGATGTGATAGTGAGGCAACTTTGTCTAAGGTTTATGGTCAAGTGTAAAATGGAAAGTCTAGGCACTTAGGTGTTAGACATAACATGATTTGATAAGCTCATCATGCATGGTGTGATATCAGTGGAGTTTTTTGACAACTCAAAATAATTTAGCCAATCATCTAACTAATGGTTTAAATAGAGATCTTGTGCATAAGTTAGCTGTGGGTATAGGATTAAAGTCCATATAAAATCTCTTATGTTAAGATACCTAATTTCCATCTAGCATAACACTAGATGTCGAATTCAATATGGAAAGCTTAACATCTAGAGATTGGAACACATTAGTAGCATCATCCCAAGGTATGTGTACTTATAACTTGAAGAGGTTGAAAGCTAACTTCTTAATAGTTTTTTTAAGTTGCATATGGAGGTGCAAGAGAAAAAGGGCTACCTATATGAACATGAAGTTTAGCTGCTTCAAAAAGCTTGGACTTGGCTTTGATATACTTATGAAGGATAAGGACACAAGGTTAGTAAAATATAGTGTTAAGTCAGAATATTAAGTATGTAAAATTTTGTGTATATTATCTTTATGTATTCACTATGAATAGCAAGGATACAATACATAGTGACACTCTATATCACACTCCCGGTTATAGTAGCATCATAAGGATGTAAATGGCGGTATTGTCATAACATATTGATAGTTAATAGAGATGCATTAAATGATGAAAACTAATATTTCATGACGTCACCTGAAACAAATGGAGACTTGTGTTGTGTTTAGTCAATTTAACGACAAACATTGTTAAACAAGTATAACAAATCAAATCCCATAACTCAGGAAAAAGTAAAGGCAAAACACGCCAAATATGATAACATAAAATGAAACACGAATGTTTAAAACACTAAAGCAAGTCTATGATGAGATCCTTTGGGTCACCTCTAAGGCAAAAATCTAGCTATCCTCCATGATTATTGTTACCTGAAAAGATATGCTCAAAATATCAACACATGGTTGGTGAGTTCGCAGGTTTAAATAATGAATAAAATTGATGTTGTGTAAAAGTTTGTAGGACATAAGTGTATACAGTTATAAGCAAACAATATCATATGTAATCATAAGCCTCACAACTAAACCTACGACATACACATAGATCTTGGCGGAACATATTCACCCTAGGGTTCGTTAGTGACCACTATCAGTTCCAACTAATATACTAATAAGCAAGGGTGGGGGTGTCAACTTAACAGTATTATTAATACATGTCATCAGCTCCAACACTGGAGTTAAATAGTTGTGAATAAATACCATACAAAAAAAAACTCATGCATGTACCAGATATAAACTTATAAACAGTAAAACAATCCCAAAAGAATAAATTAGCTCACAACAAGAAATGGGTAAACATACTTTCCCCCCTAGAGTTTTATGCATAATTGTAAGAAATTGGGGCCGCGAAACTCACATTGATATGATGTGTAAATAACCAAGGAAGTAATTGGCCTCGACTGACACGCGTGAACAAAAAATCAAGCACCTATAATATAAATAATCAATCTTATAAACACGTCTAATAAAAGTTATAATGCATCCGATCTATCTGGGGTCGGATCGGGTCTAATGTGCGACTCATACTTAAAATGTATATTTATTTAGTTATATTTTTATATATGTATTTATTTATATTTATATATATAATTATAGTGATTTAGTTTCTTCTTTAGTTAGACCCAAGTGAAAATATATATGTATACAAATATACTTTCAATACCATGCATGTCTTACCCATAATTATTACATAATAATATGTATATATCTAAACCCTCGTATAAATGAAACCGCATGTATACACGCGATAATATATATCCATTCACATGAACACTAATGTGTATATACACATATACCTACACCATGCCAATACAACACACACACACATACATACATACATATATATATATGTATGTATACATATAACACAAAACATACGTATATATTTAACATACATACATAACACATACACGCTAATTTTACAAACATACACCCACCAATTTTGCAAACACACACAAACCCCACAATTCGTCCACACGCATTGAATCACACAACAAAATTCATGCATACACATTCAATCACACACACTTTGCAGCACACTCAGATTAATTCATACACATGCCACATATATATAGCAAACACATATGGTTAACACACATGATAAACCCACCTACCCACCCACACACAGAGAACTAATACGCATATAGTTATCACACACACATTATATATATGCAACCCTATACAAATTCTTGACATATATACATACACACATACACGTACGAGCACACTCACCACGACGCACTGCGCCTACCGATCTAACACCAACAGCCAACACACACCACCGTGAAGCCACCACACCAACCTGAACAAAAACAGAATCGAAGCCGAAATCAAGAAAACGAAATGATCCGGAATGAAAATCAACCACTTACCTACGGTTTGTGTTGATGATAGACGACGACTGGGGGGTTTCCTGGTACTTCAGGGTTACGGATATATATATATATATATATATATATATATATATATATATATATATATTCACAAATTCCACTCTAGTCCCTCAACTATCAATTAATAATCCCTCGACTTTACCTAATTAACCGTTGAAACCTATACTATTATATAATAATAAAATAAATAAAAATATTAATTTATAAATAATAATGTTTATAGTGATAATAATAATCTTACTAATAATATTATTAGTCATGATATATACTAATGATAAATAGCATAATGATCACGACGACGAAGACGACAACGACGATGACGACGATGACAGCAATAGCGAAACCAAGAGCAACAGCAACAGCAAGAGCAACAGCAAGAGCAACAACAAGAGCAACAGCAAGAGCAACAGCAAGAGCAACAGCAAGAGCAACAGCAAGAGCAACAGCAGAGCAACAGCAAGAGCAACAGTAAGAGCAACAGCAAGAGCAACAGCAAGAGCAACAGCAAGAGCAACAGCAAGAGCAACAGCAAGAGAAACAGCAAGAGCAACAGCAAGAGCAACAGCAAGAGCAACAGCAAGAGCAACAGCAAGAGCAAGAGCAAGAGCAAGAGCAAGAGCAAGAGCAAGAGCAGAGCAAGAGCAGAGCAAGAGCAAGAGCAACAGCAACAGCAACAGCAACAGCAACAGCAACAGCAACAGCAACAGCAACAGCAACAGCAACAGCAACAGCAACAGCAACAGCAACAGCAACAGCAACATCAACATCAACATCAACAGCAACAGCAACAGCAACAGCAACAGCAACAGCAACAGCAACAGCAACAGCAACAGCAACAGCAACAGCAACAGCAACAGCAACAGCAACAGCAACAGCAACAGCAACAGCAACAGCAACAGCAACAGCACAGCAATAGCACAGCAACAGCAACAGCAACAGCAACGCAACAGCAACAGCAACAGCAACAGCAACAACAACAGCAACAGCAACAGCAACAGCAACAGCAACAGCAACAGCAACAGAATAGCAATAGACCAGCAACAGCATGTAACGCCCAGATATTTTTGTTGAATCCAACGAAAGAGGAAAAGAAATAAAGTCTAAAGTCGAGGGACCAAACTTGCCAAAACGGGAGGAGATTTGGATGAATGGGGGTATAAAAGGGGCAGGGCAGCCCACACCCTCCCATTCTTGCAAAAAACTCAGCCAAAGGGGGAAGAGGAGGAGAAAAGGGAGAAAAACTTGGTTCGGGGGATTCGAGCGTGAAAATTTAAGTGTAGTGGGTCAAATCGAAGCTTTACTTCTGGTGTTGTTTGTGTGAGTTCCAGGACCCCTCTTTTACACGTTTTTGAATGATTTTTGGGCTAGAACACATCTGAAACCCGTTTTATGAGTGTGAGTTTGACCCATTTGTATGTGATTGCGTGTGAGGCGTTTGGAGTTTGTTTCCGGTCTTGTGTGTGCTTGAATGGTGTTGTGGTATGCATTTCTAAGGTTTAGGATGGTTGATTTGGGCTTAGAATGGGTTTGGATGAGCCTGGAGGTCGAAAATGGCAGATTGGGTTCGGGATGAACTGCATTCTGCATCAGCAAGGTCTAGGCGACCGACTAGAGGCCATACGGCCGAATGAAGTGCTATTGGAGTTCATTCGACGATTGAGTTTCATTCGCACGATTGGGGGGCCAATCACATGGGGAGTCATGCGACTGTGGGCCCATTCGCATAAATGCTCATTCGGATAGTGTTCAACCGCATGAGGTCCATTCGCATAGTGTTCATTCGCATGGGGTTCAGTCGCATGGGAGGCCCTGCGACTGAAGGGTGCCCATACGCCCATGTAGGGCTTATGTACCCGAGGAAAAGCGTAGTTTAATTTCTGACTTTCGGGGGAAAATGCAGATATAAGTTTGACGTGGATGTTCCCGTACGTTCAGGTAAGATGACTGTTGAGGCCTTAGTGGTTATGTTGGGCAAGATGATGATGATGTTGCATGATTATGCATGATGTATGTTATGTATGTATGATGTTGCTCTGTATGATGATGCTATCTATGTATGATGATGTTCCTTATTATGATGTATGTTTATCTTTCTCGTGACTTTACGTGTTACGTTAATGAACGAAATGAAAGTATTATGTAACGTAAAGTGGAAGATAATGAAAGAGGAACATGATGAATGCATGCATTAATGAATGAACGAACGAATGAAAGGTTTGCAAGCAAATGTATAAGGTGAGTGACCCTGCTGTCGCAACAGACTCGGAAGGGACATGCCACTGAAATGTGTTAGCCCAATGGTGTGTGGGTTCGCTACCCCGGGAGGATGCACATCGAGGTCTTTTTGTGATTGACCATTTACATAGAACCATTGATGCATACCTTAGGTACTATGGCTAGAGGTGTGGTGCACCGTTATAGAAGGTCTATGATAGGCCTAGGCCCAGTACCAGGAACAGAAGGGTATTACACGTGGAAATGGTACACCTAAACTTTACCTTAGGTACTGTGGCCAGAGGTGTGGTGCACTGTTATAGAAGGTCTATGATAGGCCTAGGTCCAGTACCAGGAAAAAGAAGGGTAAGGTAATAGGTGTATGGAAAGAAAAGAGGTAATGATGAAAGAATTTGAATGATAAGAACGTATGATGAATGAATGAAAGTTAAAGAATGAATGAATGAAAGAATGAATGATGAAGATAATAATGATATTATCTATTTGTACGTATGATGTATGATCGCGTGAAAGCAAATAACAGTTTTAATGAAAGAAAAGTATGTTTTATTATAAAACTAGAACTCACTCAGCAACGCTGACTTTTATGTGTTTCTATTTGGCAGGTAATGGTTGCTGAGGATGGCACGGGGCGGCTACTCAGCTCTTTTGGATGGCATCCATTCATATAACGCTTTTGTGATGTAATGCACCATGTATTCTGTAACTGTTTAACGATGTATTATTTCGCAAAAGTCTTTATAATGAAATGAAATGTCATTTTTGAATGCTGCAATGTTTACTTAAGATAAATGAGAATGTATGTTTTATGTACGATGATTGACCAGCTATAAGCGTTCCAGGAATGGGGCCTTACAAATTGGTATCAGAGCCAATGTTTAAGTGAAATGGGTAAATTTTCAAAATAAACCTAAACTGAAAATGGGACGAAAAGGGAAGGGATGCCAGTCCGAGTAGCTGCGTGTCATCAGGTATTTTCTTAATGTTAACCAGTATTATGTGCGCGTGTTATGTGGTTTATGTGTTGCTGGTAGATTTAGATATTGATGTAGTCAGGACAGGTAATGCTCGGGGTATGAAGAGTAAAGTAAGTGGCTAATCACGACTGACCACTGTAATTAGGGACTTACTATACTTGACATAAACTGAGCTGTTCCCTTGAATGACCGTGTTGGTGTTTGAATCTTTCAGTGTGTGTTAGAGGATGGCTGGTGGTAGATCTTCTAAAGCTTCGAGGGGCGGAGGTCGTGGTGGGCCTGGTGCTGAACCGCGGCCCAAAAGAGGAAGACCTAGGGTGGAAAAGGTGGTTCCTGAAGAACCTAAGACCCCTCATCCGGAGGGCGGTGATGAGAGTGTCAATCTGAGAGCCTCGGTAAAGGAGGCTGTTGTTGAAGAAGTTCATCAGGTCATGCAAACAATCTTACCGTGTGTGGTGACCGAAGTTATCAAGGCTGTGAGGGAAGGAGAAAGGAAGGAAAGAAGTAGACCTACGAGTGAAAGAAGACAACTCGAGACTGAGACGGTTCTATCTGATGATGAAGAAGAAGAGGAAGAAGAAGAGCCTATGTCGGAGGTGGCACGAGGCTGTAACTACGGGGCATTTCAAAGGTGCAAACCCCTACTTTTGATGGTAATGGCACTGTTGCTGCTGCTCACCGATGGGTGAGAGAAATGGATACTGTTCTGAATATCAGCGAGTGCCGAGAATACCAGAAGGTGAAATTTGTTGCCCACTCGTTTGTGGACTCGGCTTTGTGTTGGTGGGACAATATAGTCCAAGCCGAGGGTAGTCGGGCGATTGGGAAAATGAAGTTGTCTGAGCTAAAAAGGTTGGTGATTGAGGAGTTCTTTCCTCACCGGGAGATGGACAAGGTGGAAAGGGAATTCCTGCAGCTGGAGGCGGGAATAATGACGTATCAGCAAGTGAAGCCTCTGTCATGGAAGATTAAGAGGTACATTCAGTGCTTGCCAGCGGATATTCGCAGGCATATGATCGCTGCCCGGCCGAGCACGTTTAGGTCGGCGGTGGATTTGGCGGGGAGACTGTACGATGAGAGGGCCGTGGTGGTGGTGGCTGAAGGAAGCAGGAAGGGTGGTAGTGTTCGAAACTGGAGTGGGAAGAGGTTTGGTCGGGGTGATGCCTCGACGAGTAACAAGAAGGCACGGGTGGATGACCGCCGTGTGGTCACATCGGGTGCGGGTATAAAGAAGTGAGGTAGGTGTGGGAGAGAGCAAGTGGGGAATGTAGGCTGGGGTTGAACGTGTGCTTCAAATGTGGGAAGGCGAGGCATATAGCCAGGGACTGTCGTATGGTCCGGTGCTTTAACTGTGGCGTGGAGGGCCATATAAGTAAGGATTGTAAGAAGGCGCGGGCCGAGGGTTCCGGGGTGAAGAAGACGGGGAGTGAAGGACCGAGAGTGAGCGCCAGGGCATTCACCATGACATAAGAGGAAGCTAGGACGGACCCTGATGTCGTGTCCGGTATGTTTCTAGTGAACCAAACTTTAGCTTCTGTGTTGTTCGATTCTGGTGCTAGTAAAAGTTTTATTTATGCTGCTTTCAGTACTAAGCTGCCGGTTAGTAGTAGACGTGTTGATGCGCCCTTTGATGTAGAAACTGCCATAGGCAAGTCTACCAGGATTTCTGAGATGATAAAGGACTGTGATGTGGAACTAGAAGGTCATAAGTATCCTGTTAGCCCGTTCGTGATGACCTTAGGTGGTTTCGATTTGGTTCTTGGGGTAGATTGGTTGGCGGACTTCGTGGCGAACATTATGTGTCGCAAGAAGATGATTCGTTTGACAGCACCTGACGGGAGTTTGGTAACTGTTTATGGGGATCAAGTCACGATGATCCTGAAGGTAATCTCAGGGGCAGTGGCGGGAAAGTGTATGAGGCGTGGATGTAGCGCCTACTTGGCTTATGTGAAGGATGTGGATATGCCAACACCACAACTATTTAATGTTCCGGTCATGTGTGACTTTCCAGACGTGTTCCCAGAAGATTTACTAGGAGTGCCACCTGACCGAGAGATCGAGTTTCAGATTGATTTGATACCAGGTGCCTAACTTGTTGCCAAGGCACCGCATTGGTTGGCTCCGACTGAGATGAAAGAGTTGATGGAGCAATTGCAAGAACTGCTTGATAAGGGGTTTATTAGACCGAGTATCTCTCCTTGGGGTGCTCCGGTCTTATTAGTAAAGAAGAAAGACGGTAGCATGAGGATGTGTATAGACTACCGTGAGCTGAACAAGTTGACGGTGAAGAGTTGGTATCCGTTACCGAGGATTGATGATTTGTTTGATCAGCTTCAAGGTGCCAGTTGGTTTTCAAGGACAGATCTTCGATCTGGCTACCATCAGCTAAAGGTGAAAGAACAGGATATTCCTAAAATAGCTTTTCACACGCGTTATGGTCATTATGAGTTCCTCGTATGTCCTTTGGTTTGACCAACACGCCAGCTGCTTTTATGGACTTAATGAACCGAGTGTGTCGGTCGATGCTGGATAAATCAGTGATTGTGTTTATTGATGATATCCTGATTTATTCAAAGAGCAAGATAGAGCATGCCGGTCACATTCGAGAGGTGTTGGAGACGTTGAGAAGGGAGAAATTGTATGCCAAGTTCTCCAAGTGCGCGTTCTGGTTGAGCGAGGTTCAATTCTTGGGTCACGTGGTGAATCCGATGGGGATTATGGTGGATCCGGCAAATGTGGAAGCGGTGATGCAATGGAAGTCTCCAAAGACGTCATCCGAGATCCGTAGTTTCTTGGGTTTGGCGGGCTACTACCGAAGGTTTATTCAAGACTTCTCTAAGATCGCTTCTCCACTAAACAAGCTGACCCGGAAGGATGTAAAGTTTGTGTGGGATCAAGCTCAGGAAAAGGCATTTGGGGAATTAAAGGCGAGGTTGACTCAAGCTCCTGTATTGTTATTACCCGATGTAAGTGAAGATCTGGTGGTTTATTCTGATGTTTCCTACTCCGGGTTGGGGTGTGTGTTAATGCAAAGAGGAAAGGTTATAGCTTACGCGTCCTGATAGTTAAAGGTTCATGAGGTTAACTACCCTACTCATGATTTGGAGCTAGCAGCCGTGGTCTTTGCATTAAAGATTTAGAGGCACTACTTGTATGGGACGAAGTGCACCATATTCACTGACCACAAGAGCTTGAAGTATTTCTTCGAGCAGAAAGACTTGAACATGAGGCAGAGGAGATGGTTGGAGCTCATAAAAGATTATGATTGTGAGATCCATTACCATCCGGGCAAAGCCAACGTGGTGACGGATGCCCTTAGCCGAAAGGAAAGACCCGAGCCGATTCGGGTGAAGGCGTACCAGCTGATTATGACCTCTGATGTGATGAAGCAAGTCAAGGAGTTTCAAGATGAGGCATTAAAAGAAGATCGTCTTAACTCTGAAAGAATGAGAGGTCTGGTCACGGAGTTGGGTGAAAACACATTTGGTGTTAGAACCCAGTTTGGACGAATGTGGATTCCTTGTCTTGGGGATCTACGGGTGAAGATTATGGATGAAGCTCATAAGACTCGATACTCTATTCATCCAAGTGCTACAAAGATGTACCAAGACATGAAGAAAGATTATTGGTGGCCGGGTATGAAGCGTGACGTAGTGGAGTATGTGAGTAAGTGCCTTACTTGCTTGCAAGTGAAGGCCGAGCATCAAAAGCCGTATGGGAAGATCCAACCTTTGGATATACCGGAGTGGAAGTGGGAGCACATCACCATGGATTTCATTACGAAGCTGCCGCATACTCCGAAAGGGTATGATGCTATATGGGTGATTGTTGACCGCTTGACGAAGAGTGCTCACTTCCTACCAATCCGCGAGACATATTCATCTGAGAGGTTGGCTGATCTGTTCATCAAGAAAATTGTAACTCGTCATGGTATGCCGGTGTCTATTGTGTCTGATCGTGACACCCAGTTTACATCCAAATTCTGGAAGAAATTCCATGACGCCATGGGGACGAGGTTACATATTAGCACGACTTAACATCCTAGACTGATGTCAGTCAGAAAGGACCATTAAGACATTAGAGGACATGCTTCGGGCATGTATGATTGATTTTGGGGGAAGTTGGGATGGCCACTTACCGTTACCTGAATTCTCATACAACAACAACTATCATGCCAGCATTGGTATGCCACCTTATGAGATGCTATACGGTAGGAGATGCAGAACACCCGTTTGTTAGGGTGATATTGGTTAAAAAGAATTAGGGAGCGTCGAGGTGATCGAGGCTACGACTGAGAAGCTTGCAAGGATCAAGGCCTTCATGAAGGCAGCCAAAGATAAAAAGAAGTCATATGCTGATAAACGACGCAGACCGATTGAATTCCAAGTGGGTGGCCGGGTTATGTTGAAGGTCTCACCATGGAAGGGTATCATTCGTTTCCAAAAGCGGGGCAAGTTGAGCCCGGGATACATAGTCCCTTTCCGAATCATTGCTCGAGTAGGAGAGGTGGCCTATAGATTGGAGTTACCAGATGAGTTAAGTGGAATTCACCCGACATTCCACGTATCCCATCTAAGTAAGTGCTTGGTAGATGAAGATATGATTGTTCCACTGGAGGATATCGAAGTAGACGAACGGCTTAATTATGTGGAGCAACCAGTGGCAATCATCGATCGAAAAGAGAAGAGGCTGAGAAATAAAGTGGTTCCTCTTGTGCGGGTACAGTGGAAGCACAGGATGGGATCCAAATCAACATGGGAGACCGAGGAAGAGATGATACATCATTACCCACGTTTATTCGAGGAATAACAGGTTTCGGGGACGAAACCTATATAAGGGGGGTGGACTTGTAACGCCCGAATATTTTCGTTGAAGCCAACGAAAGAGGAAAAGAAATAAATTCCAAAGTCGTGGGATCAAACTTGCCAAAACAGGAGGAAATTTGGATGAATGGTGGTATAAAAGGGGGAGGGTAGCCCACACGCTCCCCATTCTTGCAAAAAACTCAGCCAAAGGGGGGAAGAGGAGGAGAAAAGGGAGAAAAGATTGGTTCAGGTGGATTCGAGCGTGAAAATTTAAGTGTAGCGGGTCAAATCGAAGCTCTACTTCTTGGTGTTGTTTGTGTGAGTTCTAGGACCCCTCTTTTACACGTTTTTGAATGATTTTGGGGCTAGAACACATCTGAAACCCGTTTTATGAG